>CM053785.1:1112190914-1112790914 GCA_028749045.1 Cupressus sempervirens
TGATGGTGTAGACCCTTGTGGGATCCAACTTGATAAGGAGTTGCTAAATGAGGAGAATGAGCATATTGCTAGCGTAGGGCTTGGAGCTGGAGAGTTTTCCATAAGGGGGTATTCTAGGGAGGGGGAACCTTATGTGTTTAAAACTGACAATTTAGTGATTGCTAAAAGCTAGGCTTCTATAGGCCATAGTGAAAATACAAAAGAAAGAGAGGTAGACCTCCCCTAACTAGTGGTAACCTCAACACTTTTAAAAAAACTAGGAAGAAAATACCTGATTCTTTCAAGGGGTTTCAGTCCCCAAGGGATTCTAACAATTAAATATTGATTATGGATAAAATTAAGATAGCTTCTTGGAATGTAAGGGGGTTGGAATCAACTAATATGAAGTACATAGTCAAAATATTTTTTATGGTAAAAGACATTGATATTATGTTTTTACAAGAAGTTAAGGTTGTTGGCTTTTCATTGGATATTGCACTTAAGTGTATCTGCAAGGATGTGAATGCCATGGCTACCAATAACTCCAAGGGGAGGGGGGGTTCTACTATTCTTGTTGGACCTAAAGAGATGGGTCAGTAACCAAGGTAATTCTCCTTGTAATAGGGCCACTTGGGTTTCCTTTAAAATTGAGGGCTCTGAATTTGGGATTTTCTCTATTTATGACCCTAATGAAGTTCAGTAGAGGATGAGATTGTGGTGGTGGTTGGCTAACATTTCGAGTATTCCTTGGATTGTTGTAGGTGATTTCAATATGATTGAAAGGGCTCAAGATAAGGTCAGAGGTCTTAAGCTTGAGTGGAAAAATGATGAATACATCCACTGGTCAAGGATGATACATAAATTGAATCTTATTGATCCTTTAGTTGGGTTACGACTCTAATCCCTTGGTGTTTGGTTTACTTGGTCCAACTCTCAGAAAGGTGGTAAAAGGATTCACTCAAGGATGGATCGGTTCTACTACAATAAGGATTTCTTCAACAATTCTAACCCCTATGATGATAATCATGTCCAAGTTTCACCTTACTCCCTCTCAGATCATTACCCCATAATCATTGTTATCTAAAGTATTGGCTCTCCTCTTCCTAAACCATCCTCCCCATCTTCTTTTGCTCTCAATTCCTCTCTCCTTTAGGACAAGACCTCCTTGCTGCATCCAAAATTGTCCATTGGTATAACTCCTCTATCTGCAAACACGCTATCACTATTATCTAGTGAAATTAGATTGTTATGGCTTGGCAAAAGTTGTTCAAGACTGTGGGTAAAAAGAAAGCCAAGGATGCTAGAGCCTAAGAGCTTTCCCTTGTTAACTCCCTACATTCTGCTGAGGTGGCCTTGCACAATCATCCTTCTAGTCCCGAACTTTGTGATGATGTTAGTGTTGCAAAGCATGGATTAAGGAAGCTTCAAACCAGGAGAATCCAAGGTGCCAAGATTAGGTCTAGGTTGAAGTGGTTGAACTTAGCATAGAGGTTCAAAGTTTTTCTTTAAAGCCTTAAAATTCAAGGAGGCTAGGGACAAAATTACCAATGTTTGTGAGGATGGGGAATGTTTTTCTGAACCCAAAGGTATTTTGGAGGCCTTTACCCAATTCTACAAGAATCTTTTTACCTTTGAAGACTCTGGATGCTATGAAGGTTGCTAGGGAAAAGATTAAGACTATCATTCCTAGCATTGTGGAGGTTTTTGACTCTTTAAGGTTGGAAACTCCTATTTCAATTGGTGAGATTAAGGAGACAATTTCCTCAATGGGTAAAGAAAAGGCCCTAGACCCTAATGGTATTACTGTGGAATTCTTTCAGCTTAATTTTGAGTGGATTAGTCTTGTACTCTTAGACATTTACCACTTTTCTATGGAGATTGGTATGTTGGGTTCTAGTATCAATTCTAGACTAATCAAACTAGTATACAAAGGAGGAGATAAGGCTCTAATCAAAAATTGGAAAACTGAACACATTATTGAATGTGTCTTACAAGGTTTTGGCAAAGATTTTGGCTTCTAGACTGTCCTCCATTCTACCCAAGATTATTAGCCCCACACAAACTAAATTTGTCAAAGGTAGGCATATTCTGAAAAACTTGATCACCTATTGGGAAACTAAGGATTGAGCAAGACCTTTAGGATAGGATGTTGGGATATTTCTAATTGATTATGAAAAGGCATATGATAGGATTGAGTGGGAGTTTATCTGCATGATGTTGAATGCCTTGGGGTTTCCTGGTTCCTTTCTCTCTAGGGTGAAAACTTTGATGAAGGATGCCAATGTAGTTGTGGAGGTCAATGGACTTAGGTCACAATGTTTTGGGCTTTCTAGGTCCATCAAGTAAGGATGTCCCCTAGCCCCAACACTCTTCATCATTGCAGCTGAGGCACTACATGATCTTCTCCATGAGGATTCCCTTTCCCCAAGTGTCCATGGTCCTCACCTTCCTAATGGCCAAGAAATCTCTAATGTTCAGTTTGTGGATGATACTACTATTTTATTTATATTGGAGGAGGATAATATGAGATGGTTGATGATAAAACTGGAATTCTTTTGTATGGTCTCAAGTAGCAAAATCTCAGTGGTTAAGTCTATACTTTTGGGTTGGGATTCATCTCCTCCTAGGTGGTGCGGTAGGTATGGCATCAGTTGGGGAGGTCCTAGCCATATTATAAGATACCTTGGCATCCCTTTTTCCATTAACCCAAATATAAATGACATCAGGGGCTGGCTAAAAGATAGGATCAGTGTGAAACTGTGTAAATGGAATAAAAGGTATGTATCTTTGGCAAGAAGGGTACAAGTTTGTCAAAAGATTATTTCTTCTTACACCACATATTTCTCCTCAGCTTGGTTGTTTAATGTAAAGCAGATTGCCTACATTCATAAAATCATCAAAGATTTCCTATGGTCTGATAGTAAGGGGACTTATAAGACTCATGTGGTTAGATGGGAGTGGTGTATTGAAGAGAAAGCTAGGGGGGGTCTTGGTCTAAAGGACCTAAGATTACAGGGCATTGCTTTGGCAGCTAAGCGGATTGCTAAAGCTATTGTTGGGGAGGAGCCATGGAAGGTTCTCATACGACATAACCTGAGTAAGGGTTATCCTTGTGGCACTAAATCATGGCAGGAGTAGAATATTTTGGACTTTCTTGCTTTGGATTGTAAAACAAGGGTGTCTGGGTCTAATGTTTTTAAAGCTTTATGGAAAAGATGGGTGTATGTTAGACCTCTATTGGGGGATGTTCAAAGAGTGGAAAAAGGTAATGTCTACTGTGGAAATTGCTCCATTTGGTGGAATCTTAAGAGTAGTGATAAACCTTGGCTCTTTTGCAAGGGTGTTTGGCTAAGAAGTGGGCTAGTCTGGGAGTCAGAACTTTTAGTGGCATTATGTCAAATGGCAGGCTTGCAGATTGGGCTATGTTGAAACAAAGATTCTCTTTGGAAGAGTCTTAGAAAAGAACTTATTTCGTTATGTCAACAACAGTGGTCAAGGCTGGATTGGGTGAGAAGTGTTGTTCTGATTCATGTTCCTTCACTATTTGTTGGTCGGATTCCTCTCCCTTGCACTTGGCAAAATCTAAAACTATATATTCCTTGCTTACCTTAGACTATGTCATCCTAGACCACCTTAATATTCATTGGAACCTTTGTCTGCCCCATGAAGAATGGAAAAAGTGCTTGTAAATTTGCGAAAAAGGCCTATTGAACCCAAAATTATCTATTTCCTCTGGAGATTCCTATTGAACAAACTCCCTTTCTCTAAACCAAATGGAGAGTTGAATAGGTGCTCTGTGTGCACTCATTCTAAATCTATCATGCATGTGTTTTTTGAATGTCCATTTGTTGTTGAAGTTTGGTATATGTTTGGGTTCACTACTTAGTCCTGTTTGTATTGATCATCTGATCTTTGAAGTTATGTAATTCTTTTTGGGTTGTTTTTTTGACATTCAAAATACTATTGATTAATTCATGATAGCCATAATGGTTTTTTTTTATACTCTTCGTTGGTTGTTCTTTTGTTTTCTTGATATGCAATTAAAAAAAATTAAATATATGCTTAATTGAATTTAAAGACTTAATGTAAAAGTCTAATTTAAAAAAACAGAAAAAAAAAGAGAATTAAAATAGTAAAGAGTAATATTGATTTATTATAATTGTTTAGTTAATAATAATTAAATTAGAGTTGCATTTAGGCAAGAGCCTACAACCCATCGGTAAATTGCGAGCCTCTCATTGGGGAGGTCTTGGGTTCGAATCTACTTGCAATTAACACATAATAATAATTAATCTTAATAATAATAATAAATAACCTAGGCTTCGACCGTTTACCTATCAAAAAAATTTAAAAATTTAGAGTTACATTTAAATAATATGTTTTAATTATTATTACTTAAAATAATAAACTATGATTCTAAAAGTATCATGTAGAATAAATAAAGTGAAGAAAATAAAAGAAAATAATAAATTAAGTGCTTTGGGTGTGCATGAAAAGATTTAGTAAATTAAGTTATCTAATAGTTAAGTAAAAGTGAGTGAATTTTTATTAAATTAAAAATTAGGAAACCCTAGTTAGAGTTAATGCTCTTTATTAGAGGTTTTTCGGTCATTTTAGAGATAGATAGATGTTTTGGATAGCAACTGGATGTAGAACTAGAATTAACAGGTTTATACTGAGGTTTATGGATTCAACATTAATGTTAAAGTGTAAATTTAAATCTTAGGAATGTTTTGGATCATGTGTTTTGGGCTTGCTTGAGGTAGGGTTTGAGAACCTTACAAATATTTCCTTTAAAAAAATGATGGCTTCTCCGTGCCTATCAAATTGGGATATAGTGATTTGTAAAATATATGAATAACTTTATTTGTGAATTATAGAAGAAAAATTACATCTAGGATTAGATTATTTTTGAAAAATTAGAAGGAAGAAAATTTGTTGTTCTTGTGTAGGAAATTCTCATAAAATTTAAATATAGAAAACCTTATTTTGAAATTAGCAAAATCATATTGAGTTTAGAAACCCTTATTTCAAAATTAGCAAAATCATGTTGCATGAAATCTGTCAAAACCCTAGGTTCTTCTTGAGAAAACTTATAGACAAAATAATTAAATATGTGAATATTCATCAAATTTAGAAATTGATTAAATGTCTTGTCTTTGTAAATAATTCATAAAAAATGAAAATAAAATTTAAGTCAAAGATAAATTATGCATTATCATGCAAATTAGAAGTTCAATATAATATTGATAAAATAAAATAAAATAGAGTTAAGAAATATTATGTGTCAATCATATTTACATATTTTATAAATAAAACATAATATATTTATTATGAAGGAGATTATATTTTAAAAGATATATATATATATATAAAGATATGCATATAAGTCAATGTATTTATACATGTTAATCAATAAATATAAGTAAATATATTTATGCATGTAAAAATGAATAAATGCATGTTAGAAAAATTGATATAATAATCTTGCTTATGTAAGAGTAAAAAGACATGAGGAATATGCATACAATGAGAAAATAATGCATGCAAGCCTTCTTTTAGTTTTAAAATTGTTTATATATTAATTTTTGAAGTTATTAAAAAAAACTTTTTTTTGGGATTATTTATTAAATCCAAAAAAATTTAAAAACATTAAAAAGAAAAAAAAAAGAAAAAAATTATTTATTTAATAATTTCAAAAATTAAATAAATATCACTCATTTAGTTATAAAATGGATGTTAATATTAAAGATTCTTTAATTATAGTTGAACTATTAGTTGTGTCTTAATAATTATATATTTATTAATGAAAGTGGGACGTTAATAAATATATATGTATGATTTAATTATATTTTAAGTGAAGTTGTACTTAAGTTATTTATAGAATCTTTTATTTATGGTTAGTAGATTTATTGGGTGAAAATATATATAATTTAATTATAATTATCATTTAAGTTGAGTTATTTATAATGGAACTATGAGTTCAATAGATTAAATATTAATATTGGACTTGTATGGAAGTTAAAGAATGATATTGATATTAATATTTAATATACTGCTTTATATTATTAGCTAAAATTTTTATAATCTAAGATCATTTAAATTAATAATAGTACAAGAGTAGTTAAAATTGATAGAATATTAATATTTAATTAAAAGATAAATTTTAAGTTGAATATTAAATTATTCAATAACTTATAAGAAATAATATTATTATAATATTTATTAATTATAGTAATTTAATATAAATGAAGTATCTATTTATACTCAAACCATAGGAATTCCCACATGTTTTGAACATAAACTCTCAAGCCAAGTCAAACTTTAGAATATAAATTAATTTAGTTGCAAAACAAAACTTGTACTATCATTGTGATTTCTTAGTATATGGTCTTGTTGGTCTTGTTGTATTTTCTTTTATGATGCTTTGGAAGTTTTGTAGGTGGCCAATTAGTGTTGTCCAACAAAGGCTATGTGATTCTATTTTTATGTGAAATGAAATAACCATTGTTATGTCTCGACTAGTCCATGTATGCTTTGGAGTATAAGTGCGAGTAATCCTTCTTGATTCAATTATTGTGTCTTTTAACCAAAGGGTGAAAAACATTATTTTGTTAAGTTCGGTTTACCTAGTCACCTTAAATTATCATTTATGTTGATCTATGTTCTCGATGCTTGTGTTGTAGAGTATGTTATTCTATTATTTATTGTATAGTTTGAATGGTTATCTTTCTATCTGATGTACTCTATGATGGAGATGGATGTTATTGATATTGGTTAATTGTTCTTGTGATTAAGAGACTTTATGGATTGTTACTATAATTATGAGATATCCATTATGAGATAGATGATTCTTTGAGATGTTATATTGAGATGAATAATGAATCTTTGTGGGATGTGATGTTCTTTCCTATGCTTCATTATTTTACTTGGGTGACTTTCATGATTATGGTTTATAAGAATATTTTTGGTATTACTTTATCTTTTTATTTGAATGAATTTGAATGGAGCATTAGAAGAGGTTATCTAGGTGTATAGAGGGGAAGTGGCTAGCAATGTGGACTAGAGCCCTAAGTGGCTGCCAGGGTAACTCGTTGTAAGTAACTTAATTAAGTGATAACACTACACATTAAATGGGGGGTTTTTTAAATCAATTAAAAACATTAAGTGGTTCCTCGCCCATGCCTTGAGTGATAGTACTGACTAGGATGGGAGTGCAAGAAGATGCTTGATTGTGATCTTGCATAGTTAGTTTTCTTATTTGTACGAAAGGATTACTAATGCTATATAAAGTCACTAGGGGGTTGGGGTCCAGAGAGACTACCAAGGTAACCTTAGTTGACTCATGTGACGACACTTCCCCATATGCATCTTAGGTGTTCTATTTATATATTTTTGTTTTGGGTTACCTTTGGGATTGTCTTTTCATATGAGTAGTATCGCTTGTTGAAGAGAGCCTTTAGGATCCTTTCCTAAGATTTGTATTGCTGATTTTGTGGTTTGATTATCCATGTGTGGGTCGTACATTACCTCCCCTGTATGGTGGGAGTGGGAACCTGACTAGGTGACCATGTGGTCGGGAGGTAGTGACTTCTTACCATTTGGGTCCCCTAAAGATTGACATTGATGTCAGATGTTCGTTGATGCAGTTATACCATTATCATTCTTATTCTTATCTTGGAGACTTTCTATTCATTTGATGTATCTATGTATTCATGTATCTTGTATGTTGAGATCCTACAGGATGATATACTATAATTTGATGTATTTGTATTTATTATTACATACCCTACGACATGTGCAGTGGATGTTATTATCTAGATGTGCTTCATTATATCACTTGCACTTATGAATTTGCTTATTTGATTTTGTATTTGTTGTTCATTTATGATTATGGACTTCGTAATTAAGAGTAAAACATATTAATAAAACTTTTTTAAAATAACTCAACGTGAAGGAACCCCTAACGAATGAAAACTATATTTGTAATTACTTACATGCACTTGATGTGTATGTGTATATTGCTTTTGTATTGTTATCTTATGTTGTATAAACTTTTTTAAAAATGTTCACTAAAATATTGTAACATAGTAGGTCAATTTCTCCAGGGTTCTCGAGCGAAGCATTACAGATGTTTACAAATATTATAAAGGTGAGACAATTAAACCATAAATAAAGAAATGATAGGTTTAATATCGGGGGCTTCAAAAGATGGCATATACAATATTTAAAAGGGTTATGAAATGATCATTAACTCCCACCAATGGCATGAGATCAAATTACCATTGAAGCTATGTTGGTATAAGGCCCATCTCCCTAAAGCAGGCAACTTTCTTTGGTCTGCCCTTCAAAAAAGAATATTAACAACGGATCGTTTTACAAAAATGTAGTTCAAAGGTCCACCTTGGTTCCCCTTATATGAACATGCCTCAAAATCAGTAAAACATCTTTTATATAATTGTCCTTATACAAAAGAAATTGTCTCTTGTTGGACATTAATAAATTTATCTTATCTTATCTTATCTTGGTTGAGTCATAAATTAAATTGGCAATCAACACTCTCGAACACATTATTGGATCACCTCAATAGTTGGCCAAATAATGGGGCATATGAGTATCTTCAATAACCTTTGGCTTATATCATAATCTATTCTTTTATGGGAAATATGGAAAGAAAGAAACGTAAGAATATTTTGTAACACATAGATGGTAGTTTGCAAGCATAGTAGAGGTACTAAATAATAACTTAAGAAATTCTTATAAAGAAGAAGGAACCATTTTAGAATGGGATACAAAGATGCGGAAAAATTGGGTTAACCTCATTAGTCCCCCATTAATATATTCCAAGGCCAATAAAAAAAGGTAGAGATAAATGTGTATGTGAACCTCAACCACAAGGATGGGTAAAATTGAATTTCTACGGTGCTTCTAGAGGAAACTGGGGGTATAGTTGGCCTAGGATGCACCTCATTTCCAGACAAGGGCGAATGCATCACATCTTGAGAAAAACCTATAGGGAACACATCCAATAACATAACTAAGTTGGAAGTGCTTATAGAATGACTTAACATTAGTAAGAATCTTAGGATAGAAAAAATAATAATAAAGGGTGATTCACAAATTATCTTAAACACTATAAGAAAGAAATGCACTCTAAACTTGCAACTACAATAAAAATTTGTAATCACACTACTTAAGTCATTTGAAGAAATTAAGATACAAAATATTTTTATAGAAGGAAACAAAGAGGCAAATAAAATAGCCAGCTAATAATAAACATAAAACATTAGAGTTTTAATCTTAATCTCCTAAACATCATTCATATAAATAAAAGCTTTTACCTCTCTTTGGATTACCAATACATTGATATGGGTACAAAGTAAGCTTCTTAAGTTTTCTTGAAATCCTCAAATGTTTTAGAATGATAGGTGAAATCAAGGTTTAGATTTAAGTATGTACCTAATATAGAAAATAAGACAATGGTCCTAAATAATTGGAGATCTTCTATGAAAGCTAGTAGAAAACCATAGTACACAATAGGATTGAAAAAGATTCTTTAAATTATAAACACTCTTACAACACCAAAAAAAAACATCTATAGGGGATGCCTTAATATCTAAAAAATGCAACAAGATTTACAGAGAAAATGGATAATCGGTCTTATTTCATTATTAAATATACCAACCAACTAAATTGAATTTAATACATATTCTCATAGGCTTTTCAAATAGAATTTGTTAGTTAAACCTACCTTCATATAATCATTCTAATTACATTCAACTCATTAAGAACTATTTAATACCTTTAACAAATCTAAAAATAGTTTAAGGTGTAAAGACTAAAGCAATGTTAGACAACCAATGAGTTAAAAATGAGGAAGAATAAGAGGTGTAAAGATTACAACAATACAATACTACTTTAAAGATGATTACAACAAGCTTTTGTGGATTAACCTATGTTTATTTTTAGTTTTTTTCATCATTTAACAACTAACAATGATCTTAATCAAGATGTGTCTACTTCTCCAGATATACTCAATGATTCCATAAACAAAGTTAGTAGTGTAGAAGATCCATAAGATGTAAAAGAGGTATTATCTCCCAAAAAGTTTTGGAAAAATAGTATACTAAACCCAAGATCTAATCGATGGAATTATGTAAACATTGAAAGCATCCAGAAGGATATATCCTTTAGTAGGCTAGGAAAACTAGGGCATGACCCTTTTAATCTTGTATTTTGTCTAAGACCTTGGTCCTGGACAAAATTGGATGTTTTCTTTCTCTGTTTTTCCTACTATTGTCCATTTGAATGGAGACTGTAATTTTTATATATTTTTAATAATATAATATATAGGGCTTTGGGCTTTTCCTGATAAAAAAAATATATATATTTATATTTATATTGACTATAATATGAACAATAGTTTATACTATTATTCATGATGAGATTAGTAAACTTATATCAATATCAACAAATGATTAATTTTCATTAATAATAAAATATAAACAATTATGATATACTAATACAATTTAAATCAAATAATTAAAACATATGTATCATATTATATTGGATTAATTAGTTAGTTTAAATTAATAATCTAGATTAAAATTTATATTGGTCAATCTTGTGCACCTGCTAGAATAGATCTCAACATTCCATGCCTTCTCATTACTTAGGTAAAACTAATCAAATAGCTCCAAACCTGCACATTGTTCACCATACAGGGCCCAAAAATCCCACACAGAGCATAAACTTGGCATTGATCTTGAGGATGCACCTAAAACAATATGCATGCATCTAACTCTATCTTTTGTACCCGATTTTTTCAAACCTTGGATTGGAGAAAAAAATTATAGTTTTAAAATTGTCAAAGCAAATTTCTTCTCTTTATTTATATTTTATTGAATTATGTGATAGTGTTTCTTGACTCATTTTGCAATTGGCTAAGTTGGTGAATGTTTGTTGGCATTGTTTTGTTACCTTCTTCATTTAATATATGTGTATGTGGTATGAAGGTTTGAGTTTAATACATAGTCAATTTGCAGATTTTATTTCATTCCAACATGAGATACGTTGGGGATGTTATTTGGTACAATTTCTCTAATAATGTCTATTTATAAACCCAAAGTTTTAAATGTTTAGTTTGGGTTACTAATTTGTAATTTTGTCATGACTTGCAAATAGTCCATATCTAATAGCTACATATAAAAATAGTATGCTACTTACAATGTAAATATTTGAGACACTATGTATCAAGGGTAAAGGGTAAAGTAAGAGTTGAATCTTCTTTACAAATTACTTTACATCAATCTATCTTTCATTTTGTACAAAAGGCAAGGACTCAAGCTCTATTAGAGCTCTTTTTATGAGACCTTTTATTTTCTTCAAAATCCTTTCTTTTCTTATCATGAGTGATACTGTCTTTATCTTCCTATTACTATTTGATCAGAGAATGCATGCTCCCCTTACTCTATGGTTAGGAGCACCATTTATATGATTGTGGATGTCATTTCATAAGTTATGCTACTTAGTAAGTTAATAGGCCAATGACTATTAATTAATAAAACAACATTATTAATATGTATTAATCCATATTGATAATATTAGTGCATGTTGATTTAGCATTATCAACTTCTTTTTTATAAATTAATAATTAATGGTCTTGATCAATTAATAGATAGTATTAATTGATAAATTAATATTACTTATTAGTTCCTAAGGAACTAATATTTTTGGTAGGGGCACAAAATTAATTTAAATTATGATAGATTGTTATATCCCAAGGTTTAGACAAGAATAATTTCAATAATCTATTTTTGTCATCTAAGTTCTAATTTTCTATTGCTCTAAAGGAATTTTGGTAGGGGTTATTTTCATTTTTAATTGTGAAAAAAAAAAAACAAATGGAGATAAGTTTGTATTAATTATAGTAATTATGATTGTCAAAGCCATGATAGTATTGAGGGGGTATCATTTATTATTTCACATTGATAGAGGGATTTGGAATTGTTGGGAGCGAAGGATTTGGAATCATTTTCAGTGCAAGTAGGAATTTACAAACATGGTCTTTGATTCGAAATTGAAAAATGTAAGCTGCAATTTGTTTTTCCTCCAAGTTCTAGAATCTGTTGAATGTCATAGTGCAAATAAGCGAAACCCTTGACAGTAATAACCTCTACTGAGGCCTTGAACTGGCTTCGATTGTGGCTTAGAAAGCATCTATGTACAATCATCATGTTTCTCCTAAACTGGAGAAAGCAAGATCGTCGAACCCTTGCAGAATCCAAGCAAAACCCTAGCAAAGCCCATGACCGTACAGTTCAAAACTAGACACCCACAGTTACTCGAACCTGCGACCTATGATAGTAAGGCAAATGCACAATAGGCAGTTGTCTCGTCCTTTAGCCCACGCCTCCATTTGCAGTGTTCCCCAACTTTTGAATTCTGTTTTGTCGTAGTTTCTCATGAGTTGCAACAAGATCTTCACATCCGCTTTCATGGGTTTTATTTTTGCTGAGCCTAGCCATAAAACCTCCTTTCGGCATTGAAAAATGAAACATGAAACATGATTAATTTGTAGGTGAAAGTTTGGGTTTGTGCAAATACGAAACTAAAATTAGTCCATTTATTTGCCATGTGTATTCAAAAGGCATATCAGTGTTGATTAAAATGCTATTCCCTGGTTACATTGGCAGTCTTGTGAGGATCCGTTGTTGTATTTTCTGCTGAATGCTTTTATTAAGAACTATCTAGTATTTGTAATATCATTTTACAATCAACCTCTACATAGCTGTCTGAATATGCTAGTTGTGTACAACTAAATTCTATAAAACACAATGTTGTACTATTTTTGCAGACCTACTGCCTAAATGATTTTCACTAATTTAGCTTGTGTAGTAATCAACTTTAATCTTGGGCTTGCTAGAAAGAAATTTAATTAGGGTTTAGCAACATCACATTTTCTTCTGCGTATAACCAACCTTTGAGCCTCATATTTACTCTGAGCGAGGATTAGGAGGTTTTCAGCTGTCCAAATCAACATAATAATTGTTGTGGATGGTTAAGCCTTTGCTACAATTAGAGAAAAAGGATGATTGTTTTGGACGGTCAAGACTTCACTACAATTAAAAGAGAAGATTTTTCCAATTGTTTTTATTAGTTCTTGTCGACGGCAGGAGAGGCAGGTTACTAACGCATCGATTAGGTGAAAATAACTTTTTCATAACTTTTTCATCCCACAATAGGCAATTTTTTTTTTTGCTTATATACAGATTTGTAATGTTCACTCATTTATCTATGATTTTAGAATATGAAAAAAGCTAATTATCTTTATTGTCATTCGTTGGGAGTAAAAATAGTAAGGAGTAAAATTAATTTTCATTACATATAAATATAGAATTTTCAAATACTTTGCAAATACATTGATTTATAAAAATTCTATCAATGCATTAATTACAACTTTATCTTTTCCACATTTGTGACAAGTGAATTAACTTTTTTAAAAACAATCATTTTTATCTTCCACTTCACAAATGAATGTCTAATCAATATTAATTATCACTATTTATTTTTCTTACCAAGTTCAAATATAGAGTTAAATGTTATATCTTTGTATTTGAATTTGTAATTTTTTTAAAACTTTGATTTTTTAATAAAAGTACTTCAATTATTACTATTATTTTCTTTTTATAAAAATAAATTAAACAATATTATTTTTTAATTATATTTTTTAGCCGATAGGCTATTTGTGACTGGAAAAGTTGTCAGTTTGGCTGGAAAATTGAAAATTCTTCCCGTTAATAATTTACCGGCCAATTTTTATCTCCTTCCACTTTTAACTCTTGTTTTGATATTTATTAGTTGTTATCTCCACTTTTAACTATTATTTTTCTTTTTCTATTTATTAGTTGTTATCTCCACTTTTAACTATTATTTTTCTTTTTCTATTTATTAGTTATGATCTCCACATTAGCTCATGTTTTGATCCATTCATTTAACTTTTGATTTTTAAAATTGATTTAGATTTTAATTTTAATTTTTTAAATTTTTTTTTTTTTATATTAGTTTAATTTTTTTTTAAATATTATTTTTTAGTTTCTATAATTTATTTAGTCAATAGAATATTTGTTAGACATTATTCTTTTTGTATTTCTCTTATTAATTTTTCATAATAGATTTTTTGATAAATTTTTTTAAATAATTTTTTCTTTTACATTTGATAAATTTAATTTAAATAAATAATATTTATTAATCTATTTAAAATATTTTAATAAATAATATGTTATTTAAATTAAAGATTAATAATAATCTAATTTATTCACATAAGATTATATTTTAAATATCCATTTATTTTTTATCGATAAATGGTCAAGGCCTTGATTATATTTATTAATACAAATTAATAATTTACATCAGCATTTCTCCATTCAAACGAGCATTAGTAGGAAAGAACGAAGAAGAAAACATCCACTCTAGCCTAGGACTGACGTTTTTTATTATTACAGCATAAAAAGAGCGTACCTTAGTTTACCAAATTATTAAATATTCACTTTTAACTATTGTTTTTTTTTCTTATTTATTTATAAAATAATTACTTGTAATTCCTCATTAGATTATGTTGTGATCTCTATTTATTAAACTTTTGATTTCTTAAATTGATTTAAGTTTTAGTTTTTAAATTATTTTAAATTAATCTTTTATATTAGTTTAGTTTTTTCTTTAAATATTGTTTTTTCAGTTTCTATAATATTTAGTCAATATAATATTTGTTAGAGATGTTATTTTTCATATTATTTTTTGTAATAAATTTTTTGATGATTTTTTTAAAATGATCTTTTTATCATATTTAATAAATTGAATTTAATTGTAAAATCTTGAAATTATTGAACACATTTCTTAAGTAATATTCAAATTTTCTAAATATTGTAAATTTTATATTTTTCAACATTTTTATTTTTGTATTTTCATTTTAAAAAAAAATATATTTACATTATTTAATGTTCATTCTACATTTTTCTCTTAAATCTCATCTCCTATCAATGCACTCGTATGTACAAAAGCATGCGACTGCTAGTATAATAGTGTTTGTAATATGTATAATTGAGCCTTGATTATATTTATTAATACAAATTAATAATTTACATCAACGTTTCTCCATTCAAATGGACATTGGTAAGAAAGAACGGAGAAGAAAACCTCCACTCTAGCCTGGGACTGACGTCCTTTATTATTACAGCATAAAAAAGGCAAAAATTAGTTTACAAAGTTATTAAATATCCACTTTTAACTATTGTTTTATTTATTTATTTATTAAATAATTACTTGTGATTCCACATTAGATTATGTTGTGATCTCTATTTATTAAACTTTTGATTTTTAAAATTGTTTTAGGTTTTAGTTTTTAAATTACTTTAAATTAATTTTTTTTATTAGTTTAGTTTTTTCTTTAAATATTGTTTTTTCAATTTCTATAATATTTAGTCAATAGAATATTTGTTAAAGATGTCATTATTTTTCATATTATTTTTTGTATTTTTCTTATTAATTCTTCGTAATAAATTTTTTGATTTTTTTTATTTAAATGATCTTTTTTTCATATTTGATAAATTGAATTTAATTGTAAAATTTTGAAATTATTGAACAGATTTCTTAAGTAATATTCAAATTTCCTAAATATTGTAAATTTTATATCTTTCAAAAATATTGTAAATTTTATATCTTTCAACTTTTTTATTTTTGTATTTTCATTTTTTAAAAATTATATTTACATTATTTAATGTTCATTCTACATTTTTCTCTTAAATCTCATTTCCTATCGGCGCACTCGTTGCATGTACAAAAGCATGCAACTGCTAGTATAATAGTGTTTGTAATATGTATAATTGATAAGTGTTGAAATTTAAAAATTATATCATTTATTATTATTATTTATTTAAACAATTTATCATTTAGCTTAAATATATATATTTTTTAATATTAAATTAATAATTATATTTTATATCAAAAAAACATACTAAAAGAAATAACAAAAAAAAAAATAGTTCAATTCTCAAAGATATATAAATTATTATTAAGTTTTTATAAACTATGTATTAAAAATAAATAGTTATATTCTATTTCTTATTTATTACATTATATGTATTCATTAACATCAAATTTATATGTATTACATCTATTTACTATTTACAAATGTACATATTAAACTATTCAGATATTATTTCATAATTAAAATTTACTTTTTTTTATGAAAAAATACGAGCCATCCTATCAGATCACAAGTGCATTTCTAGGTAAAAATTAATGCATTCACAATGCTAATTTAAACCTTATTCTCACTCACCTACACCTCTACAACCATTATGCATTAGGCAAGAACTACGACGCATTGTGTCTTTTATCTTTTCATGGGTATGTTTTTCAATTTACATTTTCGATCACTTTCAGTTTTGATAAGAACAGTGAACATATCTGATCAGAATTGTTTAAAACTTTAAAATATATACACAGTAAAATCAAAAACAGTAGCAAAATTGTATAAAAACATTACAAGTTCCGAAGAGCTGACTGGACTCAAAGTCTTCAATCAATTTTTGAGAAGATTTTGTCAGCCATTTGACTAAATTTTTTAAATCAGATATAAAAAATTACTAGGATTTTATATCTTCTGCTCTGATGCGATTTTCCTTTTTGCCTTGAGCATTTCAGGATGATTCAAATCCTGGCTTAAATATGGGCTCCAAGAAAGTTGGAACGATCACTTCTATTATATTCTAATTGTTCTCGCTACTAGAGAGGTGTCAAATGTATATTCTTGAATGAAGCACCGGATTTGAAAGTTCGAATATTGGAATCAATTTTCCAGAAATTTCCCCAATATCATTCAACTGTTCAGGTAGGTTGAATTACAGCATCATGACCAGTCAAATATATGTACTTGCACTCAAACTCTCACATTTCAATGGTTTCAGTTGAAGCCTCATTGCGAGAACAAAACTCTAGCACACCGTAATGAGTTCTTTAATTTGTGAAAACTATAATAGAGATTCTTAAATTCCAACAATTCTTTTAGCAAAGAGGATATCAGTAAACTGAACCAATTAGAAAGCAGTTCACAAGTTGCAAGAACATATCTATTGGTGCAGAATTCTCTGAAGTCTGTAGAGTTACCCAGACAGAGCTTGTGGAGAATCGAAGGTAAAACACAAACAAGGAAATATTGACTTCTGGTTTTAAGAATATCAGATTTAGTGCTGCGTCATTTTTCTTTATAAGTCTAGAGTTAAGTAGACTAATTTTGATGGCCTCACAGAAGGTAGGGACTCAGCTCGAACAGAGCTCTTGTTTTCTACTATATATTGATTTAATGATTTAATGATTGACAGATTTGATTAATATTATTATCAAATAATTCTTGTAATATTTGGCTAGTATCAGACTAACATATTTAGATAAGGAATTAAATACATATCTTTATATTATCATATGTCAATATAAGGTTATGACAATCGACATATAAATGTTTAAACATCTTCATCCCAGTTGCGGAAATCACTATCAAAGTGACAAATGCAATTTGAGCAAACCAGGACGAAACTGAGGCAATGAGATGAAGGCTGGTGCCATCTTGGGAACTTACTTAAAATTGGTATGCGCTACAAGAAATTTGAAAAATACCCTGGAAGTCTAAAAGTGCTCTAGAAAGCATAATTGCAAATAAAATAATTGTTTGGGCCTAGAAACCAAGACAAACTGAATCACCACACTCCAAGAACGATGGAGTTCCCTTCCCAATACCAGTAGACATATGGGATCTTGAAGATAAGTTGATGGTCACCTCTATTAACTAGGCTCGAGAGGGGACATTATAAATGTCAACGATCCTAAGAGTAAACTCAGTTTTTCCTTTTCTATATTAAAAATTTCAACCACTAATGAGACATTATATAGAACTGTCAACATTACACTAAAGGTAAAAGTGACATCAAAGTAGGGCAAACAAAAAAGATACAAAAAATACATCATTTGGTAATTTGTGAATTCCATTCAAGACATTAAAAAGGATGTCAATTTGTGTCGAACATTTAAAAGGCTGGTAATGAGCAAAAGTTTACATTCAATTTTTTAAAAAAATACTCTAACCACTTAAATAGTGCCTTAGTCACTGCTCTTGTATCATGGATTAGTTCTACATGTACCATTCACAAAGTTGTATTATGTTTCTTGACCCAACTTCAAATAATTATGGTGAAAAAGACAAAATACTTTCTGTTTAGTTCTGCATATCACCTAAAATAATGTCTAAATAAATATATAAATTGTCACCTTTAAAATTTAGTTTGGAAAAGAATACCTATTACTATACAGATAGGACTGCTATGCATATAAATATTGGTTTATGTTTTTAGATATAGAAAAAAAGATCCTGGGTTGCTGCAGAGCAGAGGAATTTCAAATATCACTCAAAATGATTTTAGGACAAGGAGCTTTTCTAACACCAGTCCCAATACTACCTAATTACGCATATCATATACTAAGAGGTTTTTTAATTTAGTGCAGTAATGCTGAGTGCAAGAGCAGATTTAAGCATGAAGTCTACAAACAGCTTTCTCTCTTCAAATATCAACCTGCCGCATTTTACCAGACTACTCATAAAAAAAACACAGATTTAGTTGAATTGCAATCTCACTTATTGTAAAGCTAAGGATATTGAATTTTTTAATATCGAATTTGAGCGATAACTCATCTAGAAGCATTGGGATCATAAGTCCAAATGGTTCACATTTAATTTTTCTTTGATGTTACAACATTGAGACATTCAATCCCAGAATCTTTGAATCATTTTTGTTGCAAAACGAAAAAATAAACTTTTACAAGTTTCCGATTGATCACAAATATATTGATTGAAATATTTGTTCTACAAGAAATGAGAATTTGTACACATTACTATTCACCAATGCTAGAAATATGTTGCAACTTGTGTATACATTTTGTCAAGAACCAGCTTCTGTATTTGTAGAACACCCTCGTTCAATACACTGCAATACATGACAATGTAAGAGGCACAACAAGTTTTATCATATTAACCTCCATAAAAAATTCCTAGAAGCTATAAATATAGACAAAATAAAACAAAAAGAATAGCTTCCTTATGATCTATGGTATCATTGGCATTTCAAAGCTCTGGTGTTACAAAGTTCTCTATCATATAGAAGTAAGCAACAACAAAAACAAGCTCATAGATGCACCAAGTAGCCCACGTAATTCTCAAACTTTGGTGGATGGACCCTAACCAGAGGGATCAAATCAGGGAAAGATCCTAAAAAAATGTTTTGGACATCAAGAAACTATGCATGCACATTGCAAACTAAAGACATCTATGTGCATGACTACCGATGAAGGGTTAACTATTAAGACCCAACTATAATTTACAAATTTCAAACATTGCCAAAATCAATTAAACATTATTATATCAAATTATTTTGCAAGGAATAAAGCTGATAAATATGCTATAAGATCTGATGAGCTTCAGTACCACAGGCTGTCTTCAGGCTCCTACACAACCATACTCACACCCTTGCTTGCTCATTTCTCCCTTTTTCAACGGGCTCCCCTAGATTGGGTACCAAGTGTCAGCTTGGCCCCACCTTCAAACTTTTCCAGATCAGTTAGTCCCCTCGTGGATCCCTCTCACCAGCAACACACTTCAAACAGGACCCCCTAGTGGCAGCAATCCTCTACAACCTCTTAGAGAAATTATAGGGCTTCCCAGTGCTCGGGTCTTACCTTTCTATTTGCAGGTTCTTTATGTTAATTTTATGATCTTTTTGCAAATGTAGAATCATAGCCATTGTTATTGATGATGTCCAAATGCAGATTTGGATCTCATATAAATATGAGGATGAGACATGTCTCTATGGTGTAATCATCATTTAAATAATATTATATTAACATGGATAAGTACATATAGGAAATGATGATTACCAATAACAATAATGATATCAAATTGAATCAATCCGACTGAAGCTACAACTTTAACACTCCCTCTTAGTTAGGGAGGATTGATATAGAACACATTATGCTCTCGAGTATATGGAGAGATATCATCTCACCTTTTATAACACACAATTGAACTACATTCCATAACTTTAATGTAGTCGGAATAAAGTAACTATTATGTTTAGTACTCGTTAAAGCTAGTCGGGCTGGGTAGTTAGGGGGTGAAGAAATGTGTCAGTTGGTTTCCAACTAACCGACCCTTCTATAAATGTCTGGAAGATTGGTAATGTACTCATGTTGGTTTTTTGTGTTAATAAGAAATCATTTCCTCACCTACTAATATTATGGTATGAATGGTATGTTTTAGGTTTTACTTCATATGTATCAATTGGACCATTCTGTGTACCTATGAAATTGTGTGATATTTCCAATCTACATTTAATATAAGGTTAAACACTGCCTTAAGTGTGGTCTATAATAGTAACTATGTCATGGTGTCTAACAAGATTGGGCCCAAAGAACTATAACAAGTTGGTTATCATGGTGTCCAGCAAAATCTGGCCCAAAGAACCATGATGAGTTGGTTACCATAGTGTCCGGCGAAATCTGGCCCAAAGAACCATGATAACTGGTCTACCATTTATAAAATCGCCACCTTACAATGGTTACTTTCTGTCTATTCGTTATCATGACTTCCAACACTCTAGGACAATAATTTAATGAAGTCTAGCATGATAATAGGTCTACCATTTATAAGATCGTCATCTTACAATGATTACCTTCTGTTTATATATGTCAATGAAAGATCGCCACCTGTCATTATATATCATATGTGAAATAGTAGCCACCATGAACCTAGTCAAAGGGTGGTACAAAGGCTTTCACCTCAATTTTCTCTCAAAGAGAAGAATGCATTATAAGGAGTTTCACTTAGAACTTCTCCTCATAGAGAAGATATCATTCACAAAGGATTGCACCTCAAAAATTCTCCCTCTGAACAATATGATCGAGATCACCGAAGGTTGACTGAATTATATCCTCTATCTCGCTCCTCTTTTAAGGTTGCCCATAATGAAATGTCAAGCTCCCTCTAAATCTCAATCTCCCTCTGCCTGCAATAACATTCTCATAGGAAAAGATAAAGGCAAATAACTCATATATAGAAACACAAATAGTGATTAAATAAATAAGATATCTAAGGATAATACATATTTATATCAATATCCTTTTATTTAATCATTCATTCTATTGACATTATAATTGTAATTGAAAGCAATTTGCATATTACATTAATTATTTTAGATGGAGATCTTTACATCTATCATACCCCACACTAGGGATTCACTTAATCTCCATGCAATCTACGAACCGACACAGGAGTTTTTATAATCATATTGATAAATTATTCATTATTTAATTTTATATATAACAATTATATATAGATAACTATTATCATATACTAATTAATACTCATATTCATAAAAATAGAATGCATTGACAAACATCTTACCTCCCTATTACCATCCCCTTTAGTATTATCACTCGATCCTCTTAGTTTTCTATTTTTATTTTCCTCCAAATAACATTAAACCATCGATCTATATCATGTCCTTAGCCATATTCTGTTGGGCCCAATGTCTAATTGTATTGTATATTTTGCAAGTTCTCCATTGAATGTACTGCACTTAAATAATTGACTTTGGATTATCAAAGTGCCTTATTTTCTTAGTTCAAAGGTTGACACTCCATTCACATGGCTTGTGTGCCCTTCATTCAGTTTATAGCTTGATGATGACTTTCTAAGCAGTCCGCGTGGGACTATAGATGGTCATTTTTTAAAAGGGGTTGCTGGAATGTAATAACCCCAACTGGTGATAACTTCGTCAAACACCAAATTCTTCTCTTATTCAATTGTTTGACATTTTGTCAAACACTTCGCAAGCAAGCTCTTGTACAACTATAATATCCCGTGCAATTCTGATTTTTATTTCCAAATTGCTAACCTGAGAATTTTGTCAAACACTTTGCACACAAGGGATATATATAGATATATGCCAACCTTTAATTGATACGCTTGCAAAACTCCAAACAACCAACAACAATTTTTATTTTTATTTTTTGATACATGTAGCATTGGTTACAAATGAGAAAATATGCATCTACAACAATAAGACATTAGGGCAATGCCTGCTATGATTTCCAATGATATTCTAATCCTTTTTGACAAGATTCTGATATAAATTAGATTACAACAGATTTTAAAAATCCTACCAATGCCCTAAATATCTACTCTCAAACAATGCAAAATGTAATAGATAGAATCTCGGAATTGCTCCAAAAATCTGAGTTTTACTATAGCAAGTCATTGTAGCGACGACTCTATAGCAACGTCACTGTAGCAAGTTACTGTAGCAGTGTTATTGTAGTAGCAAGATTGTAGCAGAGTTATTGTAGCAATATCCAACTTATTCCTTACTCCACAAATCTAGCCCTTGGCCACAAATTTGGCACAATGAAAAGATTAATTTGTCTTCTCCAACACCTACAACCCTTCAGAAGATATTTCACCACCTCAGTTATGCAAATCAATGGGAGTGTTCGTTCCCAATGATCAATATAGCAACTGCAGAAACCCTTGGCTCCACAAGTTATTCAGAAGAGTAGAAGCAACACATTTGATGCTCAACAATGAGCCTGCCTGCACTATTTATTCTTTTCCTCCAATAGATGCACCTCTTTCTAGAAGAAATAAAATAATATTTAATTCCTCCTTCTAGAAGATTCTCTTAATTAATTTATTTAACTTTAATCACTTTTAATTAAATTAATTAAATATAAAGTCACCTTTTAATTTTAATTTATTTAATGACTTTATAAGAAATTAATTTAATAAATTTCTCCTTATTTATCCAATTCTAAAGGCTAAGAACTCAACTAAGATGCTAAATAGATGGGGACATTACACAAAATGTGGAGAATTTAAGGGCGGCACAGCAAGCATCTCTGTCTGGCCATATGTTTTCCAGTAGAAAGGTTGCTGCAGAGTTACTGCGACGTGTTTAAGTTAGATTTCTATCAACGTCATGTCCGTGCATGGAACATTATCACTGCATGCAAGATGAACAATTTTTATTTTGTTGCATACGTCCCTCTACTTTTCTCATATTTCACACCCCCAATCGCTACTACCAATGTCTGGTTCTAGCACAATATTTCTTCGCAGTAAAACTATTTGAACACGATCAGAACTTTTACATTCAACACCATGTTACCTCATTACCTTTATTGTTTATCACATTTCACACATATGATTCTCCTATTTATACTTCTCCTTAACGGTTTCTAAATTCCCTCTTTTATTTTCCGGTTAGTATCTTTATTAAATCCTCATTAGAATGGATTTACATTACGATGCAGGAGGTGGCATTGAGTGATGATTCAATCAATATCTCAAACATATCATATTGATGCAATATTTGTAGCAGCGAGCTCCTCCCATGTCACTTCATGGTAAAAGAAGGTTTTCATTTGCTAGTGATACTTCAATAGTCCAAAGAGAAACCCCGTATGAGATGCTGACATAGAACTGGTGAACTGCCAAAGCTCTTCTCTCACGTCTGACATGGACATTGCTACTTGTTAGTAGTAGTCCACAAGTTTGAACATGGTCACATTGTTGATGTTATAAAAAATTAGGGCAATCAGATATGCATTTTCCAACTGAAAGCATCGAACGACCAATCATTGACAAATATGATCTTTGTTTTCTTTTTCTTTCCTCAAATACCACTTTCCAACATCACAAGGGCTTGTTGATTTCTTCAACTGTGGTTGAAGTTCCCAAACATATTATCATCGGGACCTTTTTTATCACACTCCCAGCTGTGTTGGATAATAACAATTATCAAATATCTCCAAGTTCTTATTCCACATAGAAATGTTATAAGATGTGGTATCTTCAATAAAAATCCCTACAATCTCAAGAAAAGCTTAAGCTTGCTTAATGTCTTCCATTAATTTGCGTGACACTCAAAAGAAGCATCATATAGAACTGCCAACCGTCATCATCTTGAACATCTACTATAGACATGTTCAAGGGATGTCGATGTCTAGTGTATCAAATAGAGTGATCCAAGCTGAGCTCCATATTCTCTTCATCACCAAAATAACACTAAAGTGTTGTCACCGGCTACAATAACTAGAAGCTTTCTTAGAACTTCATTACAACTACTTTGCTCTATAATCTGGTCATTTCACCTCCACATTGCATTGTTTTGCAGTGTTTTCTTTAAATGTAGAAGATCATTTCTCCCGCACTCCCATGCCACCAAGAGATCTATACTTGTTTTGTTTTCTCTATTGTTTATATTTATTCAGTTATTTCTGAAATAAAACTTTCTACAATGTCTTCAATTACTTTCTTATATTTGCAATCTGGCTCTGATACCATGTTAATTTTAGGATCTTTTTGCAAATGTAGAATCATAGCCATTGTTATTGATGAGGTCCAAATCCAGATTTGGATCTCATATAAATATGAGAGGAAGAGACTTGTCTCTATGGTGTAATCATCATTTAAATAATATTATATTAACATGAATAATAATATGTATAACAATACATACATACATACATACATACATATATATATATATATATATATATATATATATATATATATATATATATATGCTTGCCAAGCCTTCCCATTTTTTCAGCACAATTCATTTCTTGTCCTGTTGAGTGTTCATGCGGCATGTTCTGAAATTAGAATACATTTCTTTGAAACACAGTAATATCTTGAAAATCTTAAAAACAATTATGGACCATGGAAACATCATATTTATAAGTTTTAATGTATTCAAATCCCATGTTTCAAAATTTGTGTTCTATATTGTTGTGTACTCTATATCTTTACTACAAGGTTTGGTAGTCCTTCATTGGCGTGCTTTCTCTTATCAGGTTAATTCAGAAATGGCTTATACATAACTATATATTAAAATTTTGGGTGTAACTCTCATCCTAGATTTTTTTAATACATTTGTAATATTCAGATCAAAGAACAAAAAATCAGAATTGAATCTGAATCGTCAAGGCTTACTCGAATCCTGAATCCCCTATGAATCACCTAAATCGCCGCTATGAATCGACAAAGTGAAAAAACCCTTGAAATTTAAAGATATTAATGATTTAAAACTTGTTTCATGCACCCTTTACTGAATATAACTAAAAAACACTATAACATCATCAAATAGAAGTTAATGTACATAAACAAGAAACCTAATTGATAAATCCATCACATACGTAAAATGTATTGTAGCTAAAGTAAATAAAAATCACAAGATTCTAATGAGTCATGACATAGATATATAGATTATAGAATTATAAATGTTGTTAATATTTATAAATTTTCATAACATTGTGATGGACTATATAAATATCTCCAAGTTAATATTAATCTCTTACTAGTAAATATATTCGATTTTAAATTTTTTAATAAAGATCAAATTTCGTTTACCTTTTAAAACATATATGAAAGTATAAATGAGAAACAAGAATGTTTTTCATCATTTTTAATCTACTAAAGAAATAAATAAATAAAATGATAAAGAATAAAATAATATATATATTAAAACATTACTCACCATTTACACTTACGATTTCGCAATTTCCAGCATCCTCCAATCTTACCTTTGCGATTTCCCGTATTCGTAAGCTCTCAATATTAGGCTTCCTGATTTTGTGATTTTAAGTTAAAAACTAGGGTTTTCTAAGAAAAATGAAGCTCTCGTGAATGAATATGCGTCGATGCTACCATAAGAAAATGCAAGATTGATTTATGTTGAAAGGAAATTGCATTCTGATATTCTTCATCAATTGACATAGCTTCTTTAGCTAAATCTGGTGCCTTCATAATATTACATAAATCTGATGGGAAATTATGCTTGTCATTTTAACTCAATTCTCTCATGAATTCAAACATGATATAGGACGAGATTCAATCATGCATCCATACTAAGTATTCGATGCAGATTTGTCGATGAGATTGTCTAGATTTGGGAAATATTTGTCAAGTAATGAAATCTCTATAATGAAATATTTGCCGATTTTTCAAGCCAATTTCAGGTGATTTTGGGCGATTTTTACAGAATCGCCATGAATCGCGATTTTGGCGATTTCTGACCCAAAAATTGGCGAGCCGATTCACTGACTCACCATGAATCGCTCGGCCTTAGTCGGATAGCTGAATCGCCTAAATCACGGCAATTCACATTACTCTGATTCAAATAAGACATAGGCAATGGATCTTATTGCCACATTCTTATTACTGTTTCAGAAAGGGCTCTAGAAAAGGTTTTGCTAACCATACAGCAGGGCACTAGAGGCATTGCTTCCTGTTTGACATTGTTGAATTGATGAATGATATTGGCATATTTCTAATTCTGTATGAATGAAGAAACCATAATATACACTGATATTATAGCTTTTTCTTTCTTTAAACTAGCGATTGAAGGTAGGGGAATGCCAGATTTCAATATAAAAGGAACAAACATTGAAATGAGTATACTTGCCATGCTAATTAAACAAATGTTTAGTATCTGAATTCAGGTGTGCTTCTTTTAACATCTTTTCATTAAAAAGTCAGATTGAAAATAAAAACTGCAAATATAGCATACCTGTAAAAGATAATTGTGTAACCAGTCCAATGTTTGAGGAAATGTTGTGGCAGAGATGTTAACAACTGTCATACCCTGTTTGAATTTTAGCACACAATTAGAAGCCTCTGAATATGCTACAGCAACGAATGGATAATTCCTCAGCACATACACTCTAAATTTAATCTAGGCTTAAGATGTGGTATTTGACCAAGAAGTTATATTTCTTGAAAGTTACATGTATAAAAACAAGAATGCAGATCCAAGTGCTAGATATTTCACATAAAAAGTGTTTCTTTTCTGTTTATAGAAAGAAATTGATATTTTTATTAAAACAAATGGTCAAATGTTATGAGCTAGTGAATTTCTGTATCCATCTATAGCGTTTTGGAAATTTCTTTCATAGTCAAACACACTTTAAAATATTGTCGTAGTAGATAAATACTAATAGTTATTGTCACTATCATCTCCTGGCCTTTTCTGAAGATTTTCATTATTGAGTAAAAAATATATCATATTTGTTCCCGGACAGAAACTAAAAGAGACATTCATCAATTTTCTAGTTTATCAACAATTGTGAAGAGTTGAAAAATATCTCACCTATCTGGGCTGGATTTATGTAGAGTCAAGATCTATCACAAGCATCTTAGCCAAAAGAGATAATCATGTACAATAAGAACTACAAATACATTAATACATTTTAGATATTTTACGAGTGATCTGTAAAATCTCAAAACTCATCCTTGTAGAAATTAGAAAACCAAGAAACTGTATTGTACTACTTAATAGCAATTAAAACACAACCATTAATAAATATGTTATTATGCTATTCTACTTAATAAATAATGTAATGAAACATAACACAATAGTCAAGCTCAGAAAACCACAATGTGGTATACTGAGAATCCAAGTTGGTAGAAGCAACTCCCCTTCTGTAATGTCCCCTTTTAGGATAGCTTGGGAGGGAGAGTTACCTTAAAATCTCTATTCTTGCTATGAATTAAGAAGTAATATAATTTCAAGAATAATATATAGGCATATTAGATAATTACAGAACAATTGTTCTTATCAATGTTACTACTATCTCTGATTAAGCAATTAGATATATGCTAAGTGATTTGATGTTCGATATATATTTGGACAGAGCAATAAAGTGATCTCTTCTATATCTGATATGGTTGAATGAATACGCTAGATGATCTTAATAGCTTTCTCTGATTTGACAATAAAGAATATGCTATGAACTCGTCTACAATTGCTTATAGCGATTAATTTGCTATTTCTTATGTAATCCCTTAATGCATGCAATAAGAGGTATGACCATATCGCTTATCGCAATTGTATTTCTGTCTCACATACAATCCTTCAATTCATGCAACTGATTCCACTTATTACTTATAGCAACAATTGCCGTGTCTAATATGTCAATATGTTTATGCAATTTCCAATATAATCTTCTAACCTTTGTAACAATAGCACTGTCTCTAATCTTGAATTGATGCGCTTGCAACAACAAATACTACGGGCTCAATCTTATACCATAGGTGGAGCTCAACAAATAGCTTGAAGTAATAAAATCTCTCATGTCCCCTATTTAGGCCAGACCTATTATATTTTGCAATTAATTCTTATGGTACCTATGAGTTAATTGTCACACAAGGAGCCCAATCAAAGGGGTGCACTAGTTATGTCCCCTTTCCAAAAGAAGATTTAATGACAAATAATAATAACATAATTATGATTACAAAATAAATATATAATGATATCTAAATACAAATATATAATTAATAACATTATTGATCTAAATTAGGTATGGTTTAGATTTTGTAGAATTCAACCATAGTTTTAATCTCATTATCCCGGGGAAGATTTAGGGGTCTTTCTTTAGCTTTTACCCACTGCCTACATCTTGCATCCCAAGACAATATGATTGATAGATAGATTCATTGTGGAAGATGGTGATGGAGCTTGGGAAAATGATTTTGAGGTGAAATTGGAGGTTCTGGAATCACCCTATTTGGACTCAATGGACATTTAAAATTATGGGGAGCCTCCTCCCCTCCATTTTATGCCAGTAGAGTAACATAGGTTTATTTATGTTGTATTCTTATGTAACTAAGTCAGCAAAACACCATTAGGTATAACAAACTGATAATGACGCTGCTTAAGACATGTATTCTCAGATGAGGAAAGACTACTTCTCTCTATTAGATATATTTTCTGATGATTTAGATGTATATTTTATTTCTGTTTATGAAAATACTTTTATCACTTTACATTTTGTTTCTATGCCCTTTCTGTATTCATGTTTTATCACTTTTCAGAGCTTTATCCTTAACATAAATGCAAGATGTGTTGCTTATAATACATACAAATCTTGATAGGAGGCAAAAAAGAAAGGAAGGACAAGGTGCAACTTAGAAGGAAGGTGGAAAGATAAAACTTGGGACTTAAAGCTGATTATCCAGATGTATCTATGTACTTTATCATGTATCAAGGCTGAGGCCATTTATCTACAAGAATTTTTATTTTTTTTATAACATTAATATATATAATAAAAATTAACAAACTACGATAATATAATAAAAATGCAAAGTGATGGGGAAGCGCTTGTTATAGATGGGTTAAGAATGAAGAAGAATGGGATAAACATAACCCTTCATATGCAAGGAATATATACGTAAGTATTATAAATATCACATAATCTAACACACACACACACACACAGAAGTTGGGTATTCGGCAATATAATCAATTCTTGGAAGTCATTTATTCATTAATAAAATTATGAGGATAATGGATGGTTATGATCATAACCATATAAAACAATTGCCAATAATTTCATCATGAATATCTTAAACATACACCAATCCATTTTTCTCATATATTAATCCATGAATATATAAATGTAATAATAATTTATGAATCAATATATACTTCAACGCAATGATATACTTCAACGCAATGATAATCAGTGGTATAGTAAAGGTGCGACTAAGTAGTGAAACAAAAATAAAACAAATAAAGAGATGTGATCTCTAAAGTAGGGGCTAAAACTGTAATGAACACTACTGGCTCTCAAACCATCTGTACTGAAGAATTGATTTATTTTTTTGTTCTCGAGTTTTTGCAATTTTTGATACAACAATATAGCAGCAATAGAAGATATTGCAATTAATTATTTGAACTCAAATATTTGGTTATTACATAAGGAACATACAAAGGTAAGATATGCCTTGAAACCCTCTAAAATGGACTAGAAGCAGCGAAGAATTCTTTGACAAACAAATGCAACTGCAAATTTGGAAAATGTTGTTCCCAAAGTGCAGATGAAAAATAATAGCCAACAACATATATAAATTGGCGCTCAACCGACTCGAAATTAGCTAGCACACGATTTGATATAACAATTCCAATGAATCCTTTCACAAATTCCAAAACAGCCTCCAACAACAAGAAAATGTAAACTTCTCCTTAACTACAGTTAATACGATACGAGAAATGACAAATCGTATACCTGAACACAATTTGCCAAGCAATCTCAAAATTAAAGCTACAATACTTCGGTTGTAGATCCAAAACCCTTATAAAATTTTAGAAGTCTCACAAAGACAAGCAGTGAAAAATAAATATTTAATTAGATGCCTTTCCCATCAAATGACCTCATTTATAATCTCCAAATGACACAAGTTTCCCAAATGAACTTCACTTAACAAGCTTCCTCATCACAACATTAGAATATAATAAAGTGTCATTATAATATAATTTATTAATTGCTTTTGGCTCTCAAAAATGAGCTTTTCCATTGGTGTATTACTTTGCTTTGGATTTGGCAAATCCTGAACACCATTTTATTCCGAAATATTTATATCTATATGTGTTTATCTAAAATATACTCTGGTGTCTCTTTGTATCATTTCCTTGAGTTGTCAGTTCATCAGGAGGACTTAGCATTGGCTTTGTACTGCTTTACCCTCATCAAAGCATAGACTCTTTACCCTCATCAAAGCATAGACTCTTTACCCTCATCGCAGGCTTCATCTTCCTCACCATACAGTGTCTTCCTCCTCACCTACGACCTCTCTAGAACAACCGTACGACCACCCAATTACCCTCGTATAGTCATTCCATCACAACCGCACAGTTCTCCAGTGACTATCATACAGTCCCTCCTTTGCCTTGTATACTGTACAACATACACAAGATCACCAACACTGTACGACCTCTACAAAGACACTTTGTACAGCCAAGCATTTTCTTACGACCATTCATCCTCTCACCACTGTACGGCTTCCATTCGGACCTCAAGCAATCATCTCCACGTCGCTAAGTATAGTTCTAGTCCCTCTGTATTTGGGAGCACTACAATGGTATCAGAGCTTAGTTATCCTGGTAGCTTGTGGACAGTGAATGAAAGTTTATAGCAGGAAGAGAAGATCCTATTCGGTTGATAGAATGATGAAAGAACCCACTGCTACCAAACTCTTGGTGCTACTAAAAGATCTTATGAGGAATCAGGCATAAATGAATGATACTCAACGACTTATGGAAGAAACTCTCAGGAGATTGGTGGACAATAAAATATCCGGCAAACCCTCACCCAACTCGAATTCGACCCTCCATGTCGTCTTTCCTTCCAAGACAGAGATACCACACAGAGGAAAGAAGACAACCTTTGAGGAAGTTCAAAAACAGTTGAGAGAATAATGGAAGAATACAAATTTGGAGGAGGCTATATCCTACAAAGATTATGCAGAACTGAGAATGAGATATTTTGGAGGTAGAAACTGAGGATATTTTAATGATGATCTTAGAAGTTGAGTAAGGTAAATCTGTCACCATTTGACAGATCCAAATCCATATCTGCTCAAGCATCAGTAATGAAGGTCGATTTTTACTTCCAACTTAATCCAATGCCAGAGGAAGAAGCAATCAAATTTGCAGCACTATAGTTGGAGGGAGTGGCACATGAATGGTAACATCATGGCATCATCACACTGGGGCATGACCAAATAAATACTTATGCAAAATTCACTAAAAGATTGATAGATCAATTTGATGGTAAAGATCCAAAACTTAATTTCAAAGAATAGGCACAACTGAAGCAAACTGGATCAGTCAACCAATACATCACAAAATTTCAAAAACTCTCTTTTTTGTTCATGGACATTTCCAAAAGGAGACAGATAGTACTCTTCATGGACGGACTGATGGAGCCACTGAAGGGTTGGGTAAAGGTTCAATGCTACCACCCTCTCGGAGGCTATAAAGAAGCCATGGAGCATGGCATCATCATCGACATCATCCTCTCAAGGTTACTCACATTCCAAACCGCTGGTATTTCCAAAGGACAAAGATAATAAACATTTGCCGAAGAAGTTGTTGGACAAAGCTACCGAACAAGAGCTCTGAAGGAAGAAATTATATTTCAACTGCAAGGGACCATGGGAACCTGGGCATAGATGCCTCAGTAAAGGAAAAATACACTAAATTGAAGTCGTATCTGATGATGAGAACGATCAAGAGGATCTACCTACCGAAGATAACCATCCCCACAAGGACACCAAAATGGTCAGTCTGAATTGTACAGAGAGAGTTGTAGCTTTAGTACGACATGGAGGAACCATTGTCTTAGCTAGGAGCCCAAGGTGTACGGTGTTTTGTGTATGGGGAACCCTCAAGGACAAAGGGCCATGCTCAATAGCAGAGCAGCTCTAAACTACATAAACTCATATTTGGTGATACGAAGAGATCTACCTACTGAGATGCACGCAAGACTCCACGTCATGGTCATCAAAGCGACCCTTCTACCCTATACACACCTTGTTCCCCAACTAAGTATCACCATGGCTAACCACACTATAACGGAGGATTTTTTTATGGTGGACCTAGATGACATGGAGGTTATTCTAGGCATACGATGGATGGAGACACTTGATGAATACACTTAGAGCTTCAAACAGATGGACTTCACCTTTGTTGTCGATGGGAAAAGGTTAACAATAGTAGATTTCCATAATCCATTTGTAAAATAAGTTGTTTTCTGGATTCAATTGTGTGTTTTTTTATCATCAACGTTTTGGATCACACTACATGATCCATCACCAAGATGAGAAAGTGCACGATAGTGGATGGCCAATGAGGGACCGAAGGAAGTTTCAATATAGCCGATGAGGTAATCTTTCAACATGATGACATTGCATGGGCTGCATACTGTTTTGTTTCGGCAGAACTTGTAAAAGGACAACGGACACCTCACCAAGATGACAATCTTTAGAATATCTTAAGTGCTCATGATAAAGTTTTTATAGACATTCCTCTTGGCATACGTCCCCATCATGGGTTTGAGCATACTGTCGAGTTGGAAGCAGAGGCCAAACCAGTCATAATCACACCCTATCGCCATCTAGAGAAATTCAAAGATGAGATTGAAAAGATGATTCAGGAGCTACTTGAGAAAGGATGGATCCATCCCAATCTAGCCCTTTTGCATCCTCAGTAGTATTAGTTAAAAAGGACGAAACGATGCGCATGTGTGTGGACTACCGTACGTTGAACAAAAAGATAATAAAAAATAGATATCCTATCCCCAGGATCAATGAATTGATGGATGAATTAAATGGTGTGGTTTATTTTTCAAAAATAGATCTCTATTCCTGATCCGCATTAGGGGAGAAGACGTAGAGAAGAAGGCTTTTCGTTGTCACTACAAGCATTATGAGTTCCTAGTCACGCCGTTTGGATTAACAAATGCACCTATTACGTTCCAGTCATGCATGAATCGCATCTTCAACAAACAATTGTGTAAGTACTTACTAGTATTCTTTGATGATATCCTTATTTATAGCAAGACGTGGGAAGAACACCTAAAACATTTGGATGAAGTCTTAAGGATCATGAAGGCTCTGTCCTTGTTCACCAAGCAATCCAAGTGTGAATTTGGGATGACGGAAATATTGTATCTGGAGCACGTTGTCAATAAATATGGAGTACAGGTTCATTAGGAGAAGGTTCAAGCTATCCTTGACTGGGCTCCCCCAAAATCACTCTCTAGGTTGCAAGGGTTTTTTGGATTGTTCAGTTATTATTGGAGGCTTGTAAAAGGATTCTCTCAACCCAGCGCACCATTAATAGATCTGAAAAAAGGGCTCCTTCCAGTGGAATGAAAAGGTGCAACACACTTTTTATAAGTTGAAAGAAGTAATGACCACTTGCCCAAGACTCGCCTTACCTAACTTCACTCAACCATTCATTCTGGAGTGACAAATTCGGAGAAGGCATTGGCGCAGTACTGATGCAAGATAAACACCCCATAGCCTATGAGAGTCGGAAGCCTACACAAGTAGAGCATCTATATTCCATTTATGACAAAGAAATGTTGGCCATCATACATGCACAGACCAAGTTTCGACAGTGTCTAGTGGGTGCCAAGTTTGTCGTCCATGCTGATCATAATAGCTTGAGATATTTTCTGGAGCAACGAGATTTGAATGAGAGGCAAACAAAAATGGGTAAGATTCAAGACTTTGATTTCGACATTGAATATGTGAAGGGAAAGAACAATGTGGTTGCAGATGCCTTCTCTAAGAAGGTCGTCATCTGCTTATTGACTCAGATTTCAGCTAACTGGAAAGCACATTTATTGGTGGAATATTCCAAAAACACATTTGCCTGTGAGCTAATGGATGAAAACGCTCAGGATGATCGATACAAAGTGGTAGATGACATCATTTACTATAAGAATTGGGTATACTTAGTGCCTGAATCCAAACTGAAGCAGAAAATCTTGAAGGAGATGCATGCCTCACCCTTGGCTGGAAACCCCGTTTTCCTCAAAACTTATAGACAGCTCAGGGAGAGGTTTTCATAGAAAGGCCATAAAGGAGATGTATTGTAGTATATAAGAGAGTGCAGTTTGCCAACAAAACAAATCCGAATATACTCTACCCATCGAGATAAGTGGGAAAGTATCTCGATGGACTTCATTACTGGACTTCCCAAGGTGAACGGAAAGGATTGTATCTTCATGGTATTTGACAGACTGATGAAGTATGCACACTTCTTTGTCATCTCTTCAAATTTCCAGGATGCACAGGTAGCCAAATTCTTTTTCAGAGAATTTTTTCGTCTACACGGGTTACCCTGAAACATTGTCAGTGACCGGGATAGTCGATTTATTAGTATTTTCTGCACAAAATTATTTCGGTTGGCAGGAACAGAATTGTCGCCAAGTACTAGCTACCACCCTCAAACAGACAAACAGACAAAGATTGTGAACAAGTGGTTAGAAGGCTACCTTTGGAACTATGTTTTGGCACAACAACAGGCATAGATCAAATGGATGCATCTGGAGAATACTGTTACAACACCACTTACCAAATGTTTGTCGGGATGACACCCTTCAAAGCACTATACAAGTATGAAACCCTTTCATTTGTTGACATGGTGTTGGGTGGCAGTCACGCACCAATGGCCCGAGACTAGCTTCAAGAAGGGTAAGACATCTTGAGATGCTTGAAAGAGAATTTATAAAGGGCACAAAATCAACAAAAGATGTACGCCGACAGACATCAAATCGAGAGAAGTTTCGAAGTGGAAGACTTGGTCTGTCTCAGGCTCCAACCATACAGGCAATCCTCATTGAAGACAAAAGGGAAAGAAAAACTGAAGCTGTGATTGTATGGCCCTTATCATATAGCTTGCTGCATTGGTGAAGTTGCTTATGAGCAGGGATAGTCCCTACGAATCTTGCTACAAAATCCTCTAACCCTTCTTGATGTCTTCTTCCTTTTCCAATGACGAAAATCTAAGAATTACTGACTATGAATTTAAACTCCAATTAAGCATAGCTTGAAGCAACTGAATGTTACTTCCAAAGAGCAACCCTTCAGAGGATCTTTCACCCCCTCAGTTATGCAATCGCTTGAGAGGTATCATTCTCAAGAAATTAGGCTGAATACTTGCAGACCTCGATGGTGCCACAAATGCTCATAGAGATAGGTAGTAGAATTATCAAATCCGGTCTGTCCAAATGAGAGGCCAAGCCTTCTATTTATTTACTTTTTTAAGAAGTTACTAAGAACTTCTAGAAACATCCATTATAAAATCCCCTTATAATGCACTTTTATAATAAAATAACTTTATAAAATAAAAAGTGCAACTCAACTTAAAATTAGAACATGCAGGCCCAATATAAATAAAATAATATCTCCAAGAGCATAATAAACCATCCAATCCCCAAATAAATGCCAAAATGACTCTCTCATCACAACCACCAGTCTACGAGAGTCCATGGTAGACTGATCCGGCACGCAAAATGATGTCAGCCAATATGGGGACATTACACTACATATTTGATTGCTTCATCTTCAATCATAGGATTCAACTGGAAATATGTGTCAAGTTTTTGCACCTGATAGAGCCTTAAATTTTAGTCTCCATTTTTTAACTATGAAGAGTTAGCAAAACTGGAAAGCTAGTGTTGGATTCTAGGTTACAAGAAGGATATCATGGAGCATTAGCTGTTATCTTTGGTCAGGATTATCAGAGATGAGGAAGATCAGAAAACTGAGCAAATCCTTATCATCAGAGTTAACATACCAGCCTTAGGAGGATGTTTGAAGGTTTCCCTTATCTGGAGTGGTCAAATTGTGCTGCCTAGGTTTTTATCAAGATGTAGCAGATAAAGAGAAGGCATAGAGAAAAGGAGAGCAGTTAATTGCAGAGTTAGAAACCACTAAGTTCAACTTGTCATTGTTCGGGCCTGAAAATAATCTGCAGCAAATAGTTAAGCATTTGTATAGAGGCAAAGATCTTAATAGACCAAGTCAAACTGCATATCCAGAAACAATGAACACTATAGTTCCTGCTGACAGCAAATCATTCAAGTGAATAGTCCACACCATTCATATATATTTGCAAACAATGATATTGATGAGTCAGTCAGACCTTCAGGCGAACAAAAGAGGAAGTGATCAAAACTGAAGTTAGAATGCAAAACCTGTCACAGATGAGTTATCATACAAAATATGTCGAACACGCAAAGTGGGAAAGAGAAACAAAACTATATTGAGCATATGAAATAAAGAATGAATTCGGTTGTCACATTCTTACTGATGGAACACTCATATTAGCAGCATTAAAGCCTTGAATGGAGGAAATATGTTTGTAAAATCACGAGGACTTGTAGAGGAAAATGTATACTCCAGACGTGCCGCAAGTAAGTCGGATAAATAAATAAAAAAACGAAGACTTCATGCCTTGAAGAGATGATAGAAATCAAGAGCTATATGGAGAGTATGATGAAGACTCCGCACATGAAAGCCGGCATGAACGAGATGTGCATTAGACAGCAGCAAAACACAAGTGCAATTGAATATTATAAAAACGATTGCGAGGATCAAAGCTGCACTAAATAGTTTCTTGTATCGAAAGATTTGCACTAGTACACCTTGTGATGATGATAGCAATAAGTAACAGTTTTCTATTCCATCATTTAAAACATGTAGATGGGCAGTACTTAAAAAGTAGAAGAAACAGAGAACTACAAATCTTAGCCAATATCTACCATAATTTTATCAGTTTGTGCTTGAATTCAATAAATTATTTCTAGGTTATACGCTCTATTATTGAAGCTTTGAGGTAAGAAAAATACCTGTGATTCAAATGAGCAAAGATAATCTTGGATTGTCTTCAAATTGTTAGTTAAACTCTCTTGATCCTATACAGATGCATCAAATTACATTAGGCACAAATATTGCTAAACTAATATAAGGTGAAGAGATCTAATATAAAAGACACGTGTTATTATTCAATAGCCTTAAATCTGTTAACTTGATTCTCTTGACGCTATCAATATTCATTACAAATACATCAATAATTTAGTATCTACAAGAGATCATTTTCATTTCTTTAAAAGAACTAATTTTTTTTAAAGATAAGTTTGAAAATATAACCAATTATATCTTAGTTGCCAATTCAGGCACGTTAATCGGATCCGTGGAGGATTCATGTATACAAGTACATATATATGTGCGTGTGTGTGTGTGTGTGTATGTATACATATACATACATACATACATACATACATACATATATATATATACACTAAAAAATAAGAGAAATATACATAATTCTAAAACTAAATCATTTCATAGTATGGATCTATGAATCTAGTTTACTTGATAATTGATCTATTTTCACGATTATAAAGAAATGAACACATTCACATTGAATTACTGAATTACAAAATGAAATTATGAATTCAAAATATGGATCATTACTCCTTTATGTAAATGATATGCAAAGTTGCAAACAACAAAGTCCTCAACCCAATGTTGGCTATCTCCATATCATTTAATCTTAACTCTTACTCATGCTCTGTATCATTACCCATTCCATGCCTTCATGTTTATTATAATTTAGTGCAATTGTAGTATTCTTCTATCCATCTCACAGTTGCTTGCAAAATATAATTTATATTATTTATTTTCTTTCTTGTATATAGAAGGTCGACTCTTCATATATGAGTAGATGTGTCTTCTAATGACTTTCCATAACTAATAGTTGTTCTATCCATTTATATATAATCTATATGTTTTAATTTCATCTTCTTAAGTATCACCTTTATTTCTTATCTCCGTCATATCTTAATATTTTCCTTACTTATATACATATTGTGTCACTTGTTTATGATTTCTTATATTAGGATCGCTACCTTCCACAATGGCCACTTATTGACTGATTGCTCCAACACCATATTGTCCCTCAATGCTTAATAATTAATTTAATCACTGTATATTATTGTGACGGGCTTTGCTTTGTTTTGATATGATCATCTGGACTCCTGATGACATCTATACTAGCACCATTCCTTGTCATCGTTTCATATGCTTTTCTTTCTCCCCATAGCTGCTATGTCAATATATTGATTCTTCTGAATGGGATGTCTGCCTGTATACATCGTCTATGATTCTTTATGATCATATTTTAGGTGCTGAATATATTCATTTTTCCAACAGTTTATCTTTCCAATCATATATTCCTTTTCAACTTAGGTCGCTGTTAATATTCATTTTTATGAACTGTGTAATTATCTGTGATACTCTCTATGTCATCTTGTCACTGGTATAAACTTATATCAGATATATCATGCCAATGTTCTGAGATCCTAATATAAACATATGCCACTGTTCCTGTTTAGATAATATAAATTTATAGAACTTCATCCATCGATTGCTAGGTATTTTTTATTGCCCAGTTGACTTCAAAAATCTCTGAAATCTTCCTGTTACTGACCAGTAATCTTCTCTTCCAATATTCGATGGTCATCTAGTTTGTATATCATCACTTCTGAATAAGTCTGAACGTCTCCACCTTCTTCTTAACAGCCACTGCATTTGGTGACTATATTATTGGTTTTGAAGGTCTGCAAATACTTTAACTTTAATGCTTCTTCTTTGTGCTGCACATTATGATTAAGGGTGTTGTGATTGACTGAATCATATGAATATCAAAGAATTGAATGTATATCTTGCTATCACTGAAACTATTTGGTCATGTAATTGACTGTGTGTAGTCTCCTGTCATCTTATCCCATTCGATCTGAACTCTCTATACAGAACACAGAGAAATCATGTTGAATATCCTGATTTGCTTGCTAATGTATATTGTTACTGTCGTAGTTCTCTTTACTAATATTTTTATTATTCTCTAATTCCTCACATGTAGTGGAATTGGTCTACCATAATTCCCCCTATCGTGTACGAGTCTCAGCCTCCTATATTCTGCATGAGTGGATGTGGTTATTACAAATTCTTCTTTCCTATGTCTCTGTATGTTCTCTCATATCTTTCTCATTCATGGGCGAGTTTGAATAATTATCACCGCTCCTCGTCTTTTTCCCTATCTTCACTTCTTCTTGCTCTATCTCATTCCATGATGATTGTCTTTTATATTATTTCAAATAGACGCCTTGAAGAGGCATGTCTAATAAATGATAAATTTTTTAATTTATTCACACATTAAGAGTTTCATTATATTATAATTATTATATTAATTATAATCTTTGATTAATAATATATTATATTATCTTGTCTTATTTAATAATAAATTACATTATAATTTATTATTGAATTGTCATTTATTTTTATTATATTTATTATTTAATACTATTGGAGGAAAATTGGGGACATGGCATCCAGTAACTAAGATTAATATTGATTGAAAAGACAATTGTTACAAATAAAAACTGAAATTAATAACAAATCAAATTTTATTTTAATATATACCATGTCCAACCAAATATGAAATAGAATTATACTTGGTCTTAAAGTTTTATGTGGCCTTACAAGTTGCTAATTATATTTTCCACTTCATCTAACAGGTTGCTCATTTTTATCTGATAGTTCAAAGACTATGAGCTATGTACCAATCTACATTTTTCTAAAAGGTCATTCATTTCTACAAGAGATGAGTTGACATTTTATGGGCCATTGTTGGGATAAAGCTTAGTGTGCACATGACACCCTAAAATGTTTCACAGTTTCATTATCATCTTTTTCCATAGGACAGATGGTTACAGAAGAAAATCAGATTTCTCAAGAAGCATGCTTCTCCTGTGTCGGTTACCATCCATAAGATTGAAAAATCCATATCTGAGGTCACTATGAGCTATGTAATAAGAATTGAAACAGAAATTTTTTCTATTCCTCTTGAGTAAATGGAAACTATTGAAATCCCCTCCCTCTTAGTGCTCTTTTGCTCATTGGACAAATAACATCTCACAAACAAGCTAGGTGACTTCCTCCAATAAATTTCATTAAAATAGATTTTTATGATGCCTCTGAAGGCAACCCAGCTAATTTCAGTATTTGGATTGCCTTTAGAAATCATGAAGGGAAAATCTTTAAAGCTCCATGTGAATATCTTCCAGTTGGATCCAATAATGTGCCTGAGTTCTCTTCTTTCAGCTTTAGCTTGTCCTTTGCATTGAAATTCGGAATCCCAAAGCTTCACATTGGAGATTATTCAATGCTCACAATTAACTCAGTCGTTTACAACTGTCTTTGTACGGAACCTGAACTATAGTGTTGGTCAAATCAGTCTCCTTTTAGATTTATTTCAAATATCACATTTTTACAAAGAAGCCAATACGTGTGCAGATGGATTAGCTAATTCCTTCATAACCCTCTTTATTTGCATTATCTTTTCATACCAATTTCAAACTTCCTTTGCTTCCACCACTCATGTTCTCTGCTGCCCTTTTAACATCCTCCTTCCTTGACTTATCGCTGTCCAATTTTTAAATCTCCTTCTTATTGTCTGCTAAAGTTATTTCATATTTATTTTCTGCTATGCTTTACTTATGATTTTTTCCCTTGTCCCTTTATCGGGTATTATGTATATAGTAAAATTTTCTTATTTGTGGCACCTTCCATATATTACCCCTGTAATGATATCAAACAATTCTTTATATCTTGTTAAGGATGGGATGAGTATCCCAAGCTAATTTTCCTAATTATATTGCTCCATTATTGTATATCTTCTTAATAAGGTTAATTACTTTTTGTTTAACTTAACCCGTGCTCCTTCTAATTAGTGATTATTGACACTTGATAAATAAACTTCATTGGCGACTCATGTAGCTTTATGGTTAGTAACTTTAGTTGTTATCCTGTGATTAATTATGGTTTACTATACTAATAACTATTAGTCTGGTACCTTGTTGGATCGTTGTATGAGTATTAATCGTTTGTTCACTTTAACCTTCATTGTTGCTTCTATCGGTATATATTATTATAATATTTGGTGTTTATGTAATGTCCCCATCCCTAGGATATAATTTGAAAATAAATATTAGAAATAAATAAAAATAATAATAATAATTTAATACCAAACATGTAATAATCAATATAAAATTGATTAATCAAATATTAATAACTTGGAGGTCATTGATTGTGATGCAGTGGTCACCGTTTCATCATCCTTTTTAGCAGAGGCCGAGTCAGCCCAGCCAGTACCGGCGACGAACATGGAGCTTGCGCAGTTTGACCAACCGGACGTGATGGATAGAGCTAGTGAGTTTTTGAGGCAGCAGTTTTGACTCACTCCGGCGAAGCGGGGTCCGTCCATTCAGTCTCCTAGGCGTTCGAGAACATCACCAGTAGTACTAGTACCTCAGCTTCAGGAGGAGGGAATGCCACATGCCGTGGTTGCGCCAACAGCAGAGAGGGCGGCACCGGATGTGGGCATGGCTCCCGCTGATGAGGAGAACAGTGATGCGGAATGGTCGTTGGAGGCCTTCGCCAAGGAGGACTATGGGTCGGATGAGGACAGGTGCCGAGATTACCTCAGGACTATGAAGTCTACATTGAAGAAGGGGCACGATGTGGCAATTCAGGCCCTGACTCGACAGATGGAGTGGCACTTGATCAAAGCATATATCAGTGGGATTTGTCCTCGGTGATTTCAGACTTGCTTTATAGACAGGGGTTGGCCGGCGACGGAAACAGCTGAGATGTTGGCAGATTGGGCCACTGAGCCGGAGTTGGGACCCAGTGACACTCCTATGATGAACCTGGCACATGAGATTGTGGGACTATACAAAGATGTTTACTACGGTCGTCGGCGTGCGGAGGCGGACAGGGCTGCAGCGGAGAGATCATTGGCAGCCGAGACTGAGGCTAGACAGAAGCTAGCCGCCGACTTGGCCGACCAGCAAGCAGCATGGGCCGCAGAACGGGAAACACTACTAGCAGATTTGGCAGCAGCGTGCAGGAGAGGGATGGGGCTAAGCAAGGTACGAAGGCAACGGTTCGACATAAGGATGCGGCTAAGCACGAGATGCAGTTAGCCAGGATGCAAGCCATGGATGCGGCACTTCTTCTAAAGGAGGCCGTCGAAGTTAATTCTCAGATTCAAACAGATCTCCGCATCAAGACAGAGCAAGTGTATGAGTTACGTCGCCAGCAGCACACTTCTAGGACGCCCCCTTGTCTCTAGTTTCTTCTGTGGTCTGTAAGTTGTCTCCTAATTTTGTTAGTAGTCAAGAGACGACTTTTTTTTTTGGGGGGGATGGTGTTAGCCGACTAGATGGTTCCAACGTTATTTTCTATTCTGTAGCCGACGGTCCAGCGGTGTTCTGTAGCCGACAGTCCGGTGGTGTTTCTGTATTCTGTAGCTGACGTCATCGGTAAATAGTTTGTAGCGGATAGAATAAGTGTGGTCGACAGACTCCTTCGGGAAGGTTCGTATTGTTTCATCCCACTCGTCTATACTCTATAAAGAGTTAGGAATGAAGTTCCAAGGTGAATAAACTTTGGACTAGGATACAACTGGAGAATCTATATGTTATTTAATGTTGAATAGCATACAACCAAATATGCACTTTTTAAAATTTCAAGACTTGGAGCTTTAAATATATTCCTATTTCTTTGATTTGGATAATTGGGTTTGTCTGCAAATCTGCACACACTGGTTATATGAAACAGAATTCCCAAATGTCGTTAACAAAGGGATTCCAGTAGATTGCTTTAAAAGGTATTGAGATAGCAATACTGCCTTGATAGACACAGACCATTGATTCTTGACAGCAGCTCTTCCTGGAGCATTCTGATTGAAAGAAGCCGGTTAGACTTATGAAATAACCGTGGAGGAATGTGTACGAAATGCAGAACCTGTCAAGTGCCCTGAAGAATTAACAACAGATAAAGATTGGAACCTAGAGATTCTGGAAATTATCTATTGCTTTTGAGCATCTAATCTGCAGCATACAACATGATGAAGTTGTACAAATCTTATCAGGCCTTACTGAAAGGAATATTTTATTTTCAGTCTTCAAGCAGTGAATTGGATTTGCTTCTATGCCCAATAATATATAGTTTCTGCCTTGTTCCATTTGGCTTCCTGGATATGAAAACTAGAGGAGGACCCATAAACGAGCATCATAACCAGCAGATAGAGGCAAAGTCTTTGGTACTGAAAATCGAAATTTTCTCATTTGTGCTTTCTTAACATGGGCAGATCCCGTCTGAAAGGAAGATGAAGCATTTATAATATATTTTGGGAAAGGATTTAATAGACAGCAAGTTAGTTAATATGTAGTCATTGGCATAGATGCCGTTACATCCTTGGAAGGTGATATCAAAATTAGAAGATGCCCAGCAATCAAGGAGCGTACAGGTAGTTCTGAAAAGGACTTGTATAGTATGAATCGCTGGAGAAGAAGTTTTGTCAGGAGCAACTTTATATATGCCCAGTCCCTACCCTGTTTAAACAAATTTGGGAGACATCTGAAAGGATTCGAATCCTTTAGTTCTACTCATCAATTTCTAACTATCTTTTGCATTTGCTGCAGGCTCTCAGGCGGAGATGTAAGCGATGGAGAAAAGAACAAATTGAATGCAATTCACAAACCGAGGAGTGAAGAAACTCAGTTGCTTATCCAGCCCAGTCGATTTTAGACAAAGATATGATGGGACGATAATGTCTTTGCGCAAAAAATGCCGCCCAATCCACCATTGCGTCCAGAAATCCATGACTCAGTTTCTTGTTAGTTCCTGCCAAAGCTTAGATGTATATGAAGAAATGAAATATAAAAATTTCTATGTTCGGGATACTGCATGGAAGACACTAGTCAAGTATCATGGATTAATTATTCAAATAATCCTAGAAGACCCATTATATTTTTGGGCCGCCTCCTTTGATTATGGTTATTTATTTTGGATTTACTATTGTAAAGATCCTTGCTAAAATACCGCTAAACTTACCAAGGCTGAAGTAAGGAATTTTTGTCAAACACTTAGCATGCAATCTGAACTGTACTGCTGTAGAACGAAACTGAATATGTTCTATGGAAATTCCGTCAGACACTTGGCATAAAATCAACTAAACTGCTGATAGTAAATAACTGATTGAAAATTGTTAATGCCAAACCCACACAAAACAATGATGTTAAACAGTACCAATGGATATGCATTCAATATAGATGTCACTTACCTCAGAGATTTTGCAATTAATTGACACTTGAAACTATTACAAATATGCAACACTAAGAGTCCTTATTGAATGGACTGATTATGATTTCACAGTAGGCTCTGACTGAATACAAATGACTGAATTATTGCAAAACCATTACACAGTGACTGAACTTTTAAACCCTTATATCTGAATATGACATTTGCAATTTTTTGAACCAAATGCAATCAAAATGGAACCTGATTACCGCCAAAAATGCTGTGGTCGAATGCTGAAGCTGGAACAACAATGCTGTGCCCAGAAAACTGCTCCAGATCAGACCCTGTACGGCCAGCACTTACAGCCGTACCTGTGCAGACTTTATGGCCCTTGGCAAAAATAATTGCTGGAGTGTTAGCTGCCGAAAATGCCAAGAAAAGGGGCACCTAGGGTGGTAGAATGACCTCCCAAAATTGTAAAATCAGACTCCTAGCCGGTTGGAAGTTATGAGCAAAAATGTCTGCCGTTGTTGCATAACAGGACCTGTCAAAAACGCCTCAGAAATGCCCTGTTTTATATCCAAGAACTGATCCTCTTGATGTATCAATAAGGCACAAGTCTTCTTGCAACAAAAACCCTCAAACCCTCAATCAAATCTCTGTCCAAACTGAATATACCAATGAAGAGCAATATGAAATGGCTGAGTACCACTTCCAATGTGCAACCCTTCAAAAGGTCTTTCACTTCCTCAGTTATGCAATCTCTTGAGAGGTATCATTCTCAAGGATTATGCTGAATATTTGCAGACTATCAAGCTCCACAAATGCTCATGGAAGATGTAGTTGAGTTACCAAATCCCGTATATGCAAATGAGAGGCCAAGCCCTCTATTTATTCACTTTTCTAAGAAGTTACTAAGAACTTCTAGAAGCATCCATTATAAAATCTCATTATAATGCACTTTTATAATTAAATAACTTTATAAAATAAAAAGTGCAACTTAACTTAGAATTATAACATGTAAGCCCCATATAAATAAAATAATATCTCCAAGAGCATTATAAGCCATCCAATCACCAAATAAATGCCAAAATGACTCTCTCATCAATCCCATCTGCCTATGAGAGTCTGTAATAGGCAAATCCATGAACAATGCCATGTCATACTAAAGAGGGGACATTACAGCGCGCCCCTCCTAAAATTGCTTGGCCTCAAGCAATCTCAGCGCCGAGGGCTGCAAAATAGCTTCCCCCTCCCAAGTAGCATCCTCAACAAGTAGATCTTTCCACTTAACCAAGTATTCTCTGATCACCCTCCTGCGAAGCTTCTTTTCTCTGCTCTCGAGGATGGATTCTGGCACTAGGATCAATTTTCCCTCATCATCTAAGGGAGGTAATACTGCAGACGGCACCACATTCTAACCCAACACCTTTTTGAGACGTGACACATGAAACACATTGTGCACTCTGTTGTCTGCGAGAAGTTCCATCTCATAAGGCACCTCACCAACTCGCCTGATAATCCTGAATGGTCCATAATAGCATGGTTTGAGTTTCTCTACACCACTCTTCTTAAGAGTAGACTACCTGTAGGGCTGCAACATGAGGTAAACCATATCATCTACCTCAAAACTACGCTCAGTCCTCTTCTAGTCTACATACTGCTTCTATTGGTTCTGAGCTCTAGTAATATTGTCCCTGAGAGTAGCAATTATATCCTTACTTTCCTATAACAATTCACCTACGCTAGGTACCCGGCTGTCGTCCAACAACAAATCCAAGAAACTGGGTGCCTCATAACCATAAAGTGCCATGAAGGGTGTCATCTGTATAGTCATGCAATATGTAGTATTGTAACAATACTCAGAGATATATCCACCTGACCCAAGCTCGCCACTGAGCTGCCACATAATTCCTCAAATATCCTTCCACCCATTTGTTCACAATCTCCGTCTGACCATCAGTCTGTGGGTGATAGCTAGTGCTGGGTGTGAGATCGGTGCCACATAACCGGAATATCTCCTGCCAGAAGTGACTCATGAAACGGCTATCCTTGTCACTCACAATGTTGCGAGGCAAACCGTGCAATCTGAAAACCTCCCGAAAACAAACCTGTGCCACCTGTGCTGCTGAGTGTGTAGTGGTGATAGGGAAAATGAGCATATTTCGTTAATCTATCTACCACCACATAAATACAATCCCGTCCCTGTGCTTTGGGCAAACCTGTGATAAAGTCCATGGAGATGCACTCTCACTTCTTGTCAGGTATAGGAAGTGGTTGTAGGAGCCCTGCCGGATAGGTGTGTCCTTGTTTGTTCTGCTAACAAACAAGACACTCTCGAACGTACTACAAAACATCAACCTTCAGCCCCTTCCAAGTGAACTGCTCTCGAACTGATCTGTAAGTCTTGAAGTACCCGGGATGGCCCGTTGTCGGTAAGTCGTGAAGTGCTCTCAAGATCAGTTGCTTAACCTTCGTTCCTGGGACTAAGTAAATCCTGTTCTTGTAAATGATCAAATCATTTACAAGTGTGTATCTGGTATCAATCATTGTTCCCTCCACTATATCAGAGGCCCGTGTATCCCTGGCATACTCTGCTATAATCAAGTGTCGCCAATCCTCTGATATCTAAACCATAGAAGTGAGGTGTGGCCTTCGAGATAGAGCATCTGCAACAACAAATTTAGTTCCCTTGACATATGTGATGTCAAAATCATATGCCTGCAGCTTACTTACCCACTTCTGCTGGCGATCATTCAGGTCCCGCTGTCCCAAGAAATGCCTCAAACTGTTATGATCAGTTTTAATACAAAACTTGCTACCCACAAGATACTGTCTGAATTTGGCCAAAGAATGCATGATGGCCAACATCTCCTTATCATATATACCGAATGAACGCTCGGGACCTTTGAGCTTCCTGCTCTCATAAGCTATAGGGTGCTTATTCTGCATAAGTACAGCACCTACTCCCTCTCCAGATGCATCACATTGAAGCTCAAATGGTTTCGTGAAATCAGGTAATGCTAGAACTGGGCACGTAGTCATTATCTCTTTGAATCTCATAAAACAATCCTGTGCCTCCTGAGTCCACACGAATCCCCCTTTTTTCAGTAAATCTGTCATGGGAGCTACATGTCGTGAATAGCCACTGACAAACCTGCGATAGAAACCACATAAACCAAGGAACCCCCTCAACTGTGTAAGGTTCTCTGGTGGAGGCCAATCAACAATAGCACAAAACTTTTCAAGATCCATCCGCACTCCATCTGCACTATAAATGTCTCCCAGATATAACAGCTCTGTCATCCCTAAGTCACATTTCGACTCCTTGGCATACAAGGACTCCTTCTGTAGAATGCTCAACACCGTCTCCAAGTGCTCTAAATGCTCCTGCCATTATCGGCTATAGATCAAAATGTCATCAAAAAACACCAACACGAATTTCCTCAACTGATGGTGGAAAACCCTATTCATAGTGGACTGGAAAGTGGCAGGTGCATTGGTCAAACCAAAAGACATGACTACAAACTCAAAGTGCCCACAATGACATCTGAAAGCAGTTTTCTCAATATCCTGTTCACGGACGCTAATCTGGTGATATCCTGATCACAAATCAATTTTTGTGAAATAACAAGCCCCATGCAATTCATCTATCAACTCATCAATGTGAGGAATGGGATACCTGTTCTTAATGGTTCTCTTATTTAACTCCCTATAATCAATACACATCCGAAGAGTTCCATCCTTTTTTACCAAAACAACAAAAGATGCAAAAGGTGACTTACTTGGTTGAATGTGACCCATAACTAACAACTCCTCGATGGTCCTCTCGATCTCATCCTTGAGTCACTTTGGGTGTCGATATGGTGTGATCATGATAGGCTTAGCACCTTCCTCCAGCTCAATAATATGCTCAATGCCTCTGTCCGATGGCCTGCCTAGTGGAATCTCACTAAATACCTTCTCATACTTGATCCTCAATTTCTGAATATCAGGATGATATTCAACCTTATGCTGCTCCTCTTGTGTAGGCATCAAAGTACAAACTGCTGCCCACTCTATATCATTATGCCTGGTTAATCTCTCCATCCACCTAAATGAGATAGTCCTGACATCACCATTACAGATAGCCTTTAGCACATGAGTCCTGCCATCCACCTCGAATCGTATCTCCATATCCTCCAGTCTCAGGGTAACCACCTTCAAAGAATGTAACCACTGCATCCCAAGTACTATGTCCACGTCACCCATGTTGATCACACGATAGTCCGCCTTAAACTCATAGTTGTTCAGGTGCAAAGGTAGGTCTCGTACCATCCTGTCACAATGAAGAGTATATCCATCAGCTACCTTGACTCTCAGTCCCTCGAACTCCTCAGCAATGAGTCCACGCCTCTCCACAAATCGTGCATCAATGAAATTATGCATGGTACCTATGTCCAACAATGTAATAACCTTCTACCCAGCCAAGACTCCCCGAAGTCTGAAAGATCCCTCTCTCTAGATACTAGACAGTCGTGCTTCCTGTACATGTAGCTCTGGTTCCTTCTTTTTCTCTGCACTGTCTATCTCCTGCTCTCCCTCTGCTTCATCAGGATCCTCATCATGGTGCTCTGAACTATCTGAATCTGAGCCCTCGTAATAAGCCCACATCGCCCGGTTGGCCTTCCCTTTAGGCCTCATAGGACAGTCATGGCCATACTCATAGGTACCTTTGCAATAGAAGCATAGCTTCTTCCTATGCAGGTCATTAAGTGTCTCATTGTCCAACCTCTTACTTTCCTCCTTAAGTAGCTGAGCCTCTCTATGAAAAGGTTTCCTGTCCTTATCTTTTCTCGAAGGGAAACTCATTGCCTGAAATTTATTTTTAGATGCTAAAGAAGAATCGATGTCACGAGCTTTCTTAATGGCTTCCTACAAAGTGGGAGGGTTGAGGGCTTTAATCCACCCTCTCAACAGATCCACCAACCCATCCATAAATAGAACCAGTATCCTCCATTCAGATACATCTGTTACTAACACTGCAAGTTTTTGAAACTCTAAAATGTATGTTTCCAATGATCCCCACTGTTTAAGCTGCGCTAAATCCTTGAAATGGAGTTCTGGATCCTTCCTATCAAAACGTTCAATCAGTCTCTCTGTAAACTCCACATATGAGGTAATGTGTGCATGACCCATAGTGACCATACCACGATGCCACCACTCGTGTGCTAACCCATCCAGATGAATTGCTACGTACTTAATAGCTTCTTCTTCAGGCATAGGGTTCAATTGAAAGTATGTGTCAAGCTTTTGAAACCAAGCTCTTGCTGTAGACTTCCCCAAGCCATCATAATATGGTAACTGAAGTTTCCCTACTTTCTTTCGTAGCTCATAGTTCTGGTTCCTGTCATGTCCACGTGGCATATGTTTCATCCGCACATCCATATACTCCCTAAAGGTAATTGCAACAGTGAAGTTTGGTCCTACAGCTTCCCAATCTCTCCTTAGCTGATCCTGTATATCAGTGATCCGGGGCTCTGGTTTCGGCTGCTCCGGAGCTCTAGGAGGAAAGGTGGGAATCATGGATCTTGAACTTACTGTCCTAGCTTGCTAGGGTGCATGACCGAAATTGTTCCCAACTTGTTCACCTCCATTTTGTGTCCCAACCTGATTATTCCCATTCTGATTGTTACCATTCTGATTATTTCCTCCACCCATGTTAGCATTCAACCCCATTTGACGAGCCATCATCTGCATCATAAGCTCCAATCTCTGATTCTGTTCTTGTGCCCTCTGTTCTGCTAATCGCTGTCCCTGTGCCAAGATCTCTAATAACTGTAAGAATCTTTCCTCTTCAGAATCCCCAGCATTCCTGTCTCCCATACTGCCAATAACCTATTCACCTGTATCAATATGATCCTCTAGATTTCCCTATTCCTCTTGTCTTGTGTTTAGACGAGCCCTGGTTCTTCTTAAATTATAGTGATGAGTTAAAGGTTGAACACTCCAATCTGTCATATCACCACCTATTCATTTTGTTTGTACCCACTAGGATGGCAGGATAAACAAGCTCTGATACCACTATAAAGATTCTTGCTAAAATACTGCTAAACTTGTTACAAATGTAAATGGCGGAATACTTGAATGAATTAATCAGAGATCAAACTGATCTATATATACAAAGAGGAGAGTCGAATAGAATAGAAACGTTCTATTCTAGACTACACCTAAATATTAGAAACATTCTAATATTTACAGAGATATAATAAGATACAATAGTGAGCATTAAAAAGAAATATGAAGGTTATTTTAATACCCCCCCTTAATGCTCAATCTATTTACTACACCAATAGATCCCCTATATTTAACAAACTTGTCAGGAACAAGGGGTTTTGTGAAAATATCTGCTGATTGCTCTGAGGTAGGGACATAGCGTAACTGAATAGATCCATCTTCTACTAATTGTCGGATGTAATGGCAATGAAGCTCTATGTGCTTGGTTTGTTCATGAAACACTGGATTCTTGGCAAGTTTGAGTATGTCCTAATTGTCTGAAAACAAAGAAGTCGGACTTGCTTGAGGAATATGCATATCTGCAAGCATCTGCCGGAGCCAAACTGCTTCACAAGCTGCCTTGACAGCTCCTCTATATTCTGCTTCTGTAGAGGAGAGTGCATGTGCCTGTTGCTTCTTACTAGTCCAAGTAACTGTTGCAGATCCGATACTAAACACATAGCCAGAAGTAGATTTCCTGTCATCAATTGAGCCGGCACAATCAGAATGGGTGAATCCACTGAGCTAAGGAGTAGTACTCCTTGTGTAAAGAAGACCATAATCTGAAGTACCATATACATAGCGTACCACACGTTTCGCTGCAATCCAATGATCAGTCTTGGGGTTTGTCATGAACCGTGAGTGTAGCTGACTGCAAAACTGAGATCAAGTCTAGTAGTAAGGTAGATGAGACTACCTACTAGCTGACTGAAGAGTGTTTCATCTACAGGAGGAGGAACAGATTGTGCAGACAATTTCCGACCAGTCTCCATAGGAGTGGAGGCAGATTTGCAATCCTGCATTCGAAACCTATCAAGCAAACTTCTAGCATACTTGGACTAAGACAAAAAAATACTATTGTCAATCTGCCAAACCTCAATACCTAAACAATAATGAAGCAATCCGAAATTTATCATATCAAAAGTTCTGCATAAATCCTGTTTGATTTCTGAAATCAAGTATTCTGAATTTCCAATAATGATCAAATCATCCACATAGACAACAAGAAAAAGAATATCATTACCAGAGTATTTAATATACAGATTACTGTCCGACGGACTACGCTGAAATCCTTGAGCAACCAAGTAATGATCAATCTTTATGTACCAAGCCCTAGGGGCCTGTTTAAGACCATAGAGGGCCTTCTGGAGTCTACATAACTGGCAACCTTAAAACTTGGGGGTTGCGTCATGTAGACTTCTTCCTATAATTCACCATTGAGAAAGGCGCTCTTCACATCCATCTGATGAACTTTCCAACCATACTGAGCTGCAATTGCAAGAAGAATGCGAATAGTGCTCATCTTGGCTGTTGGAGCAAATGTCTCCTCATAATCAATGCCTTCGCGTTGGGTGAATCATTGAGCAACAAGTCTGGGTTTGTATTTATCCAAGGTACCATCTGCATGGTACTTGACCTTATAGACCCATTTACAACTAATGGGTTTCTTCCCAGGAGGGAGATCTGAAAGAACCCAGGTGTGGTTCTTTTGAATACTCTAAAGCTCAGCATCCATTGCGTGTTCCCATTCTAGAATTCCTTTGGCCTCTGCATATATCTGGGGCTCAGGGATACTGTGGATGTTGGCCATAAGAGCTATATTAACTGTGTTGTGCTGAAGGCTCTTATTTCTGAAGGTTCTAACCCTCAATGAGTTCATCAAGACAAAGATCACTAATCGTTTGAGCCCAACATTTTGGCCAAAGAGTCGAGGAGCCAATATCAGATGTTGTTGGAATAGCTGGATGAGAAGCAGGAGCAAGAGTTGTATTATCTGGAAGTGACTGAGGTGGTGTATCAGTAGCATCAGATGACTCATATAAAATAGAAGAACCCAAGTCAGAGATTGCTGAAGACTGAATCTCGGAATGTAGTGGGGAGTCAGAGAGCGGAAATGGTTTGAGTTCCTCATCAAACACAACATCACGACTGAAGATTAAACAATCAGTATTTACATCAATCACTATAGGCCTTATGTGTGTGACTGTATCCTGTAAACATAAGTTTCTGGCTTTTGGAATCCAACTTAGTGCGTTTGGCATCAAGAATCCATACATATGCCAGAGAGTCAAAAACTTTCAAATGGTTGATCCTACGTTTGCAACCAGACCAGGCTTCCTCAGGAGTCTTATGATTAACTGCAAGGGTAGGTGACTGGTTAAGAAGGTAGACAGCTGTGGATACTACTTCTGCTCAATATTTTCTGGAAACATTTCTATGTTCTAACATAGCCCTAGCCATTTCTGTGATGGTACGATTTCGACGCTCTACAACACCATTTTGCTGAGGGGTGTGAGGTGTGGTGAACTGACGTCTAATGCCATGAGTAGTACAAAAGGCAGAGAAAGCAGAAGAACAGAATTCCCCCCCATTATCGGTCCTAAGAGTACGGATGGAGGAACCAGACTCTTTTTCTACTAGAGCTTTAAACTACTGAAATACAAGAAAGGCATCTGATTTTTGCTTAAGAAAATATACCCACATTTTGCGACTGAAATCATCCACAAAGAGTAAAAAATACATGTTCCCAGTAATAGAAGGAGTATTCATAGGACCACATACATCAGCATGGACCAGCTGGAGTACTCTAGATGCCCGCCATGATTCACCATTCTTAAATGGTGTCCTATGTTGCTTCCCTGCTTGGCAAGCTCCGCAAACGCAATGGTTCTGGGTCTGAATATTAGGTAGGCCATGGACTAAATTATCCCGAGCAAGTTGTGCTAGATATTGAATGTTCAGATGACAATATCGCTAATGCCAAAGACTGCTGAGAGCGGATGATTCGGCGATGAAGGCATGCTCAAGGGAATCGCCTGAATCTACAAGCCTATAAATACCATGGTCCTCAATATCGAAAGCAAGGGTAGTGCGAGAAGCACTATCAATAATCGAACACTTATTTCCACTAAAAATGACATCCAACTGAGGAGAGTGCTTCATAATCTGACTAACAAACAGAAGATTATGTTTCATGCCATGAACATAACATACATTGAGAAACACGAGTTTTCTTCCTTCAGACTGAATCTAAACATTGCCCTTGCCGACAATATTGTATTCTTCGCCACCTACAAAGATTACTGAGTCAGAATAGGGAGTAAATTCAACAAACCAATCAAGCCTATGAGTGAAATGTTAGGAGGCACCAGAATCGATGTACCAAGCAGAAGATTTCACATGATTTGCAGGTATGCTGGCTATAAAGGCATGGTAGATAGATTCTTTTTGCTTTGAGTGTTGAGCAACATTGGCTTGCTATTTAATTGAGTCTGACTTCTGATGCTGCTGATACAAATGCTTATAATATGTGAATATTTCAAATGGCACAAACTTCGAGGTGAGAAAATGAAAGACCCAAAAAAATTGGAGTACCTAGAAAAGAGCTCGAAAAACCTAGAAATAAAATGTCGGTATCCAGATCCGCTGGCTCGAAAATTGAGGCACAAAAAATGAGGCACCCACAAAAATTTGATGAAGACCCATTTGAGATTTCAAAAAACCCACCAAGAATATGTGATCAGAAAATTTTTCCGAAGTCAAAAAAGTAGGGTTTCGAGCAGAATAATAGTCGGTGGCCAAAGAGGTCAAAAAGGCAAAAAAATGATGTTTGCAGGTAGAAAAAACAACAAAATCCAGCAACATAAACGTGAGCAGAATATCCAACAGGGATAGACAGACCCGTTTTTTTTTTAAAAACCAAAAAATCCCACTTTTTGAGATCTGGGTGTGAACAAATTTGAAAAAACGACCTCCAAATTAGAAAAAACGACCTTCAAATTTGTGATTTACAGACTAAGCCACGGGTTTCCAAGAAAAAAAATTGCAGAAAACAAATCCATGATTTTCCAAGAACGCTAGTAGCTGAAGACACAATTTTTCAGTCGATTTGCACAGAGGATTTAAACCCTAGCTCTGATACCATGTTACAAATGTAAATGGCGGAATACTTGAATGAATTAATCAGAGATCAAACTGATCTATATATACAAAAAGGAGAGTCAAATAGAATAGAAATGTTCTATTCTAGACTACACCTAAATATTAGAAACATTCTAATATTTACAGAGATATAATAAGATGCAATAGTGAGCATCAAAAAGAAATATGAAGGTTATTTTAATAAAACTTACCAAGGCTGAAGTAAAGAATTTTTGTCAAACACTTAGCATGCAATCTGAACTGTACTGCTGTAGAACGAAACTAAATATGTTCTATGGAAATTCCGTCAAACACTTGGCATATAATCAACTAAACTACTGATAGTAAATAACTGATTGAAAATTGTCAATGCCAAACCCACACAAAACAATGATGTTAAATAGTACCAATGGATATGCATTCAATATAAATGTCACTTACCTCAGAGATTTTGCAATTAACTGACACTTGAAACTATTACAAATATGCAACACTAAGAGTCCTTATTGAATGGACTGATTATGATTTCACAGTAGGCTCTGACTGAATACAAATGACTGAATTATTGCAAAACCATTACACAGTGACTGAACTTTTAAACCCTTATATCTGAATATGACATTTGCAATTTTTTGAACCAAATGCAATCAAAATGGAACTTGATTACTGCCAAAAATGCTGTAGTCGAATGCTGAAGCTGGAACAACAATGCTGCGCCCAGAAAACTGCTCCAGACCAGACCCTGTACAGCCAGCAGGTACAGCCGTACCTGTGCAAACTGTACGGCCCTTGGCAAAAATAATTGCTGGAGTGTTAGCTGCCGAAAATTCCAAGAAAAGGGGCGCCTAGGGTGGTAGAATGACCTCCCAAAATTGTAAAATCAGACTCCTAGCAGGTTGGAAGTTATGAGCAAAAATGTCTGTCGTTGTTGCATAACAGGACCTGTCAAAAACGCCTCAGAAATGCCCTGTTTTATATCCAAGAACTGATCCTCTTGATGTATCAATAAGGCACAAGTCTTCTTGCAACAAAAACCCTCAAACCCTCAATCAAATCTCTGTCCAAACTGAATATACCACTGAAGATCAACATGAAATGGCTGAGTACCACTTCCAATGTGCAACCCTTCAGAAGGTCTTTCACTTCCTCAGTTATGCAATCTCTTGAGAGGTATCGTTCTCAAAGATTATGCTGAATATTTGCAAACTATCAAGCTCCACAAATGCTCATGGAAGATGTAGTTGAGTTCCCAAATCCCGTGTATGCAAATGAGAGGCCAAGCCCTCTATTTATTCACTTTTCTAAGAAGTTGCTAAGAACTTCTAGAAGCATCCATTATAAAATCTCATTATAATGCACTTTTATAATTAAATAACTTTATAAAATAAAAAGTGCAACTTAACTTAGAATTATAACATGTAGGCCCCATATAAATAAAATAATATCTCCAAGAGCATTATAAGCCATCCAATCACCAAATAAATGCCAAAATGACTCTCTCATCAATCCTATCTGCCTACGAGAGTCTATAATAGGCAAATCCATGAACAATGCCATGTCATACTAAAGAGGGGACATTACAACTACCAAAGTATTTGTAATTAGGTATCATGAAGGGGTGTGTCCATTCCTTACGTACCTTTTTATTTATTATAAATATGCAATACAAATAGAGAACAGGAGACAATACAAGATTCATATTAAAAAATTTACGTATATTTATGCACTTGATATATTTTATTCTTTCAATGGTAAATAAATGAAGTTTTGAACTAAGCTTGTGGATGGTGGATTATCACATGAGTTCTCGTGCGATTCTGGAGTCGAACTATAATGGATGGATCATCTGTAAGGAGTGTCTCAAGTATAATTTTATTTCCAGATCAGTAAGAAATATTTATTTTAATTTATTTGCATTAGAGTTTTAAATGATTATTAAGTTGTGTCATTTATAAATGTTTTTTATTAATTTCTATAAATATTTTAATATTTGGATAAGTGGACTGGGTCATTATTGCATTTTAAATTTGATAAAAATAAATATTGTGAAATATTTAATTATTTTCGTATTTATGTCTAATTTGTCTCCACAGGAGTTAAAATGCATTTTAGACTAGTTTAAATTACGTTTATATAATTGATTTGTCGCGTCAGAATTATTAAAATTGTTTATAGTTAAAATATATTACACTTTATAAAGTTGTACGTTTCAACTAATAATATTGACTCTAATTGCTCATTTAATTAAGCACTGGTCTTTTATTATTGATTCATAATACATATGCTAGCAAATGTTTCATTTCTTTTCATTGAGGAAATAATATATTCATTTGTTGCAATCATCTATAATAATCACTTTTATTTTTAAAAAACTCTCATATATTATTTTATTATTCTTAATTCATAATTCACAAATTTGAAGTTTTTCTATATTCCTTGCCATTAGGAAAACTTTCATTGTATTCATGTTTTAACCGATCTTCTTTAAACATCTTGGATATAAGGTTGTTGTCCAAGATCAGGTACACCCGCCTCGGTTTTGCAGAGTCAGAAGCGTAGGGGATTTGGATTGCATCGATCAATCCTGTCAAGTTGGCCTTAACCGGTTGGGTATCCCAACATCGAGCAGGCAAGGCTCATAGGATTCGAATCTACGGTTTTGGGAATTACAGATAGTAAAACTTCTCTGGCTCTCATGTTGCACATGGATAGGTCTCTTTCTGCCTCACTGCATTCTTCAAATTTTCCTTCGTCAACAATCGTCTTGTTAGCTTTTGTCAAAACCCAATATCCCAGACCCATGCATAGCAGATGAGTCTTCATCTTCTCCTTCCAACTGTCGTAGTTGACCCTATCAAATCTAGGACTATCCTTTCTGAAAAGATTCGCCATCGATCTCCAAAAGCTATTAAGCTTTCTCTTCAAGGACCTGATTCTCTGATACCTTAACAATTCTTAACCATGTGAGCAATATAAACAAAAACCATAACAATGTACTCATGCACAATAACACCAAATATGTTAACTGGGGAAACCCTTCATCGGACGGAAAACCCCGGTGGGGATGGTACCCACAATATGATGTACTAATATAAAAGTTCCTTGTTAGAGGATGGACCCTGTTAGGAGTCTATAAATACATTCAGTACATGAGTCCTTGTTAGGAGACTTTGAATCCCTAATAGGAGATTCCAACCCTGTTAGGAGTTGTTCCAGCTTTGTAAGGAGTTGTGGAAGACAGATGGACCCAATGTCCAAACAGCTTCAGGGCAAGACCAATGAACCCACTATCCAAATGATCTATGTATTATTCTTTGCAAAATAATAGATATGAAATGTACTTCCCTCCTCTATCTTTGTCCTGTCAACCGAACCTCTGCTCCTTCAGATCTTGTAACCAGATCACAAAACTCGCATCCAATAATCCCTTGGATCACTTACACGCATTACACTTTGCTCCTTGCACTTCGCAATTGATACTCAATACAATACATTTTTCAAACAAGGAAAACATCTTTCCTTTATACCATATCTTTAAAATAATTCCTTGAGTCGGCCTTGAGGCTTTCCCAATTAATTATAATAAGATAATTAATTTATATACAATTACAAGAGCATTGTCTTCTCACAGTCTATATAACTTCTCACATGTGTGTTATTAGGGCTTGCGCACTTGTTGATGTCACCATCAGACTATCTTTTGTCACTAGTTGACTGCACATCTCATTATATCTCAGATGAAAGATATCATACAAAAATCAAAAACTACTTTACAGTTACTGTGTTTCTGTACTACTCACTTTAAATCAGGCATATCTTCTGTAGCACTTCGAGTTACGTCATGTGCACTTAACCATGTCATCAGAACATAGTGTAGAACATGCCCACAATCGAGCATCACCAGACAAGCAACACCTTGTCTATAATAACCCCAATAGGTTATAACTTCGTCAAACACCAAATTCTTTTATAATTTAGCACTTTGCAAGCAAGCTCTGATACAACTATAATAACCCCAACTAGTTATAACTTCAACAAACACCAAATTCTTTCATAATTCAATTGTTTGACATTTCGTCAAACACTTTGCAATCAAGCTATGATACAACTGTAATGAGCCGTGCTGGCTCTCAAACAATTTGTGATGAAGAATTGATTTTTTTTTTTTTTTTTATGTTTTGCAATTTTTGATACAACAATATAGCAGAAAAAGAGAAGATATTGCAATAATAATTTGAACTCAAATATTTGGAAATTACATAGGGAATATACAGCTGAAAATTCCAAATTTTAATATCAATTTAGATACTAAATATTTTCACAAAATATCAACAACCCAGTTGATAAAATATCCCCTATTATCCAAATCAACAATACCCAAAAAAAATTAGAAGTTACAATCCATGAACTTACATGTAGACATGGCTTCAAAACCCCATGAAATGAAGACTAACAATAGCAAAAGAATTCTCCAACAAATAAGTGCAACTGCAGATATGTTGCTCCCAAAGTGCATATAGAAAATAATGCCCAACAACAGATATAAATGGCACTCCACCAACTCCAAATTAACCAGCAAACAATTTGATATAACAATTCTAGCGAATCCTTTCACAAATTCGAGACCAACTTCCAGCAACAAGAAAAATTAAATTCCTCCTTAGCAACAATTAATACAGTAGGAGAAATGACAAATTGTATACCTCAGCTCAATTTGTTAATAAATTTTGGAATAATTCTCAGAATTGAATATACAATACTTCAGTTGTAGATCCCAAACCCTTATACTTCAGCAAGGGCATACAAAAATTAGAACTTCAAAAAAGTCACAAAAACGAGAAAGCAAAATAAGATTATCAAATAATTGGATGCTTTTCTCATCAAATGTCCTCATTTTATAATCTCCAAATGGCACCAATTTCCTAAAAAGAACTCCACTTAAGAAGCTTTCTCTACAATAATTAAAATATAATAAAGTGCCATTAATATAATTTATTAATTGCTTTTGGCTCAAAAAATGACCTTTTCCACCATAACTTAATATTCTCACGTGCAAGGCCACTGTTTCTTATTCCCACGATTTAAAACTTTTCGTCTCGGTTCCAACGAGCCATGATAATGAGGTGACCGACCAACAATACAACAAAAATACCAACCTCAGCGTATTTAGATGAATAATAATAATAATTCACCCGTCTTACAAAAACAACTGAAGAAGCATTAGAATCAAAATATGACAACACCAAAGTGTTCCTAATGATGAAAGACGATGAATGAACTTGACATGGTGACTTACTATAAATAGATGCTCCCTCCAAGATTCTTGGAGCCCAAACCGAAAACCTAAAATAAAAACTGAGAGCATCACCCAATTCCTCTAACTCAATTGACCTTATCAAAACCAACAGTTTGACTTACTATAAATAGTAAGTCCCTCAAATGGAGCCAAAACACACTATAGGCTGATGAAAAGCCTATAACTGCACAACAGAGACCCTCAAATCCCAATGTCAACTCACGAGGGTCGCGATGGTGAATTGACCAAGCCAACTGCATGAACTTGCTAAAAATGGGGGCATTACAATCCTCCCTCCCTAATATTGCTTGTCTCGATGCAATCCTAGAGCAAAATGAGCATCAAAGTCCACCTGGATCTGAAAGGTATAACTACATACTATCCCTGTTGTGTACAAGCAACTCATGTGCACCAACACCCAACTAATGGGCATCAACATCAAAATCATTTGAAAACTGACCCTAGGCCCTGATGGAGGCAATAACTCATTGGAACTCAACCCAACTGAAATACCAACTCTGTCCACACCTAAGTCCCCATCAAACTGATACTCACACCCAACTACATTGTGGAGATGGTAACAACCATAGGTATCTGAAATACTACCACTAACTCCAACCTCTGCTAAACCATCCCAGGTGTGTAGATAGTGCAAGGGGTCTAACTTGCAGTTGTCAATCCTATTTGCAAAAGATGGTATGAAACTAGAGCCAACCCACACCAATGTGAAACCAAGTCCTCTACCTGTGGGTCAAAAGAAAAGTGATGAGCCCTCCTCGCAATGTAATGTCAATAAAAACTCCCGATCTCTGTTAAGGGCTCATCATCATCAAACTCGGAATCAAAAGATGGCTACGATCCCTAAATCCAAACTATTGATTGGGAAGGATCCTGGGCAACCCTCTTAGCAAACCCAACCTCAAAATCTCTATGGAGAAGCATAGTAGGCAGTCTCTACAATCCTTCCCACCGATCTCTAAATAGCACAAGAGCCTCAGATGATAGTACCCTCAAACACTGTATGAATCCTCCTATACATCCAAACTCTCCAAAAGATACTCCATGAAAGACTTTGTGCAATAGAAATTATCTGTGGAAGCATCAACCTGCTCCCCACAATCCACAACAAATCCCTCTGAAAATGTGGCACTGCCAACTATCCAATGCCATCAGTTGTATGAGATGAAGAAATAGATTCGCTTCTAGCAAAAGGAAGCAAATCAACATGAGAGCTCGACTCCACTGATACTCTCACCTCATTCGTACCTACTGCACCTATAGCCTGGACGGATTTGTCTGCCACATAATCACGTCTCTCATCCCCAATCATGGAAGTACTAGCGGAGCTACCCTATTACTCTTTCCTTTTGACTAGAGAATCTTTTTGGTTTGGTCCCATTTGACATCAACTAATCTATTTTGTCTGCTCTATCTCGCCATGCATTGTTTTTGGTTGTACAGTAATATAATTGATATATAAATGTTAACTAGGTGCATGCCCAGTTTCTTTTTTGGGCTCACTTGTATATTTGCTTCGCTTTTTCTAATTCACACATTAAGTTATTGTTCTTTGAGATCTCTTCACACTATAAAAGATGCTTTTTATTAGTTTATTGATGATCTTTTCAGCTTTTGCCAAAAATGATATTAACTAGATAGAAGAATATCCTTTCCTCAACCTCTATATGAAAAGATTTAAAAAAAGTAAATCCTTCTAAGTTGTGATCTTGATAAAAAGAGATTTAATCAAACTTAAGTTGTCATCTTTGTAACGTGCCTATCTATCAAAGTACCAGCTTTTTAGATATATAGGGAACCTCAATATTGCTAGAACAATGATGTGTATGCATATAATGAGGGACCTAAGCTATTATTAATACAAAATTTAGCTTAGTTCACACCTTTTGCATGTCAAACTCTTTTCACTTATGTTGACATCATCCATACAAACCTTTACAAAGTATAAAAGATAAGTATTTCTAAGTTCAAGTCATCCTAAGACAACAAAAGTAAAAGGATCCAACTATATGCATTTAACTAAACTAGGAGTCGTCTATCACATTCAAACAAATCATCTATTGATACATACCCTCCTTAGAAATTGTCCACCATTTGATCTAGTGAATACCCATTCCTCTAGAAGTGCCTGAAACAAAGCAAAAAAAATGTTAAAAATTTGTGTAAAAAAAAAACATGTAGCAAACAAAGTATAAAAAAATGATTCCATCAACACCGTGGTTTGTATATAGCAAAATATGGTTGCATTTAATTGAGCAAAATAGCCACAGTCAAATGAAATCTAGTGAAGTAATAAAAATATGCATATATAGAGTAGGTTTGTAATTGCTGATTGAATGGAAGAGAAGAATATTTATCCAGTCTACAAGACACATACACAGGGTCACACTTTGAGGCATCTAAAAGTGACTAATTATTATTAAATAGCTTACAAGTATTCCTTAATCCATAGTACGGAGAAGGATAGCATACAGAAACGTGTAGTTTTCTCAAGATTTCCATTCTTATGGTAAATTCTGTAATATGCACCCAAAAAAAAAAAAATTCCCCTGAATGTTGGAGGTAAGAGTGCTTTGGAAGATAATACAAATATGCAGCATTAAATCATATTTGCAGTTTAACTTAGGGAAAATAACCACCAAAATACTCAAATATGTGCAATACCAATAAGATGGAAATAACTTTTGAATTTTCTATAGAGCTTCGACAACAAATAGACAATGAAACTAATGATAGCCAAAAGGCAAAATATTTTCATACAATGTTACAAACCTAACCAGAGGCAGCAACAACTTCAAACTAACAAACTAAAGTTTTGCAAGTCTCTTTGAATCAGTGCTTTTCCTTAGAATGAATGTTGTCCTTAGCTTTACTCTCCCTAAGCACTGCCAACCTTGCCAAAAATCAGACCAAACCCTAGGCATTTGGCTTCAAGACCTACAATATCCCTTCTCCAATTGCATGCTCAGCCAACGAATGGTACGGGTAGCAAGTTCTTCAGATCTACTAATTTATAAACTCCTTTGTAGTGAATCTCTTAGAAACAATATATATTGTAGTGGTCAAACATATACAAATGTCAAAGAAAAGAAACTTGGTTAGAGGTGGGATCTCTACCAAGTAGTCTTACCAGAGATCCCAAAGAGGCCTAAGGAAGACAGTCTTTATATGACAATTACCTAATCGAGATATAATTCTCACTAGAGGCTTAAGTAGTTTGAGAAGGATCTCTTCCGAAGGATTAGGAAGCATAGTATGGGTAGTATTTAGATTAATATTTACTTAATCCAATATTTCTAATGTGTTCCACATATAATTTCTCTATACTTACTAACAAATGGTTGCAAGTTACAACATTCAAATTTAGTCCACAAGAGGGGACACTACAATATATGCGTAGTCTTAGAATACAACACATGATTCTTAGACATACTTAATGTGCTTGTGCTATCACAATGTATGATAAAAGGTTCTGAAACTCTATCCCAATATCCTCTAGCATCTTCTTTATCCACATAATCTGATAACACTTGTTTGGTATAGCTACATACTCTGCTTCTAGTGTACTTTGTGAGATACAGTCATGTTTTTTGCTTGCCAAGAAACCAATCTTCTTCCAAGGAAAAATGCTCCACCACTGGTGCTCTTTCTGTCATCCAGACTGCCTGCACAATCTACATTAATATAAGCATATAAAGTAAAATCACTTGATCTGTCATACCATGAACAAAAATCAGGTGTACCCTTCAAATATCTGAATATTCTCTTTACTGATACATAATGTGCTTCTTTAGGATCTGCTTGAAATCTTTCTACTATGCCAACTACATTTTTTATATCTGCTATAGTGTGAATCAGATATTGCACACCCCCAATCATATATTTATACTTTTTCTACTCAATTGTAGCTGTCTCATCTTTGTTAGATAACTTCTGGCCAGTTACGTATACCAAAGGGCTTACAATTTTCCAAGCCAAATCCTTTTAACGAGTCTTTCAAATACTTAGCTTGTGATATGAAAATACCATCACTGCTCTACACAATCTGTAGACTTAAGAAATATTTCATCTCACCAATTATACTCATCTCAAATCATTTTTCATTTCATCAGCAAATTTGTCACTTTTTTCATCATTTCCTCCAAATATTATTGCATCCACAAATATTAGAATAATCAACAATCCATTCTCAATTTGTTTCAAATACAAATTGTTATCTGTCATACCTTTAGCAAATCCCAACTTTGCTAAATATTTGTCCAATCTTGCATACAAGGTTCTAGGTGCTTGTTTTAGACCATACAATGCTTTCTTCAATCTACATACCATGTCTTTTCCTTTTGTCAAAGGAAATCCTTCAAGCTTCTCAATGTAGACTTCTTCAAATTCTCCATTCAAAAATGTTGACTTAGATCCATCTAATACACTTTGAACTTCTTACTTGCTGCATAAGCAAAGAACATCCTTATTGCTTCCAAGTCTAGCAATAGGGGAAAATGTCTCTTCATAATCTATACCATTTTGCTATGAATATCCTTTGCATACCAATCTTGCTTTATTTCTTACAACCTCACCTCGTTCATTCATTTTGTTTCTAAAAACCCATTTAGTTCCTATAACATTCTTGTCTTTAGGTGTAGAAAACAATTCTCATGTCTCATTCTTCACAATCTACTCTAGCTCTTCCTTCATTTCTTGAATACAATGATTGTCCTTGCATGCTCATATGCACTTTTTGGTTCAACTTGAGAAATTAAACACAATTCATCATATACACTATTTATTGGCATAACTCCTTTATCTTTGCTTCCAATGATGTCATTAGCAGGGTGATTCTTTTGTCAAATTTATGTTTGGTGTAGGCATTACTGTTCCAACTCTTACTTCTTCTCTAAGTTAAGATCTTGGTTCTTCTCTTTTCTCAACAATTTGAACATCATTCTGCAAATCATTGCTAGTCTCAAAGAAAACTTCAACACATTTCCTATAACATTTTTGGAATTATCTTCTTCGTCAGAATTATAATCTAGCATACTTTCTTTAACTCCAAACTTTTCATTCATTTTTACATTTGCGCACTCAACAATAGTCTTAATTCTTTGATTAAAACATCTATCAGCTTTGTTTTTTAGTGAATAGCCAAGGAACATACCTTAATCGCTTCTTGCATCAAATATCATCATATCTCTTTATGTAACACTTAGTTCCAAATACTCTGAAATATTTTACTGAGGGTGCATGTACAAACCATAATTCATAGGGAGTCTTGTTTGTACCTTTTCTGATCTCCAATTTGTTCATTGTGTATACTGTTGTATTGATTGAGCGTCTCTCCAAAATGTCTTTAATACATCATTCTCAAACATTAGGGCTCTCGTTGCTTTTGTTAAAGACGTGTTTCTTCCTTTAGCAATCCCATTTTGTTCAAGGGTCTTAGGTGCTAATAGTTGTCTCTTGATGCCATTTACTTCACAGAAGGTGTTAAACTCTTTCGAGGTAAACTCACCAACTCTATCAGATTTTAAGCATTTTATCTTTACTCAAGATTCATTCTCAAATCTGTTCTTAAAAAACTTTAATTTTTCAAATGCCTCAGGTTATTCTTTAAGATATGCTACCCACATCATTCTAGTGAAATCATCAACAACGATCAAGAAGTACCTTTCACCATAGAATCCTCTTATTCTAGTTGGACCACTCAAATTTGTATGAACAATCTCTAATTTTGTTGTGGTAGTAACCTTCTTGCTAGGAAAGGAAACTTTCTTCTTCTTAGCCATAACACATTCTTTACACACAACATTAGCAGGTTTCACAATTTTAGATAAATCTCTGACAGCAAATGTACTACTAGCCTTTACAATATTATCAAAGTTTATATGACAAAATCTTCTATACCATAACAAACTGTTATCCACCTTGTAATCAAATAAGTAATCTTTGTAGGGTTCAATTGAAAAACATTACCTCTTGAATTTGTACTAGTGTCAATTCACTTACCACCTTTATCCTTGATAATGCATGTCTTCTCTGTGAATTGCAACTGATAACCTTAATCAACCAACTGTCCAACATTCACTAGGTTATGCTTTAATCCATCAATAAAATAGACATCATCAGTATTAGTCTTTCCATTAAGAGTAATAGATCCTATTCCCTTGATATGACAAGCTGCATTGTTACCAACTCTGACAATTCCTCCATTATGATTACGAAACTTAACAAACTTATTCATGTCTCCAGTCATATGGTGAGAACAACCACCATCTATAATCTAATTAGATTTCTTCACAACTTGTGCAACTAGGGCTTTCTCTTCTATGATTCCTTTTCCAGAATTTTTTTTCCTTTTATAGATACAAATCCTAACTCATCATCACTTTCACTCTGAACTCTTTCTTTAGACTCATCATCTTTATTTGCATACAAACAATCTCTAGGCTTTCAAGACTTGAAATTATTCTTATACTTTTTCTCTCTTTTAAGACATTTAGAAGCATAATGACCAAATTCATTGCAAGTCCAACATTTAAAGATTCTCTTACCATATGGTTCTCTCCTTACAAGCAGCACAATTCCTTCTTCAATTCTTCTATCCTCAGATATGGATATGTCATTGCTAGTGTAGTCTCCACTAGTGTTTGGACTTCTTAGTAAAGAAGGATGAACACTTAATGCACTTAAAGTAGTTTCCACTCTCGGTGAATCTCCAGATTGCTTTAAGCTCACTTTTGTTGCTTCCAATCTACCAAGTAGTGTCTCTCTGGTAAACTTCTAAGTGCAGGGTATCACTAGCCCAATCATCTACGATGTTTTCTTGAATTGTGGTGTCAAAGTTTGCAGGATTTTTCAAATAATCTTTCGCAAATTCTTAATTCTTGCAACAATTTGGGGTATTCTACCAATATAGCTTCTTACAGATTCATCTTCCATTATCTTAGCATCTTGGAATAAACATATCCAATTCTGTAATCTGATTTTTTTAACATGCACATCACCTTCAAATGTAATTTCTAAAGCTTTCCAAGTTTCATGAGATGTATCTAATGATTTTACCTAACTATATTTATTTTCAGAGAGACTTGACAAAAAAGCTTCTCTCGCAAGCACATTGCACATAAACAGATCTCTTTCAGCTTCACTACAATCCTCAAGTTTGCTTTCTTCCACAATCTTCTTTCCATTCTTTGTCATCAGCCAATACACTGGACCCATACATAGCAGATGAGTCTTCATCTTTTCCTTCATGCTATCATAGTTAACTCCAAATTCTGAACTTTCTTTTCTGAAGTGACCCGCCATTGATCTCCTTAAGTTGTTAAGCTTTTCCTTCAAGGACCTAATGCTTTGATACCAATTGTTAGAAAGTAAAGTCAACCAAGATAACTGAGGGGGGTGTGAATCAATTATCCAATCATTAAAATATTTATCAACCTTATTAATCCTTAACCATGTGAACAATATAACCAACAACCATAAGAAGATACACATACACAACAATAATAGATATGTTAATTAGGGAAACCCTTGATCAGAGGGAAAACCCCAGTAGGGATAGTACCGACAAAAATGTATTAATATAAAAGTTCTTTGTAAGAGGACGAACTCTGTTAGGAGCCAATGAAGTACATTCAGTGCATATCAGACCCTGTTAGGAGACTTTGAATGCCTATTAGGAGATTACAACCCTATTAGTAGTTGTAGAAGGCAGAAGGACCCAATATCCAAACAGCTTCAGGGGCAACAATAGTGAACTCACTGTCCAACTGGTCTTTGTATTATTCCTTGCAGAATAGTAGAAATGAGTAATCTTGAACTCCTTTTTCCTCTTGACCGGACCAATCCTCTTCTGATCTCAATACTAGATCTTCCAACTCACATCCAATGAACCCTTGGATCACTTACTCCCATTTACCAAGTACTTCTCATATCACACTTGAATTCGCACTACATCACAAGGAAAATTACCTTCCTTAATATCATATCCTCAACATAATTCCTTCAGTCGGTCTTGAGGCTTTCTCAATTAATTATAGTAGGACCTCATTAAGATATTACAAAAAATTACATATTTTCACAATTACAAATCACTGTCGTCTCACAACCTTTACAACTTCTTACATGTGTGATCTCTGACCTCGTGCCCTCACTGACATCATCATCAGTCTATCTATTGTCAATGTATAACTTCACTCATCACGATTCTATCCTTGCTATGAGATACAATCCAATCACCAGAAACGATTTATTAGGTACTCTGTAAGCACACTTTCTTTTGTAATTCATAAATAACTATCGTATGTCTTCGACTCTCTATACGCGCACTTGTGCACTTTATCAGCGCACAATGTAGAATATGTTCTCCATTGCGCATGACCTCATCATCAATATGCAATTTGTACGACCTCGTTCTTTGTCAACTACTCTATCAATCTTCACAAAAATAATTCTATGTTAACATCAATGACAAACATAGTCATGAATGCAACATGACAATCATGCTATTCATCTATCCAATGCTTAGGATACTCCCCCAAAGGAATACCATCAGCATTCATACTAACGGCTACACCTTATAGATTTATCCTGCTGTTAGTTGATGGATAATTATTTACTATTTAGTATAACCCGTTCTTAAATCTCTTTACTTATATCATAGGAAGAAGGCTTGGATGAAACAAAACATAAAGTGGTTGAGCATGTGGAATATCAAGTTGCAAGAGTGTTCTACAACTAACCCGGAAATAAAGAAGTTCGTCAAGGGAAAATTTCAAACTGCCATGTGGTCTCTTAACATGGGTCGGAAAAAGACACATTATGTCAAAGTTTTCAATCCTTCTAAGGGGCATGGGGATCAAGCATATCTGGGATCAGCTATTAATAGTAAGGCTAGGATGTTAATTGCTCAATTGAGGATTGGATTGCATCATCTCAGATGTGAGACTGGTAGATGGAAGAAGCCTAAAGAGTAGTGGAAGGAGACGATCTACAGATCCTGCGAAAAAGGGGTGGTTGAGACAGAATGTCACTTTCTTACTGATTGCAAGGCATATGTGGATATTTGGACTTAATACAATGTCATCTTAGGGGATCGCATAAGCTAACACAATTTGTTCGATGATGATAAGATATGACAAACTCCTGGTTTGATTGTCGAGATTCATAGCAGGAGGTTGGATCTGCAAAGGAATTAGGAATAATACTTCTGATTTGTGGTCCCTTAGACCAATGGTCTCATGGATGTCATTAAAATTCTTCATTCATTCATTCTTAACTCAATGACTCTTATTTTATTGCTTTCTAACTCCCTTATTCTTGTTGCACAAACATTTTCTTTCTCTAGTGATTGATCCCTTTACCTTCGAATCTGTTGTTGAATATTCTGATTTATATCATGTCCCTTCAAGCCAATGTCAGTAATGGCAATGATTTTCCATGGGAATGCAATGATCACATTTACTCTGAAGCTTGTTTGGACTCTTATATATATGTCATTGCCCATCTTTGACAAAATATAGACTTCTATTATCTTTGATATATCGTTTTTTATCATATACAAGTGTACATAAGATAGGTTGAAATATAGTTTTGTAATGAGTGTCTTTCATAATTCAACTGATTCTCTTATTTGGTGCCCCTTCAGCCATATCGGGGTCTATGCCAATCTTCAAACATAGCATACGGGCATTTGTAATAGATTGTTCATCTAGACTCTACGATTTGAAATCTCTTATCAGTGGTTGATGACCTGGCTATACTATACACTCCATGGTTTTAAGTTTATGTATCTTGTTTATCAACTATGCCCAGTTTGCTCTAAACATAGCACATCCGACGATCTGCTGAAACCATCCACTCTTATCGCTGATTGTGTTCATTGATTTCTGATCGCTAATAATACTCTCTGGAAAGTCTTCTCTCCATCAAGATATGAGTGTGTTATAATACAGTGCATCTTAGAATTTGGTTTTGTGTTTAGTTTCTACAAGCACATCCGACGATCTGCTGAAACCATCCACTCTTATCGCTGATTGTGTTCATTGATTTCTGATCGCTAATAATACTCTCTGGAACATCTGCTCTCCGTCAAGATATGAGTATGTTATAATACAGTGCATCTTAGAATTTGGGTTTGTGTTTAGTGTCTGCAAATACCGATGCCAACTGGCTACTTCGTATGCTTGCTGCAAACTATATTGTTCATTGTTCGATTACCAATCATCAAAATATCTTTTCTGTTTCTGCATCTTGTTAGTTGCCATTGCTCAATAATTATCTCATTGATTATAGAGAGATAACCTATATTATAATCTATGTATTTAATCTTGAACTTGCATAGAGGTCCTTTAGAATAGATACCTTCAAATCTGAAGAATTTCTGGAAATTGGTTTTAGTGTTTATATTGGTAACGTCAGATATGCTTAGCACTGCTTGTATCATTTATCTATTCTTCTGTTCTTTGGTTTGTCCTCCACTTATATGTTTGTGATATATTATCCTTGATGTTCTCTGCTTGTATATAATTCCCAAGATAGGGTGTAATTTATTGTACCCCCTCCAAATGATTGATCAATTTACATATATCCATTTCATGCTGTAAATATGTTGCATCCCTTCATTAAATTCGGTTTGTATTATTAATCACTATCTTTATGAATGATGACTTCGCCGACTAATATGTCTTTACCTAAAGTAGTACCTTCCTGAAATGGTTAGGTCTTTTCACGAGGAAGTTGTAAGCCTCTTTATTGATATTGATTTTATAAGATTATTGTGTCAACCAAATATATTTTAGCATTTTCATTTAATTGTTCATGATATAATATTATATATTACTATACAATATTTTATCTAATTACAGATTACATACTGTTTATTATTATATTATAATATATTCTCGTCTTATTATTATAATTGATTTAATAGTAAATTATATTATAATTTATTATTAGATCTATTCGCTCATTCTTTTATTATTTATTATTTATTAATCGAAAATGGGGGGACATGACATTTACTATTTTATCATTGCCAAAGTGTCCTAAAAGTCCTCCACTGTTGACAGGTGACAAAGATAAGTTTGTTGAGTTGAAAACGACTCATGGTGATGTTGTCACAGTGCTCAATGCTTGATTAAGGGAGAGGTTCTATAACACTCGATGGTAAAACTAATACTGACAATGTTTTGTTTGTTAATTGTCTAAAGCAAAGTTACAGGACTCGATAAGTCCTTCAAGGACTCTACGAGTCCCGAGGCTGATGGCATCTTGCCTCGGACTCGGCCAAGTCCTAGGCGAGTTTCCATGGACTCATCAAACTCAAAGAGTCCATGGTCTCATCAAACTCAGAGAGTCCTGTTAGTCGGACTCTCCCTTCAGCCAACAATAAATAAATAAAAAATTCAGCTCAAGGGCAGGAGGATTTATACATTTATAGCATTTAAGGATTTATACAAATATAACATTTAATGGACTGCATATTCCATGAATATTACAAATATTTGATAGTGACTATATTTCTATTATCTTATTTAGTTTAACTTTACGTAATTTCTTTGAAAAATTCATATTTATACTTATGTGATCTATGAAATGTTGTGTATGTGTGCAAAATAGCTTCTATTTATCTCAATTATTGTGTATTTGATGTAAATTGGTTCAATGATGCATGAAAAAACTTAAAATCCTTCAAAATATTTGAATTTGATGGGTTTTTAAATTGTGGAGTCCGGCCACTGAGTTTGAGTCCGAGTTCGAGTCCGAGCCCGATTTGAGCTTGTCGAGTCTGAGCCTTGTAACACTAGTCTAAAGAATAACTTATGAAATGTTGGACAGCTTGTAGATAAGGGTTATCATTCGCAATTCAGAGATGGAAGATGTTCAATCAGAGATCAATCCGGAAACGTGATCAGATCTAGTGCTAAGACCATAGGTAATCTTTTTTAATTAAATCCTTCTGAGGTTTACATGTTGTATTGATGACAAGTTTTGTCATTGATGTCAACATAAATTATATGGTTGCAGACAGATTCGGATTCTGTATTTTGTTGGCTACTAATCAGTACAGTACAAACAATGTTCAGCAGTTCTGAGTATGGAAGAATGATTTTGTGTTGCAGGATGAGTGTAGACCTTATATCTATGGTCACAGCATTTGATGTGTTGTATTGAATGAGTTGCAGTTGATTTAAAAAAGACTAGTCACAAGGCAACAGGCAAGCAAGCATGCCAGAGGTAGTTGCAGTATTTTGGATATAACTTGTTGGCAAGCTGAACTCAAGGTTTGCTAGAAAGCTCTATTGTGTGCTTGATTTCAGATTTGTGGACCATTTGATTCATGTTGGAATGGTTGCTAGCATATAACATGCGGTATATTTATCCTGGCAGCAAACAAGACGATGTAGCATGTTAATCTTTATTGGCAAGCATTAATTACAGATCTCAGCATGTGGATTAATATCTATAATGGTTGTATAATTGTTTAAGAAGGCGTGTATGCCTTAGTGTGCTTCTATTTATTTAATTGTGCATTGGGGAAGTCCTAACAAGCTGACCTAATTGTTTATTTTAGGTGGTATAAAAGAAAATAATCTGCTTCATTTGTCATGTATGGACGTATGGAATGATTCTGTATGCGAGCCTTGATGCTGAAATATCATAGCAGAGTTGAAAAACTGTTAAATGCTCTAAGAAGAGGTATGAATGAAATTTATCATTCCTAATGGACTTCAAAGCAACTGTAAAGGAAAGAGTGTTGTTCAGTCAATTCATGCTTATTGGGTTTGTAGATCCAAAAGGTGGCTTTAACCTTCATCTCTGAGATAGTGTCTTATAGAAACTAGATTTAACCTTCATCAATTGGGTAGTGTACTCCTGCAGTGAGCCTTTTGTTCTCATCAACCCCTAATAGAGGTTCAGGCCACATACCCGAAGGGTACGTCCCCACCTGAAAAACCCAAGTTTTTGAGACAGGGACGTCCCAAGGATGGGGGAATGTGTATTGGACGTCCCTCGCAGTCCCCATATTAGTAAAAATGCTAGAAGATGTCCCCGACACTTGGGGACGCCTACGTGAAAAAAGGGGATGGTAAGTCATCCCCGGTATGGAGAGGGGATGTCCAGACATCACTCGATCGTATTGGGAACAACTAACTATCTCCCATTTTTGCAATGCAATATAAAACCCAAAAAAACAAAAAAACATTAACTTTTTCATTCCAACTTGGTCACCCAAGTGCACCCCCCCCCCCCAAAAGGTTAAAAAAAGACAACATTATGGTTGTTTTGTCATTTGCTTCGTTTTGCTTGTGAAGTTGGAGTATTTAGCAACTAGCTGAGGTTTTCATTTTGCAAGAAGATGAGGTGATTCTTTTGCTTCCAAGAGCTTGAGCAGAGGTTTGAGCTTCCTCTATTGTGCAACAAGTATGAAACCTTTTATGCTTCCATTTTCCAATTTTTTAATAGATTTTCAGCTTGAAAAGTCTGATTTTTTTTCCTTGTTTCAGCTCATAATTTCATTGCATATTTAAAACTCAAAACAAAGCACAATGAGTAGCAGCGGAAGTACTAGTACTAGTGGTGATCAGGAGGAAAATGTGGTTGGGGATGATATTGCTAGTATTAGGGAAAGGAGCTGATCCTAAAACTGGTTTTCTTAAATGGCCTTCCTCCATCGCGATTGATTTTGCAAAGAGTCCTTTCAATAGGGAAAAACCTCTTTTCCAATTTTTCACACCTAGGCCAAAGATAAAAAGAATGCAGGAGTGACTATAGTGTGGGATTGTCATGTTTGTCTTGATGATCTTAGGTTTAGCTATATGTTGATGTTAGTTTTGTACCACTACATAACATATAGCGATTGAGTACTTGATATGGAATATCAAACACTCAATCCCTCTCTTGAAAAGTAAATATTCATGAACACATGAAAAGACCTGCAATGTTCCTTACACCTGTGGATACTAACTTAGTTATATCAATGTGATTTGCTGGTTAATCACGTAGGTGGCCTTACGTTGTTCATTCAAGGATTGTCGGGCTCTTGTTGTGGTGGTGGTGATGATGGTTTTGTATGAGTGCCAAATGATGTTGATGGTAATGGTGATGAAGGGTGAGTGTTCGAATGACTTATGCCCTCCTAATCTTCTTCAAAACTCCAACTACTCAACTACTTGTTGCTCTACTCCTACTCCTATGAATGGAAAGATTAGCAAATGGATGGGGATCGAATCTGATGAAAGCTTACCAAGGGCTCTACCTCCATAAATGCAATGATTCAAGGGAAAAAGACTAGATTACCACGTAAGGCTTCCTAACAAGCCGCTAGGATGCTAGTGGCCTAGTTTATAGATCCCTATCAAACATCAATTAATATCGCCATACAACTATCCATCTACTCTTACTCTTACTTAACTTTCTTGAAATAAAATCTAATTTAGTAACTTCAATGAAATCTAACTTTAACTATTGGAAGTAGAAACAATGCAATAACACCAAATGTTCTTAACCACCATGCAAGTAACAAAAATGATAAAGAGAAGCAATTTTGGTATTATCTTAGCAACAATTTTTGTCAACCCCTTACACCTGTGGATACTAACTTAGTTATATCAATGTGAATTGCTGGTTAATCATGTAGGTGGCCTTACGTTGTTCATTCAAGGATTGTCGGGCTCTTGTTGTGGTGGTGGTGATGATGGTTTTGTATGAGTGCCAAATGATGTTGATGGTAATGGTGACGAAGGGTGAGTGTTCGAATGACTTATGCCCTCCTAATCTTCTTCAAAACTCCAACTACTCAACTACTTGTTGCTCTACTCCTACTCCTATGAATGGAAAGATTAGCAAATGGATGGGGATCGAATCTGATGAAAGCTTACCAAGGGCTCTACCTCCATAAATGCAATGATTCAAGGGAAAAAGACTAGATTACCACGCAAGGCTTCCTAACAAGCCGCTAGGATGCTAGTGGCCTAGTTTATAGATCCCTATCAAACATCAATTAATATTGCCATACAACTATCTATCTACTCTTACTCTTACTTAACTTTCTTGAAATAAAATCTAATTTAGTAACTTCAATGAAATCTAACTTTAACTATTGGAAGTAGAAACAATGCAATAACACCAAATGTTCTTAACCACCATGCAAGTAACAAAAATGATAAAGAGAAGCAATTTTGGTATTATCTTAGCAACAATTTTTGTCAACCCCTTACAAATGAGAGCAAATGGCCTTATATAGAGACCAAAATTACAACCAACCGTAGAGATTAAGAGGTAAAATCAACGATCCAGACTGAATCCTAGAAACCCTAATTAGAGTTGCCACCTAATCGGCCAATGAGAAGATGCCACCTCATCAATGGACCAATGAAAAAAAAAGGAAAAATGGCAACCAGTGAAAAGGCACCAAAATGGTAGCCAATCAAAATCAGACACCTATCCTACCCAAGAAGAAGGAGAAATTGCCACTTGGGCTTACATCAAATGATCTTCTAATATAAATCTACCCTTTTCTTTCATTTTTTTAGCCAAGGCAATGAACTTGTCTAACTTGTTGACTTCCTTCATGGGAGGGTAAAATGTGTACTTCTTCTTGAGCTCAGCTGAATTCATCATGTTGCTTGCTGCTTGCAGTGTCTTCTCATGATCCTTCATATTCTTTCGCATATCTAATAAAGGCATTAAGAGAGGCAAGGGTGCCCAAATGTTTCTTCTCGATAGCAACCTTCCCCAACTCATCCAATCTCGACCCAAATTTTGTCTCATTGACGTTCTCTTCTTTGATATCTTCAAAATCAAGTGCAGCCCCAACATTGCTCATCGTGGTTGAAATGGAAGTGTCAACGCCTAGGCTGTGTTGTGCAATCTCATTCCATATCTCTTCAAGTATCCTCAATCTGATGGTCAAGGCAGCAAACCAAGACTCCACCGTACTCATTCCTCCTTCATCTACCAACTTGGTTTTCTCCAAATATTTCTTCGGTAGCTAGATCAATGCCTATAGCCTAGGAATGGCTAAATCCTTGACTGGAAGGAAATCCTTCCACTCCCCTTGAAACGTTTTGAATTTTTCTCTAATAGCCACTAATGACCTGAATGACGAGACAAATGAAGGCGAGAAATTCCGCCCATCTTGAATTGTATCATGGATCTAATCCTTGACCTCGCGCAGCTGAGCTGATATCTCTTCTGTGTTGCTCCCGTTGTCTTGAGGAAGAGCTATTTGGTGCAACTGTTGGATAGGTTGGCAATCTCTCCAATACTTGTTCTCGGCCTCCAACTTTACAATCTTTTCGTTTGCCTTCCTCAACCTTTCTCTAATTGAAACCGTGCCCTCCTGGATCTCCTCACATTCCATGTCATCTGTGATTCTTCCCAAGTTATGCTCAACTATCTCATTTTCCTGAGCTACAATCTCATCCAATGCCTTGCTAACCGTTGGTATAGCAATCTGAACTTTTCGATGGCCGTCATCATCACTCCTGATTACCATTGCCACCATTTTTTCTATTTGTTTCTGCTTCTCACTATCACCCTTTTCCACTAACCCTTGGATATCTTCAATTGTTCTAGCAATCACCACCTCACCTCTTGGCATAAGCATTTGCCTTAACCATAGTGGTGCAATGCATCTCCCCAAATCTAGATTCGGTTCGATTAGCAAAGCATCACCAACAGCCTCGAGCGCCTGGCTTATTTCCTCAATATCAATTAACCTATCTTCTTCTTCACTAGTGACTATCATGTCATCTCTATGTTGGTTCTCCAAGAGAGGAAAGTACTCAATACTGTTACTGTAGCCACTTGATTCCGAATCAGAACTCACCTCTACCGCGGCCCCTTGTCCACTTGTATTATCCTCTTGGCTCCTACCCTCAATTATGCTCTCCCTTAATAGTGCAACACTCTGTCTCTTTGCTAGAGGCTCCTGATGTTCTTTACTTTTCTCAACCTCCAAACTTCTCTTCTTGCTCTTAACTGATCTTTGTTGTTGGCTACTGCCTTCACCTTTCTATTTGACTCACTCCACTGGACCTTCCTTTTATTTCATCTTCTCCTAAGGTGTACCTTCCGACTTTGTAATTGCCTTAACTTCTCATTGTACCACGAATCAATGTGTAGATCAACTGTCCTTGTAACTACCTCTAAGGAAGGATCCTGATGTCGTCCCAATCCACTGGACTCAACTCCGTTCCATCCACCGTAACATAATCTTCTCTCAGCACATTTTCATCATCTTCCAGTTGATCGGGAATATCAAGGCCTCTCCATCTAATTGCCCTCATCATGCCCACTGACAATCTTGAAGCTAGCTTCCTCACATGAAAGTCATCGTGTATTGGCCCAAAAATTTTCTATAGTAGGACCATGTTTAAATGTATTTCCGTGAGATGCATTGATAAGACCATTACGATTGAATCCTTGCCTTGCTCTATACTATCCTAGATGATACCGTGCCAACTCTTTCTCCACGGCTGCAAAGACGACAGGATTGGGGCAAGTATCATTGCCTATTCCAAATGAGAAGGAAATCCCTGTCTCACTTTTAAGTTTCATCATTTTGTTATAATGCTCAAGTTGCCTAGCCAACTCCATCAAAACTATCTTGCCAAGTGCATACCTTGCAAGTCTCTTGGGACAAATTGTACTTCCTGCTACTCTAATGTATGTGAATTGTGGAAATTGGATGAACCAACTCCCATACTTCTTAACTTTTACTTCTGCTTTCGATGAGATCCTCTTAGCAAGTGTCCCTTGTAATATCCTTACCATTTTCATGGCAAAGGCGTCATAAAACGTTTTATAATCTTCGGCAATGTGCAAATGAAGCTGTGGATAGCACTCATGCACCAGACATTGCCCTGGCCCATTCCCAATCACTCCTAAGGCCTTAAGTTCAGGATTTTCATATAGTCTCGCAATCAAATAGAAAAGATAGGAACCCATATAGAATTGCTTTTGATTTTGCACTATCCTAAGTTGCAACTCTAAATTTTCACTTATAATTCTGGCCCAATCAAACTTTCTCTTTCCATTTTCAATTTCATCAATAAAGTAATACATCAAGTTCTCAAATTGCATACCTTGAGCCACGCCCATTATCCAGCTGAGAAGCACAATAAGATCATCATACTCTAATTTGAAATCTGACATGGTGAACTTTGATGACCTGGTAACTCCCTTCTTGCCTTTCTGTAACCAATTTTGCTTTAAATGAATGAAATGAGCCTCTTCATTATCCTGAGATACCTTAGCTGCCTAATCCATCATTACCACTGTCATGCCCTTATACTGGGGATATTAAATACTTCTTCGACCACTTGTCCGCCGATGTTGGCTAACACTCTGTTCCCTTCATAAAAAATGATGGACTTGGCAACAATATCAAACCGGGATGCGCATTCCATTACCAATTCTAGACAAGGTAAGGTAGGAGGGAAGGCCGCCGCATGTACAATTCCGCTCTTGTAGATATTCTTCACCATGGGGGATTGCCCTTCCTTCAATCTGTCCTTCAACTGTACCATGTTTACTGTGCCGATATTGGTATCACTTATTTGCCTCACTTTTGAGAAGAAGGTGGTCTTAGGCATCATGTCTTCCTTGTCCTTTTTGGTATTCGTCCCCTTTGGATTCTTACCTGCACCCTTCGTTCTAAATGATGTGGACTACACTTATCGATCTCCAACCTTCTTTCTATCGATGGAATCTAACTTATTTCTACCTCTCCAAGTCCTACCTCTACACTTATCAATCTCCAAATTTCAACGTAGGGGTGGGACTACGACTTATTTCTGCCTCTTCGTTACCTTAGGATGGACTACACTTATATCTCCCAACTTCAAACTTAGGGTGGTCTTGCTTATTTCTACCTCTCCAAGTGTCCTATCATGAAATCTACACTTATTTTTGCCAACTTCAACCTATCAATGGAATGATGAAGTGGTGGATGATGAGTGCAAGAAGAAAATAAGAGAAACGAACCAAGCAAGAACAAGGAATAGAATTCGCCTTTAAAACCAATCTTCACCTGTAAAAATGAATAGAACTTTACCTTAAATCTGCCTTTACCAATAACCGGGCCCTCTTCAAATTCGGATCAGATTTCAAAAATTTCAACCTTCCTTGCAAATAATGATGCCCTAGCAAAAATCAAAATTTTGACTTCCTTGAAATTGCCCACACTTGCCAAAAATCAGACCTTGAATCATGTAGCCTTTTCACCAAATAAAATCACCTAAATCTAGAAGGAGAAATCACAGCCCTTGGAGGAAAAATCAGACCTCAACAAAAATCGTCCAACTTGGAAAAATTCATATCTGCTCCAGAAATTTGACCTAGGGTAGAAATTCGCCCAAGTAAGAAGGAGAAAATGCCGCCAAGCAATGAAAAAAATCTGCCCAAAAATCGCCCAAATCTGAAAGTTGCTTCTCTAGAAGAAAATTGCTCACCCAAGGAGGAGGAGAAAGAAGGAATGAGGAAATAAGAGGGGGCAAGCCCCTCTTATAATAATTTTTTTTGCCTCTCCTAGTGGGCCGACCTGCTTGGAGGAAAAAACAAAATTTAATTAGCCCCTTAACTAATGGCCCAATTTTAATTGCAATGTTAAAATTACTTAGCCCATAGTGAAATTGACTCATTTAATTGCTAGTTTTGATCAAAAATTACAAAATAGAAACAAGGTAAGCCTAGCGGATGTCAAAATTTGCATTTAGTAACGTTTTGGCAATTAAAATATCATTAAAATTGAATTTAGCAAGCTAGAATCAATCTTCAATTCCAATTTACCACTTTCCTTTAACATTTTAAAAATCTTCTACGCAATATTTCAACCAATTTAATGTGATTTTGCAATTTAATCCAATTTCAATTTTGCAATGCAATTATAAATTTTTGTTTTTTTTTTTCTAAAAATTTACAAAACTAATCCTTTTCCTAGCAACAAAAAATTCAAACTCCAATTCCAATTTCACTATCAAAAATTTCTTTTTCACCGAAAAAATTCAAGATTTTCCGAAATGACCAAATCTAACAAATTCATTTTTTGAAAATACTCAAGCTTACACAATTATTTCAAATTTTCAAAATTCCATCTAAGTCCAAAATTTGCAATTTTATCCTGCCAAGTATTATTTTAACCATCGAAAAATGTCGTTCTTTGATTTTTGTTTCGCCTAAGGATAAAATTACATGTTTTGGGAAAAATCAAGTTCCGCACCAGGTGAAAAATAAACCAAATCAAATCACATCCCTCCTAGCCCGGAGGTATCCAAAGTGTAAAACTTTCAAATAGAAAAACTCTGAACAACTCCGAAAAATTTGCTAAGACAACTGAAAAAAGGGGTTCCCAAAACTTTTGGAGCGATGATGCGAAAACCTCACAACACTATACAAGGGTGAAGTCGCAATTTTTAGGTGTTGCATGTCATGGAGTCAAAGCTTGTCCTAAGTTGACTAAATGCACAGAGATTAGAATGTCAACGATTAAATTTAGAGGCTGAAATGGAGGGGCAAAATTTGACAGTGTTATCACCATCTATACAGTCACAATCATCTAGGAATATGTCATCCACCATTGATACTAGTGAGAACCCCACTAAGCCTAGAGGGAAGAGGAAAATGAGTAATGGTGAGAAGGGCTCAGTGGAAAGGTTGTTTAATGCACGGGCAAAGGAAAAGTGTGAGGCATCTATTGGCAGATTCTTTGTTGCTAATGGTATCCCATATGATGCAACCTATTCCACTTATTTTAAACAAATGGTGAAAGATATATTGAATGTGAAGCCTCATTTGTACCCCCTAGTGAGTATAAGCTACGAATTACCATTCTAGATAAAGAGTACTCTAGGGTTGCTTTGTTGTTTGAGGATATGAAACGTACTTGCATTAGGTCAGACTGCTCTATTGTGATAAATGAGTAGACCGATGTTAGACATCAACCACTCATCAATATCATTGTCACATCCCCTGCTAGCTCATATTTTTTGAAAGCCATAGATTGCTTAGGAAAGAAGGATGCAAAATTCCAGTTTACCATTTTAAGATATGCCATAGAGGAGGTTGGGTTGGTTTAATGATAGAGGGTGCTTATAGGTACATCTTTTTCACCCCTTGTTGTACTCATGCATTGGACAAGGCATTGAAGGACAGAGAATATTGAATATTGAGTGGTGTTAGAAGCTAAAGAAGTGCAAATGTTTATATGCAACCACCACACTTCACTTGCTCTATTGAGTGGTGTTAGAAGCTAAAGAAGTGAAAATGTTTATATGCAACCACCACACTTCACTTGCTCTATTCAGGTCCTCCTCCAAGGAGGAGTTCCTCAAACCACTTGAGACAAGGTATGTCAATTTTAATCATAGTTTACTTTTAGTTAGCTTTAAGTTTATTTTTGTTTATAATTGTAACAAACTTACATGTGACGTTTTTAACTTTTTAATCATTAATGTTTAACTTTATTTTAATTTATAATTGTCTCTATAAGTATTGCACATACTTCATCTTGATGGAGAGGATGATTGAGGTGTATGAGGCCTTCCAATTGATGGTCATGAATCTAGAGTGGAGCCAATAGTTCAATTCTAAGTCCTCTGAAAGAAAAGCGGTGAAGCAAAGGATCCTTGATGGAGAGCTGGTGGTCCACAATGAGGTAAGTTGCTAATTTTAAAATTTAATGTTTGTTGATTTTCATACTAACTTAAATTTAAATTTCTAATTCTAATTTTAATTTATTTTTTTTGCATCTTGCAGATATATTTGCTCCATCATTACACCCATTGTAGATGTTATTAGATATGTCAATCTTGACACTCCTAGTTTGGGAGAGATATATTAGAGTATTGACAGTGTGTTGGAAGAGATGAAGAGAATTATTACAGAAAAGGATCCTATATTGGGGTTTTATGAGGAGCATATTAGGCCTATTGTGATGCAAAGGTGGAATATAATGAATAACCCACTTCACATGGCATCCTTTTCACTAACTCCCAAATGAAGGGCAAACATGGTGAATCTCTGAATGATGGTGCAACTCCTATTCTAGCAACTGTCTATGAGATCTTGTATTGTGGATGTAATCCGCAACAATTTCTAGGCATCAAAGCAATAAGTTTGGACTATGAGAAGCAGGTGGTGATTTCTTAGAGTGGGAAATTTGTTCAGGAATGGTTTTACTTTTCAAGTGCAAACTTTCAAAATGAGTTTGATTGTCATTCAAATAATTTTCTCAGTGTTCATTTTGTTGTTTCCATTAGATAAATATTGCTCAATATCTCTATATCCATATGTTGCATATTCAATGATAGACTTGTGTAGGTGGTGAAAACATAAATTGAGCTACAAAACTGATCTCTACACTTGGTATAAAGAGGGAGCAAACTGCGATGGAATTTTATTCTAATCTCCAGATAGCCTTATTTTTGTCAAGTCTAGGGCTCAGTCTCATGACAGTAAATCCAAGGTGGTCTTGGACCTAGCATCTCATGTAATGTCCCCTATCAGAACTAAAGATTATAACTTCCCACTTCAACGATTTAATACAGTTATAGTAGAATTTGTTTGATCTTATCTTGCTACTACAGATGCAATTAGAAAGAATGGTCTTGTTCTTCCAAAAAATAGATAATCAAGGTTTCATTTGCCTTGCTGCAACATAGGATATTCTATCTTGTTCTAATTCTCTTCAGAGGTTTAATTGTGTGTGTGTGTGTGTGTGTGTGTGTATACTCCAGCTCTTAACTATAATATCTATATCCTTGTCTTTGACCTTTACTAACTATTTAACCTCTCTAACTTACTGCTTTTTCGTGGATTATCTATGCATCACTTACGTCCTGTGTTTCTCACTCCCCCTTTGTCTGCATCAACGTTTGCTTGCATTAACCATCATAATCTGCACAAACCATTAAATCTTTGTATTTGCGTTGGATAATATACATCACATTTTATATGTTGCATACATCTTCATATTAACGTTGTGTCTTCTCTATCGGTTTTTAATCCTCCTTTTATGCGATGTCCATATTCTTTCACTATCCATGATATCTTTATCTTATGTTTGTTCAATAGGATGTTCAGATGAGTATATGGAATTCTAACTAATGATTTGATTGAACTAGATCTTGAATATGTCATGTCGGTTGCAAAAATTTATGTTCTCCTTTCCCGTCTATGGTGAACATGATCATCTTATGAGTGAGTGTATAAATGCTCCTTATTCTTCTCCGGTGAGATGATTCCTCGTCTGTAGCCGCAAACTATACCTTAGATATTTTGATTCACAGTGAAGATAGAGCTTATTGAACCCCCTTTTCCATCAACGACTTCTCTTCTGCCAGATGACTAAGATTTAATAAGAGGGGTGACATAATGAGTAATTTGTCCCTTGTGGTAAATTTCTGCACATGTATTTATTCGCTGAGGCAATGATGAGACAATCTGTATTCTTCTTCCAACTGCTGATATGTTCTCTTCACACCCTCTAATTCGATCGGTTCTCAAAGGATGATTTTCAATATGCTTTCCCCTCCCCTTTTCCCATCCATTTTCTAATGTAAATATATACCATAGAAATGAAATGGTTGTCACAATTCATAGTCTTATTAATTATCATTTAAAATAATAATATCATAACATATAACTACGTATTTTTCACAATCTTGATTATTGATAACTATATAATTGATATATATTTTATAATATAATACAATATATTTATTAAACAATTATTTGGATATTAATACTCTTGTAGTATATAAGTAGTATTTCTTTGACTTATCAATTGATGAGCTTAAGGGGCTTTCTAATGAATGGTTCATAAGGCACAACACTTTTTAACAACTTTTAACGGAGCTGTGAATTGTGAATAAAATGCAATATATTGATATTGATATTCGGAAGCTTAAGAAATATTCACAATATACATCACGCGCTCATATGCGCAGTAGGACTAAATCAGTTCCTGACAGTCTGATTTCTGATCTACTCAAAGAGAAGAGAGCATACTCTCTATGCCAGAATGATTTCTTCAAACTAAACAAGACAGGACAATCTTCTAAGACTAGACCTAGACTCAGACTATTGCTTAGCTATCTCACCTCTACCTAAGACTAAAGGAAGCTCATCCTTATATAGATGGAGAGACTTATCCTTAGTTTACAATTGCTTCAAGTCCGACCATAGGAGATGGATGCATGGAAAGCACTTTCGGCAGAAAGGAATCTCAAACAGGACCTCCACTACGGAAAAGGAGGTGAATAGTAATTTGAGATAAGAACAGACCGACAAACTTTATTACAAAGCATCTTTTTTAAACAAGAAGGTTAACTCGACAGGTGTCAGTTTTACCATGGTTGACAGCCATGTCTCAGATTAACTTACAAAGGTTGAGATGCCTTCGTCAAGTGACAACCCCACTTCATAGGTTTAATACCCATGACTGCGAGGTGAACCGGTTTCCCAATTCATGTAGTCTTCGTCTTCAGTGCTAGGTGAAGCAGGTCTTTGTCTTTCCTCAAGCTGTTCTAGACGGTCTTCAATGGAGTCTTCTTTCCAGAGAATGCGTCGAGTGACACGGATAAAAGCAGTGGAAAGACTAACGCCTGGCGTTCGATTTTCTGGAACTGTCTGGAACTGTGTGAACAACCAAACTGGCTTTTGTCTTTGAACAAAAGAAGATAATGTCCTTAATTCAATTGTATCCGGTTGAGGACGAGATGGAACATAATCTTCAAAGATTCCGTTAGAGATTGGGGTTGGTGTTCTGGAGAGAAACTGAAGATAAAACAAATAACCATAATTAGTGGTTATTGGATGCTGGCTATGTGAATGATGATAAAGGCCTAAGAAGAACTCATCAATCCATGATTGGTACTGGTATTGGGTATGATGCTGATTTGGAATGTGAGTATTACTAAGAAACTCTATAGGCCATTCATAGGCTGAGGCATATGTGTCAATGGGACTTATTGCAGCAGATATTGCAGGGTCAGCTTCGCGGCAAGGATACTTGGCTATCAAGGAATCTGTTAGAAGCTATCGATTGGCTGCAAAATGATATTACCTAAGTTCATCATAAATCTGTTTTGTGAGCAGATAGGTGTCAGGAATCCAGGGAGTATTACAAACCATAGGATAGGTTTCTTAGCTTTCCATTATCATTCTCACATGTTGTTGATGAACTGGTTCTAGTGCAGGTTCAGGAACAGGAGGTTCAAAACGGAGCTGCACATACTGATCCTCTTGTGGAAGGTGTATCAAATTTTGATTGCGATAATCTTCAGCCATGCGACCACGATCTTCTTCTATGCTCATTCGGATTTGATCTTGATGAACTTGTTGGTTAGACAACTCAGGATGAAAATAAATACTATTATACAAATTAGTAACAATGTCGGGAAGTGTCTGAGTTATAGGATTTGCTCTTGGGCGAATATATGCATCATATTCCTGTTCTTCGGTGAGAGCATTGACATGATATCCTTCACGACTGAGAAAGTCAACAAGAACATTCTTGACACCTTCGACATATTCTGTTTCAAAGTTAAAAGTATCGAGGAACTGTGCCCATCTTAATAGGCGACCTCGAGCAACCCTGTGTTTGGACTCTTTCTTAAAGAAACTGGATAAGTGACGCAAATCATTTCTGAGTAAGAAGGGTTTATCGCCAATAAAGAGCTGAAACTTAGTAAAGGCATTGATAATGGCTAACAACTCTTTATGAGTACTGTGGTAATTAAGCTCATACCTGACCCCTTCTTCTTTGATTTCACCTTCACGTTCAACTTGTTCTAGCAAGACAGCACCCCAGGCTTCATTGCTTGCATATGTCTGGACAATCTTTTTACCAGAACCGGGAATGTGTAATGGCGGGAGCTGCTGACACTGATCTTTAATCTGTTGAACAATGTGATTATGCTTTTCTGTCCATGGCAGAGCATTCTTTCTCAAGAGATTGTTTAACTCTTTTCGGGCTTCTGCGATCTTCTGATAATAAACTGCAATATAATTTACAAGACCAAGAAATCGTTGCAAAGACTTCTTGTCTTTTACTTCAACTTTGTTGATTGCAGAAAGCAGATGATTTTGCGGATACAAGCGCCCATTGGGCTCAATCTATGTACCAATAAAGATAAGACTTTCAGTGCACCAATGTAACTTGGTAGGATTGAGGCACAAACCATGACTTTGAAAAATATTAAGAAACTGACGTAGATGACTCATATGACTAGTGTAATCTTGACTGAAAATTAGAATGTCATCTATGTATGGCTAGATAAACTTGGAATATGGGGAAAAAATCCTATCCATATGACTCTGAAATATGGATGGAGCAGTCTCGATGCCAAATGGAAAAACATTCCATTCATACAGACCTTGTGGGACTGAGAAGGCTGTTTTATACCTTTCTTCATTTTTTACAGAGATTTGCCAGAATCCTTTTGTCAGATCAAACTTGCTAAAAATATTACAACCTTGGATACGCTGCCAAATATAGTCTTTGCTTGGCAAAGGATGCTGGTTATTTTCTAAGCAGACGTTCAATGGCTTATAATTCACAACTAATCTTTTCTCAGCAAGTTCATTACCATTTTCATCTTTCTTTGAAACATACATAACATGACATGAAAAAGGGCTTTTACTGGGACGAATGATATTTTTTGCTAGAAGTTCAGTAATATCTTTCTCACAGAGTGTTTGTTCTTCTTTTGACAGGATGAAATAATTGGCTTTGCTTTTAGGAACCATCGCATGGGCATTCTCATCTTTCTTGAGAGGAAGGACACATTCCATATGGCGTTCATATTTGGTCAAATCTTTTGTTAACACAGTGGCTTCAAAATCGGCTTTGATTGCTGCTAAATCCCCCCGGGTCGAAAGAGATTGCGTGGCTAACCAGACATGTGAATTTGGAGGAATGGGCTTACCAGGCTGAGGAAATGATAATTTTGGGGCATAGACACGAAATTCATTTATCTGAGGGACCCAACCAAACTGAAAATCTATATAGGTTCCTTGATGTCCAACGGTATAGGGAGACCATTGTTGGAGGGTTTGGCTGCCTATGATGCAGTCATACTGTTCTACAGGAAATTGTTAAAATGTAGCCATACAACTTTGAGTACGAAATTGCAAGGGGATGTGTGCTTGAAAGCGAATGGGATTATTGGAATGAGTCACAGAGTGAATACTAGTCTGTGTTGGAATCCAACAATCAGTAGGAAAAGCTTCTTTCCTGGCCAGATTACAATCAGCACCAGAATCTAACAGAGCACACAACTGATATGCCTTCAATCCTGAAAGCTTGACAGTGAGCAGAAATGTTGGATAGGGATTATGCATACCTTTTTGATAGCCGAAGGCTTGCTTGGATGCAGTATCCTCTGGTTGTGTTTGTAGATAAGACACATTTGCTTCTTCATAATTTTTTGCAGGTGGTTCTTTTGTTATTTGTTCAGCTTCAAGAAGAAGTTTGTCAAAAGCATTGAGAGAACTCGAACTGCTTTTATACTCCTTTAGTTCGAGTTCTCTCAATGCTTTTGACAAACTTCTTCTTGAAGCTGAACAAATAACAAAAGAACCACCTGCAAAAAATTATGAAGAAGCAAATGTGTCTTATCTACAAACACAACCAGAGGATACTGCATCCAAGCAAGCCTTCGGCTATCAAAAAGGTATGCATAATCCCTATCCAACATTTCTGCTCACTGTCAAGCTTTCAGGATTGAAGGCATATCAGTTGTGTGCTCTGTTAGATTCTGGTGCTGATTGTAATCTGGCCAGGAAAGAAGCTTTTCCTACTGATTGTTGGATTCCAACACAGACCAATATTCACTCTGTGACTCATTCCAATAATCCCATTCGCTTTCAAGCACACATCCCCTTGCAATTTCGTACTCAAAGTTGTATGGCTACATTTTAACAATTTCCTGTAGAACAGTATGACTGCATCATAGGCAGCCAAACCCTCCAACAATGGTCTCCCTATACCGTTGGACATCAAGGAACCTATATAGATTTTCAGTTTGGTTGGGTCCCTCAGATAAATGAATTTCGTGTCTATGCCCCAAAATTATCATTTCCTCAGCCTGGTAAGCCCATTCCTCCAAATTCACATGTCTGGTTAGCCACGCAATCTCTTTCGACCCGGGGGGATTTAGCAGCAATCAAAGCCGATTTTGAAGCCACTGTGTTAACAAAAGATTTGACCAAATATGAACGCCATATGGAATGTGTCCTTCCTCTCAAGAAAGATGAGAATGCCCATGCGATGGTTCCTAAAAGCAAAGCCAATTATTTCATCCTGTCAAAAGAAGAACAAACACTCTGTGAGAAAGATATTACTGAACTTCTAGCAAAAAATATCATTCGTCCCAGTAAAAGCCCTTTTTCATGTCATGTTATGTATGTTTCAAAGAAGGATGAAAATGGTAATGAACTTGCTGAGAAAAGATTAGTTGTGAATTATAAGCCATTGAACGTCTGCTTAGAAAATAACTAGCATCCTTTGCCAAGCAAAGACTATATTTGGCAGCGTATCCAAGGTTGTAATATTTTTAGCAAGTTTGATCTGACAAAAGGATTTTGGCAAATCTCTGTAAAAAATGAAGAAAGGTATAAAACAGCCTTCTCAGTCCCACAAGGTCTGTATGAATGGAATGTTTTGCCATTTGGCATCCAGACTGCTCCATCCATATTTCAGAGTCATATGGATAGGATTTTTTCCCCATATTCCAAGTTTATCCAGCCATACATAGATGACATTCTGATTTTCAGTCAAGATTACACTAGTCATATGAGTAATCTACGTCAGTTTCTTAATATCTGTCAAAGTCATGGTTTGTGCCTCAATCCTACCAAGTTACATTGGTGCACTGAAAGTCTTATCTTTACTGGTACACAGATTGAGCCCAATGGGCGCTTGTATCCACAAAATTATCTGCTTTCTGCAATCAACAAAGTTGAAGTAAAAGACAAGAAGTCTTTGCAACGATTTCTTGGTCTTGTAAATTATATTGCAAGTTATTATCATAAGATCGCAGAAGCCCGAAAAGAGTTAAACAAGCTCTTGAGAAAGAATGCTCCGCCATGGACAGAAAAGCATGATCACATTGTTCAACAGATTAAAGATCAGTGTCAGCAGCTCCCGCCATTACGCATTCCCGGTTTTGGTAAAAGGATTGTCCAGACAGATGCAAGCAATGAAGCCTGAGAACAAGTTGAACGTGAAGGTGAAATCAAAGAAGTGGTCAGGTATGAGTCCGGTGCCTTTAAAGGTTCTGAACTTAATTACCACAGTACTCATAAAGAGTTGTTAGCCGTTATCAATGCCTTTACTAAGTTTCAGCTCTTTATTGGCGATAAACCCTTCTTACTCAAAAGTGATTTGTGTCACTTATCTAGTTTCTTTAAGGAGGAGTCCAAACACAATGTTGCTCGAGGTCGCCTATTAAGATGGGCACAGTTCCTCGATACTTTTGACTTTGAAATAGAATATGTCGAAGTTATCAAGAATGTCTTTCCTGAATTTCTCAGTCGTGAAGGATACCATGTCAATGCTCTCACCGAAGAACAAGAATATGATGCATATATTCGCCCAAGAGCAAATCCTATAGCTCAAACACTTCCCGACATTGTTACTAATTTGTATAATAGTATTTATTTTCATCCTGACTTGTCTAACCAACAAGTTCATCAAGATCAAATCCGAATGAGCATAGAAGAAGATCGTGGTCGCATGAGTGAAGATCATCGCAATCAAAATTTGATACGCCTTCCACAAGAGGATCAGTATGTGTAGCTCCGTTTTGAACCTCCTGTTCCTGAACCTGCACCAGAACCAATTCATCAACAACATGTGAGAATGATAATGTAAAGAAAAGAAACCTATCCTATGGTTTGTAATACTCCCTGGATTCCTGACACCTATCTGCTCACAAAATAGATTTATGATGAACTTAGGCAATATCATTTTGCAGCCAATCGACAGCTTCTAACAGATTCCCTTATAGCCAAGTATCCTTGCCGCGAAGCTGACCCTGCAATATCTGCTGCAATAAGTCCCATTGACACATATGCCTCAGCCTATGAATGGCCTATAGAGTTTCTTAGTAATACTCACATTCCAAATCAGCATCATACCCAATACCAGTACCGATCATGGATTGATGAGTTCTTCTTAGGCCTTTATCATCATTCACATAGCCAGCATCCAATAACCACTAATTATGGTTATTTGTTTTATCTTCAGTTTCTCTCCAGAACACCAACCCCAATCTCTAACGGAATCTTTGAAGATTATGGTCCATCTCGTCCTCAACCGGATACAATTGAATTAAGGACATTATCTTCTTTTGTTCAAAGACAAAAGCCAGTTTGGTTGTTCACACAGTTCCAGACAGTTCCAGAAAATCGAACGCCAGGCGTTAGTCTTTCCACTGCTTTTATCCGTGTCACTCGACGCATTCTTTGGAAAGAAGACTCCATTGAAGACCGTCTAGAACAGCTTGAGGAAAGACAAAGACCTGCTTCACCTAGCACTGAAGACGAAGACTACATGAATTGGGAAACCGGTTCACCTCGCAGTCATGGGTATTAAACCTATGAAGTGGGGTTGTCACTTGACGAAGGCATCTCAACCTTTGTAAGTTAATCTGAGACATGGCTGTCAACCATGGTAAAACTGACACCTGTCGAGTTAACCTTCTTGTTTAAAAAAGATGCTTTGTAATAAAGTTTGTCGGTGTGTTCTTATCTCAAATTACTGTTCACCTCCTGTTCCGTAGTGGAGGTCCTGTTTGAGATTCCTTTTTGCTGAAAGTGCTTTCCACGCATCCACCTCCTATGGTCGGACTTGAAGCAATTGTAAACTAAGGATAAGTCTCTCCATCTATATAAGGATGAGCTTCCTTCAGTCTTAGGCAGAGGTGAGATAGCTAAGCAATAGTCTGAGTCTAGGTCTAGTCTTAGAAGATTGTCCTGTCTTGTTTAGTTTGAAGAAATCATTCTGGCATAGAGAGTATGCTCTCTTCTCTTTGAGAAGATCAGAAATCAGACTGTCAAGAACTGATTTAGTCCTACTGCGCATATGAGCGCGTGATGTATATTGTGAATATTTCATAAGCTTCCGAATACCAATATCAATATATTGCATCTTGTTCACAATTCACAGCTCCATTAAAAGTTGTTAATCCCATTCGCTTTCAAGCACACATCCCCTTGCAATTTGGTACTCAAAGTTGTATGGTTACATTTCTACAATTTCCTGTAGAACAGTATGACTGCATCATAGGCAGCCAAACCCTCCGACAATGGTCTCCCTATACCGTTGGACATCAAGAAGCCTATATAGATTTTCAGTTTGGTCGGGTCCCTCAGATAAATGAATTTCGTGCATATGCCCCAAAGTTATCCTTTCCACAACCTGGTAAGCCCATTTCTCCCAATTCGTGTGTCTGGTTAGCCACGCAATCTCTTTCGACCCGGGGGGATTTAGCAGCAATCAAAGCCGATTTTGAAGCCACTGTGTTAACAAAAGATTTGACCAAATATGAACGCCATATGGAATGTGTCCTTCCTCTCAAGAAAGATGAGAATGCCCGTGCGATGGTTCCTAAAAGCAAAGCCAATTATTTCATCCTGTCAAAAGAAGAACAAACACTCTGTGAGAAAGTTGGTATCAGAGCCAAGTTCTTTCTTGGTATATTCTCTGTTTGATCTTTGCAATTGTTTAGTGTCTCTCGTGATTCTGTCTGGTCTCTAGCATGAAGTAAGTGCTCGTGTTGTAGCCGTGTGAAGGCGTTAAGAGGCAGGGAAGGTAGCGCACTTTCGACCATCATAAAGAATAGAGATCGAGATGGCCGATCCTGTTGATCGACAGTCTGCAGATCAAACATCGGAATTAGTAAGTTTGAGCTCCGTCTTTGACTCCATTCAAGATATTAATGTTGAAGAAGATGTTGCACAGTCTGAAGCTTATTCTATGCCTAATGAACGTTTTAAATTGCCTGTAAAGAAGTGGAATGAGATCTATAGTGATTTAGGTGCAAATGGGGTTGCAAGCTTTGGGTTTAGCCATGGAGGAAACTCCATAGTTAAGTGCGCTCAAGCTGGAGTAGTACTGGGATGGGTGACCTCCCGGGAAGTCCCAGTGCTTCACCCCTGTGAGCATCGCTTAGATCCAATGAGTGCTAAGTGTTCCATTTATTCTCATGAGAGATGGATTCATGTTCAATCACTACTCATGAAACATGGGTCAATGAGTTTGACTCAAAAATCACACAGTTAAATCTTGATAGCAATATCACAATTCATCAATACAATTATTGTTACTATCATACTTATATTTTATTTATTTGTTTATTTAATCTTATTTTAATATTATTATTAGAATATATCTTGGAAATGGGGATATTACAGTCTACCCTTCCCAAAATTGCTTGTCCTCAAGAAATTCAATATTTTCTCCTTGTGATTTGATTGATAGTCCTGCAATAATTTTAATTTGGGATTAGTTAGTTAAATATAAATTAAATATTACATGATTAGATTTAAATTGCTAAGAATGAATTTACAACAGGAACTTATCTTGATGTATTGCAACACTTTTCCTCTGATAAGTGTTTCTTGACTCTTATGAATAAGTCCCTCAGATAAAGAATCTCAAAAAGTCCCTTTGCCAATAAGGGTGACATCCTAGATGAAGGCCCTCTACCCATAATGGCAACATTCTATAAGAAGGCCCTCTACCACAAATGGCAACGCTCACCAACAACGTCCTCTGCCAAGAGTGGTGATGCTCACTAAGAACGCCCTCTGCCAAGCATGGTGACACTCACTAAGAATGCCCTCTGCCCACAATGGCAGTGCTCACTAAGAACACCCTCTGCCAACAATTGCGACGTTCACTAGGAGCACCCTCAGCCAAGCATGGCAGTGGTCACTAACAACACCCTCTATGACCGACATCCAAGAATGCCATCTATGGCTGACATACACACAATGTCCTCTATGGCCTACATTCAAGGATGCCCTCTATGGCCGACACTCAAGAATGCCATCTAAGCCGACATTCACATGATGTCCCCTATGGCCAACATTCAAGGATGCCCTCTATGGCCAACACTCATAAAGAATGCCCTTTGTGGCGGACATTTAAGATTGCCATGCATGGTCAACATTCATTATGAATGCCCTCTGAAAAAATCTCTTGGGTCTCTGGAGTCCCTTTAGGAATTACGACATCAATTTTGAATGCCCTCTTTCTAAATTTTATCATGTATCCTTTTTAGATGATCTCAATATGTTCCTTATGCTTTTAGTATTGCTCTGAATAGATATTGTCGCAATTACATGTGTCTTCCTTTGAGATTTATCGAACCCTAACTATAACATGATGTACATTTTCTTGTGATTGCACGGTGGGTATTCCTTAGATGTCTCTTATTTCGTGTTTATATATGTTCTACCTTGTAGGATGGCAGGATCATGCTCTGATACCACTGTAATGTCCCCTATCGGAACTAACAATTATAACTTCCAACTTAAATGATTTAATAAAACTATTGTAGAGTTTGTTGATCTTATCTTGCTACTAAAGATGCAATTAGAAAGAATGGTCTTGTTCTACTAAATAATAGATGATCTAAGGTTTCTTTTGCCTTGATACATCATAGGATATTCTATCTTATTTTAATTCTCTTCAGAGGTTTATTTGTGTGCGCGTGCGTGTGTATATATATATACACTCTAGCTCTTGACTATAATATCTCTATCCTTGTCTTTGACCTTTACTCACTAGATAACCTCTCTACCTTATTGCTTCTTTTGTGGCTTATCTCTGTACTACTTTCGTCCTATGTTTCTCACTCCCCCTTTGTCTGCGTCAACATTTGTTATGTATTAACCATTGTAATCTACATAGACCATTAAATCTTTGTATTTGCATTGGATAATATACATCGCATTTTATATGTTGTCTACATCTTCATATTAACGTTGTGTCTTCTCTGTCAATTTTTAATCCTCCTTTTATGCGATGTCCATATTCTTTCACTATCCATGATAACTTTGTCTTATGTTCGTTCAATAGGATGTTTAGATGAATATATGGAATTCTAACTCATGATTTGATTGAACTACATCTTGAATATGTCATGTCAGTTGCATACATATATGTTCTTGTTTACCGTCTATGGTGAACATGTTTACCTTATGAGTGAGTATATACACGTTCCACATTCTTCTCCAGTCAACTGATTCCTCCTATGCAGCTGCAAACTATACCTTAGATATTTACCAAGATGATTGACGATCAAGATAGAGTATATTGACCGCCCTTATCCATCGACTTCTCTTCTGCCAAACGACTGATATTACACAGGGAGGGACATAATTAGTAATTCGTCCCTTGTGGTAAATTTATGTTCATGGATTTATTCACTGACGCAATGATAAGACGATTTGTATTCTTCTTTTAACTACTGATATGTTCTCTTCACACCCTCTGATTCGATCAGTTCTCGAAGGATGATTTTCAATGTGCTATCCCCTCCCCTTTTCCCGTCCATTTTCTAGTGTAATTATATACCATAGAAATGGAATGGTTGTAACTATTCAGTCTTATTAATTATCATTTAATATAATAATAACATAACATATAACTATGTATTTTTCACAATCTTGATTATTGATATTATTATAACTATATAATTGATATATATTTTATGATATAATAAAAAGTATTTATTAAATAATTATTTCGATATTAATATTATTATAGTATAATATTAGTATTTATTTGACTTCATCAATACAATTATTATTACTATCATAATTATATTATATTTATTTGTTTATTTAATCTTATTTTAATATTATTATTATTAAAATTTATCTTGGAAATGGGGATATTACACCTAAGTCGTATGTGGATCATGAAAGATGATGAAAGTCTCTTGGACCATGATATCTTCCATGGTTAGGACCATGTGAGTAGCATATACTTACATGACAAAGCAAGCAGCTAGAGGATCTATTGTAGTTAACTCTCAAAATCGTAGTCATATTGGTGTAAAGGGAGTAGACCATGTCGAGGTGGTTTCTCTACTGCTATGAAACTATAGCACTCAAAGGACTATGATTCATTTGATGAAGTTTCATGTATGAAGGTTGTTGATGTCAATTTTATACCACTACATAACATATAGCAATCGAATACTTGATATAGAATATGAAACACTAAACCCTCTCTTGAAAAGTAAATACTCATGAAGAACATGAGAAAACTCCAAGGTTCCTTACACCTATGGATACTAACTCAGTTATATAAATGTGATTTGTTGGTTAATCACGTAGGTGGGCTTACATTGTTCTCTAAAGGATGCCGAACTTTTGTTGTGATGATGATGAAATCTAGCTTTGCAACATGTATTGACTTGACTTTCTCAATTTACTTTTCCAATTTATCTCACTTCCAACTTTCCTCTTCAAAACTCCAACTACTAAACTAATTGTTGCTTTACTTCTACTCCTATGAACGGAAAGACTAGCAAATGGATGTGGATCAAATCGATGAAAGATTGTCAACGGCGCTACCACCGTAGATGCAATGATTCAAGGGGAAAAACACTAGGTTACCACGCAAGGCTTCCTAACAAGCCGTTAGGATGTTAGTGGCCAAGTTTATGGATCCCTATCAAACATCCACTAATATCACCATGCAACTATCCATCTATTCTTACTATTGCTTAACAACTTTCTTGAAATAAAATCTACTTTTAACAACTTCAATGGAATTTAATTTTAACTATTGGAAGTAGAAACCATGCAATAACACCAAGTGTTCTTAATCACCATGCAAGACACAACAATGATAAGAAAAGCAATTTTGGTATTATCTAAGCAACAATTTTCTTCAACCCCTTACAAATGAGGGCAAATGGGCTTATATAGGGGCCAAAAATACAACCAACGGTAGAGATTAAGAGCCAAAATCAAAGATGCAGATCAAATCCCAGAATTCCTAACTACGGTTGCCACCCCATCGGCCAATGAGAAGACACCACCTCATCAATTAAACAATGAAAAAAAGGGAAAGTGGCAACCAATGAGAAGACACCAAAATGGTAGCCAATCAGAACAAGACACCTATCCTACCCAAGAAGAAAGGAGAATTTTCCACTTGGCCTTACATCAAATGATCCTCTAATATAATTCTACCCTTTTCTTTCATCTTCTTAGCCAAGGCAATGAACTTGGCTAGCCTGTTGTTGACTTCCTTCATGGGAGGGCAAGGCATGTGCTTCATCTTGAGCTCAGCCGAATTCATCATGTTGCTCGCTGCTTGCAATGTCTTCTTATGATCCTTCTCATATTCTTTCACATATCCGATAAAGGCACTAAGGGAGGCAAGGGTGCCCAAATGCTTCTTCCTGATGGCAACCTTCCCCAACTCATCCAATATCATTCCAAACGCTGCCTCATTGACGTTCTCCTCTTTGATCTCTTCGAAATCAAGTGCAACCTCAACATTGCTCATTATGGTTGATATGGAAGTGTCAACGCCTGGGCTATGTTGTGCAATCTCATTCAGTATCTCTTCAAGTATCCTCAATCTGATGATCAAGGCAACATACCAAGACTCCACAGTACTCATTCCTCCTTCATCCACCAACTTGGTTCTCTCCAAATATCTATCCAGTAGCCCAATAACTGCTCGTAGCCTGGGAATGGCTAAGTCCTTCACTAGAAGGAAATCCTTCCACTCCCCTTCAAATGTTCTGAATTTGTCTCTAATAGCCACTAATGACCTAAATGTTGAGATAAAGGAAGACAAGAAATTTTCCCCATCTTGAATTATATCACCGATCCAATCTTTGATTTCGTGCAGCTAAGCTAATATCTCTTCTATGTTGCGCCCACTGTCTGAGGGAAGGGTTGCCTAGTGCAACTATTGGATAGGCCGGCAATCTCTCCAATATTTGTTTTCAGCCTCCAACTTTACAATCCTCTCGTTTTCCTTCTTCAACCTTTCTTTAATTGAAACCATGCCTTCCTAGATCTCCTTGCACTCCATGTCATCCATGATCCTCTACTATCTCATACTCTTGGGCTACAATCTCATCCACTACATTGCTAACCTTTGGTATAGCAATTTGAACTTTTCGGTGACCCTCATTGCTCCCGATTACCTTTGCCACCATTTTTGCAATTTGTTTATGTTTCTCACTATCTTCCCTTTCCACTAACCCTTGAATATCTTCAATTGTTTGGATAGTCAGCACCTCGCCTCTTGGCATAAGCATTTGCCTTATCCATAGTGGTGCAGTGCATCTCCCCAAATCTAGATTCGATTCAACTAGCAAAGCATCACCAACAGTCTCAGGCACCTGGCTTACTTCCTCAATATCAATTGGCCTATCCTCTTTTTCATTAGTGACTGTCATATCATCCCCATGTTCGTTCTCGAAGAGAGGAGAGTATTCGGTACTGTCACTGAAACTACTTGATTCCGAATCAGAGCTCACCTCTACCGAGACCCTTTGTCCACTTCTATTAACCTCTTGGCTCCTTGCCTCAATTATGCTCTCCTTGACAGTGTTGCATTTTGTCTCTTTGATGGAGGTTCCTAATGTTCTTTACTTTTCTCAACCTCCAAATTTCTCTTCTTGCTCTTAACTACTCTTTGCTACTGGCTACTGCCAAGTTTGGAAATTGCCTCCACTCTCTCTAGATCTATCATGATACCCCTTTCTAAAATTACATGTCCCAAAAGTTTTCCCTCGGTAACTCCAAACATACATTTCTTTAGAGTCAAAGAAACTCTGAACTTTATACATCTCATGAAAACTTTTCTCAGATCCAAAATGTGGCCTTCTCTATTTTTGGAAAATACTGTGATGTCATCCATGTAGTAAATAATGCACTTGTCTTTTTAAGTCCTTGAAAGCATAATCCATGGCCCTATGAAATGTTGCACTTGCATTGATCAGGCCAAAAGGCATCCTCCTGTATGCAAATGTTCCCCACTTCGTGGTGAAAGTCGTTTTCAATCTATCGTCTTCTTCAACAATCACTTGATTGTACCCCGAATACCCATCCATAAATGACATCATCTTTGCTCCGTTTACAACTTGCAAGACCTCATCTAGTGATGGCAATGTACAATTATCCTTTTCTGATGCTCTGTTCAAATTCCAGAAATTGACATATAACCTTATTTCTCTGTTTTTCTTCCTAATTGGGACGAGATTGGCAACCCATGTTGAATGCCTCACTGGGAAGATGATCTACGCATTTAGCAGCTTCTTTATTTCTTGGAATATCAATGGTTCTAACAAAAGATTAACTGACCTTTGTCATTGCCTGAATGGCTTACTTCCTTCCTTCAGTGAAATTGTATGTGTGATGATGGAAGGATCATATGTTTTCAAATCTTCATATCCCCAAGCAATCACATCTGGGAATTCCCTCATCAAACTCAGTATATCTGCCTTCTCATTAGGTGTGCAAACTTTCCCAATGTGAACTATTTTGGGACAATCCCCTGTTCCCAAATTTACCTTTTTGCATTCATCACCCCCTGTGGATTGATATGGCACTTTGTTGAATTGGTCCATTTCGAATATTCTTCCTAGCTCAATCATTCCCTTTGGAATAGTATTTGTCTTCAAGCTCAGAATTCCCTCTAAATCGATTTATGTTTCTTCATCCACTTCACCATCAATGATTTGTGTTGTGAAAACATCTGAATTGGTCAAGAACTTGAGGATATGTCTATCATCTTCAAACACCTGGAAGTTCTTGACATTATCTAGTACTGATGGGACCGATGCTAACTCAACTTTAAATTTCTTCAAGCCGTCCAACTTAACTGGTGCTAGTGAGCTTGTAGCCTATGCGAGGGCATTAGCCACCTGATTACTTGCTCTATAGCTAGACTTGATATTGAAGGCATCGAAGTCCTCTATCAAATCCCAAACTCTGCATCTGTACCTTTTCAATCTCTTGTCATGGCAAGCGAACTTCTGCTTTACCTGCTTAGTTACCAAATATGAATCTCCAAGTACATAAAGTATCTTGGCAACTTTCTTGATAGCACACAAGAAGCCTAGGATCAAAGCTTCATATTCTGCCATATTGTTGGTGCATGGGAATTACAATCTATGTGCCTCCAAATACGTTGCCCCTGTCGGGCTGACTAACTCAAATCCGGCTCCAGCCCCTTGCTTAGTTTTGGAACCACTGAACCTTAGAGTCCATGCTTCATCACTTTCTTGATGATCCTTTTGGGAACCCTTCAACTTGTCTGATTCATCATTTTTCTTCACTTCCAAATTAGGTGGTGCAGTTCAGTTCTTTGTTTCACCCATCATGCTACTTTCTTCTTCATCAACTTGTAGAGTTTCTACCTTGTATTTGTCATGTCGATCATCTTGTTTTAGTGCCCCTAGGATTCTCTTTTCTACTTGTTCTAAGGCAATTGTGCACAAGGAGCAAGATAATTCCGAATGGAAGGCATTGTGGATTCTGCACCAGTTGAGCAATAATAAGTCTCTCACTGATGTTCAGTTCCCCAACTCTACTCCCTATTGTACAACCTTAAACACAAAGTTTCTCAAATTCTCGAACATGCCTTCACCATCGTCAGATAAAGTGTCGAGATCCGACTCAATCAGGATCTCAGTGGAATCCATCCCTTCACTTATGATATTCAAAGTCAGAACTTTTGTCTTCTTAGGTCTATAGATGTTTATACTTGTTTTTGCAAACAATATTTCATTTGATTCCCCATACTCAGTAAGTGTCAATCTCAACTTTGGGGTGATATCAATTCTTATTTGGTTGGCAAGTCCTCCATGGGAGCCACATACGAGAAAAGTTAGTTGCCATGTATCCATTCAACCTTCTAGCTCAATCCCTACCTAAGATCAAACTATAGGTATTGGCCACGTCTACCACTAAAATATCTACCATGTGTTCCATCCTCAGATCAAATGCCAACTGCATGTGTATGTTGTGTAGCTCACCTACCACCAGTACTTCTGTCTTATCCAATTGGGTAACCCTTTTATTTGATCCCAAAGGCGTGATTCCCAACTTTCTACAAATAGTCAAAGGCATGACATTACTTGATGCTCTTGAATCTATCGAACAATTATGAAGAAGCTTCTCAAATATCCTTACTGAGAGTAAGAAGGGGGTTGGCTCATCTTTCCCTTGATAATATACCACCGGTGTCTTATGTACTTGCTTCAGCTTCACTCCGAAATCTATTGGTTGAACTACCTCTTCTACCTTCACCATTTCCTTATTTTTTACCATGTCTTGACTTCTTTGAGTTTGTTGTTCCATCAGCGTTGATCCTTGAGCCACATAAACTGGTTGAGGCCCTCGTTGTCTGTTGAAATTACTAATGTCACCATACACAATCTCTTGAGTAGAGTTCTCTATCTCACTGTATGAAATCCCTTGAGATGAATTCGTTGTGTTCCCACCTCAAATGTCTTGAATCACATGCACTGAGTTAGGAGGCCTCCCTTGAGTATGTGTTATTGCGCTTTGAGTGTGAGACCCTTATGATTTGTTGTCCTTCAAATTGTTACGGAATGTATCTCTAATTTCTATTACCTTCAACAATTCAAACAAAGGGAGACTGATTTTGATCTTCTTCATCTCCTCTATTAAACTCTGTCCTAATCTTTTCAACTCATCATTATGCACGGCATTGTTCCATGTTCTTCCTATATTTGCTTCTTGTGTTGATTGGACACTCTGTGATCCTTGAACATCCTGATTGTTTTGTTGCGTACTTTGTTGAAAACTCCGTTGTCCACTTCCATTGTTATGGTTACTTTGTCTGTACTCAGGTGTGTCCCTTGAAGGATCTGGTACATTACTTGCATTGGGATGTGGAGGCACATTGAAATTGTTCAAAGCTATGGAGGACGTTGAAGGTCCATCATTCCTCTTATTGTTTCTTTGATAAAACCTTGCATTGCTAGCTGGTTCTTGAAATGGTTGCATAGGCAGTATCGCCATGTTCATATTAAAGAATAGAATCATCCAAAATACACAGACATTATAAATAGTGGAAGAGACTGCCTATGACATCGGAGGAAGAGGATAGATTCAGCGCATCACATTACGAAGTGGGGATGCAATCACTCTTTCAGCACCTTCTAAGAGATCACAAAGCAAATGGAGGAAAAATAAGGGGAGGACAGCTAACGTACATTCAAATATAATACTTTTCAATCTAAACATAGTGAACGATAATTGAGACTAAGATAATAGTGGTCAGCCGCTTGAAGTTATCAGGAGATAAAAAGAACAGACCACCGGAATAAAAATTAATATGATCAGCGTACAGTAGATATACAATCAATTCTATAGCATACCAGTAATTGTATAAGTGAAATAGAACTCAGTTCAACTCTTCCAAATTTAAGCCAAGTGAATAATCCAAGGAATATGAATTATCATACCATGTTCATAATAAAATAATCATCAGAGTTCAAGTTTAAGGAATCATTGACAATCACAATCCCACTATAAATTAGATATACTTTCAGCAAATAGAATCAGGGAGATATACATTAACAACCTGAATAGACGGAAACACCTACAGGAATGCCTCATAATCAGAAACTTAGCAGATTAAGGAATAGGGACTACAATAATCTTGTGGAGGTTGCTAGAATAGCAGTCGTGCTTTACCATTCCTTTATCCCACTACGTCACTGTTATACTATATCCATTATATAAGGTTGAAGATTTAAATATCAGAAGTAACTTTTCTAATCCACATGGAGATCAGATGTTGGTCATCACATATATCAGATTACTGAGGATGAGAAGCAACCATTAGTATATATTGTAGATCAATATATTTCATAGCATTTCTTTAAGTTCACTTCAGGTTGACATAAACTTCTATATTTGAATTATATCCAATACTATCTTTGTGGTAAATAAAAGAGCTGTATATAAATTATGGATACAGAGATGTCTTACGCAACTGAATTATGATGACTTTGTTCCAACTTTTAAGAAATGGACAGAGGGACATCTCAGTGATTCATAATGACATTGAGGTTAAATATGTTTATCATCTTTTATTATAATTTAATTATATTTTTATATTTTTATAAGTAATAAAAAATTTAAATTACAAGTAAAAAACTTCATCACCGATGATGCATTTAATGATACTTCAGTTGTATTGGGGAATTGCGTATTGAACATCTGCCCCACCTGCTCCTCCGAAATATGACCAGACAAGGGCGGCTCCCAAATCCATAACTGCAGTCAAGCTTCTGACACAAAATAAGTGAATTGACAATCTCAACAGTTCCGCCTATGGATTCGGATTTTTGCCCAATATTAATATTCAGCCATTTCATTGTTATATTTTTAAAAAAGGATGTTCCTGTGAAATCTGTGCATTCCAAGACAAGACTGTCAGTGTGCGTTCCCAGGCAGAGAAGAAAACGGAGTAACGGCCGGGTGCACATGTTAATGGCTCATGGCCAAAAAAATGAATTAGAAAGTTTCTTTAATTTTTCCAGTTCCTTTTGCACACGTTGCTAAAGTCGTACAAGATATCAAATGAAATCTGACAAAAACATTAACTACATACTTATCCTCTGCAGTATTTATTATATTCTCAGTGCATTCTCAAGAGGTACTGGATGGAGGAAATGATAATTCCCACGAATCATATAGTGAAGATGAAACAGAACTGCATACGACATATGAAGAGGAAATTTCAGATGAAAGCTCAGAAGAGGATATGCCTGAATTCTCTATGTTCCTAAATCCCTTGTTTGATGAGGAAACAGATGGAGATGTGCCCGAGTTTTCTATCTTCTCTAATCTATTATTTAAGGAGGATTTTATATGTGGTCAAGTTCATCAGCATTATGATGAAGAGAGCAAGCCTAATAATGAAGTTGATGAAACTCATATGCAATTAAAAGGTGAAATGTCTTTTAGTTCATCCTATGAGCAGGAGTTGAATCAAACATGTGAAGATGGGATTGAATCAGCCAAGAATGATGGGGAAGATAGATCGAAGGCTGGTTCTGATAATTGCTCATCTGATCGTAGACATGGTGTATGTGAAGTGATGTCTTTTGAATGTGGATTATCTTCAAAATCTTACTGTGGAAAGGATATGCACTCTGAGTATGGAGCTGAAACAAATTGTTCACAAGAAGATAATCAAGCAAAGCAGACTGATCTAAATGTTGGTATGATTGATCAAACCCATGACTATGAGGATCCTCCATTCAGCAAAAATCATAGTGCACCTGATGACTTCTCAAAAGATAAACGTAAGACGCATACTAGAGAATGCACTGATGAAATGGAAGAAATAAGGATTTTTTATAAGGATGATGTATCCAATACAGCGAGGTTCACAGTGTTATATGACCAAAATCAGGTGTTCAATAGAGGAAAGGATTGATATTCTTTTCTTTTTTTCTGGGGGGTTGGGTGGGTGTGCGTGGGTGGGGGGCTCGGGCCACCCAATTTCACCTTGCATCATAAGCATGGATGCTCGGTCTGCTCCTCCAGAGATAGCTGGAATCTCAATATGCTCACAAGGAGCATATGTCCCCAACAAGAGCCACTGATGGAGCTCTAAAACTTTTTGGCAAATTTTAGAGCTCCAAGCACCATGGCAAAGAGACACAAGCCTCTTCTACAAATATTAGTACCTTTTGTGAGCACCAAGAGACACAACACGATACGATGTTGAACATGTGATAAGCGATTCTGCCTCATGAAGAGTTCCCACCAATGCTAGAGAAATGCCTAGTAGACGAGTGGTTCCAAATTACAGCCAGCGAAAGATTATAGCCATCATATTTCATGCATTCAATCTTGCAAATATCATCATCAACAAATTATTAAACACGGAATCACCACCTGAAGTCGAGTCAGATAGAGTATGCATTCAACGAAAATGTCTACAACAGAGACTAATGAAACCCAAATTAACATCGAAAACCAAACATAGACATTACAAGAGTATATTGCGGCAAAGTTGATAGTTTGAAGGCTCAAACAAATAGCAACGACTATCCACGTCAAATTTTTGTGCCATCGGGAATTGAAAGAGACTAATATAGAATAAGCACCACGTCTGAGAGATCATAATAGGAGCATATAAAAACGATTGGTAGAGATCCGATAAGCATACAATTCCAAAATGGCGAAAATCTCCATATGCGGGCCATCTGTAGTAATTAGCCAAATGTATCAATACTGTGAAGGATGTACAGGTGGTATAGTGAGGAGATTCTAGGCCACCTACATGTGTGAAGGCACAAACATGGTTCATTTTCCCAATGACAGATATCCTTTAATTTGTGTTGTGTAATCTCTCTACTTCTTTGGCCGCCCGATTTTCTTGAACCTTTGGTGGTAAATGAAGCAATTGGTAAGTAGACACAATTCTTCTCACATCAGGTTATACTAACTTGTCCGAGAAATAAAATCAATTAACAAATCTTTGCAAATGTATTTTGTATATCTAATGGAATTGTGCGATTGTTTTAAAATGAAAAGAATAAATCATAAAAGGACATGGCTTTTCATTTTAAAGGGCACAAGTTTTACGGTTGGAGAGTATATCATAGAAATAAAAATCATTTTAGAAGACATATTCGATATTCAAAGACATTCCAAACAAGAAGTATTCATATATTGTATGGAGGAATAAGGAGCATAATATGACTTTGTAATATAAATTCAAATTTTATATTTTAATGATTTATAAAAGCTTATTATTTTGTATTATTTAAATGGCATGGAGAATTAAACTGCAGTTGATTGGTCCTTTATAATCATTTTTTTAATTCTGTAAACAATTGATGTTGAATAAGTGGACGAGGTCATCTATGGTATTTTAAGCTTGATAATCGCAGACATTCTGAAATATCTAATTGCTTCCAAATCTGCGTCCAGTCTGTCTCCTAACCTTAAAGAGTTAAAGTGCAATCTGGACTAGTTTAGAATTGCTTATATATATTTGATCCGCCACGTCTTGATCATTAAATTGTTATAGTCCATCTATTGTTGTCAGGCTACAAAACTCCTGAAAGTCTGTCTAGCCTCTCTGTCAATATTGGAACTTGTGTTACCATCCCCAAATCCTATACCAAGTGAACCACCTTGACAACCAACACCTTCATCTAGTGACCCAAATTGAATCTCAAGCTCTCCTTCCCTATGTGAGGAAACACGACCTTTACGTGTATAATGCATACCCGGCACAAATCTCCCATCATCTCCCATGATACCAAATAATAGGATAATTAATCAAATATTGAATGCAACTCTATCAATCCATTGACCAAACTATCAACTGAGCCCAATTCCTCCAAGCTGGCAAGAAACGGCTCATATACTACATTAGAGACCTTGTCTAAACTCCAACTAATATGTTGATGGCAAACAAAGCTTTTTTTGTGTTTTTGTCAAGTATTTGTTTTTCTTTTGTACTTTTGAACAGTATATGTAAATGCAACAAGAAAAATGCAATACATAGAAAATAATTCTCTTAAAAGAAAATTATACCTATGTCTTTGTCTCCCGTTGACTCTAACTTGCAACACATATAGGCCCTAATGTCTTCCACATGCAAGACACCTTCAAGGGTTTGTGAAAACACACCTGCAAGGTCATCTCCCATTGATATGAATGGGTGTTTCCTAAACTGATGCCTAGGCCTCTCCTTAATATCACACGTGGTTTATCCATGACTAACTACCTTCACAAATATCTACAATTCAAAGCTTATATTCACTTTGTAGTAGGTTAGATACCTTTTTAATGACTACACCAAGGCATCAATGAAATCGTTGCAAAGTCCTTTAATTAACCTTGCTATCACTTCTCAGGTTCTTTGCTAGATCTCTTATAGCTCAAATGGTGAAGAATGAATCCAATTTTATCCTTAAATTCTTCCAAAAAAAATTTAGCATTGATTTTAATCCATAAACGTATGTAAAGCTGATGAAAGCTCACAATTTACACCATAGTCCTTAGCGATCTTCGACTCCTTCGAATTAGCACCAGGGAACTGAGATTCGGGATCTCAAATGCTTGACATACCTATAACCAACTTCACAAACCTTAATTCATCCATTCAAGGGCCTGATAATTTAGTAGTGAATTTCTCCACTCTTAGCTATAATAGCTAATTTAGGCTGAAGTAGAGGGTTCAGAGCTAGGCATTGCATCTCCCTTGTTCTCTGTCCTATCTTGTGTCTTTTCCTTCCACATTTTAGTGTTAGTCGTAGATCCTTCTCTCACAAATATCTTATAAATGCTTTCAACTTGTATTCAGTTCACATTATCATTCCTTCTTCCACCAAAGTTTTTTCTTCTCTCATTAAGTGTTCTCATAGTGTTCATAAAACCATTAAACCTACAAAATCTAGTTGTATGTCCCAAGTTATTGCAAATATAGGATGTACTAACTGAATTCCCATAGCTTGGTCAAAACTGGTTATTTTGCAATGTCTAGCAATGTACCCATAGTTATTGCATTTGTAGCACACAACTTCGTTAGTAATGATATGATCCATTCCCATAGGTCTGCTAGCTGTCATGTTAGTCCTTTCATTTGTCCTCATATTTGATCTCTGATTATGTTTCTTGCATTCATGTGATTTGTGTCCATAAAGAAAGCAACTGAAATGGTATTTAATAAAGGGTTTTGCATTCATGTTACCTCTGGAATCCTTCTTTATATGTCCCTACTTGTTGCATGGATAACATCTACCTTTGGAATGTATCCTTCGATCTTTGGGTTGCTAAATCTGATCTGTAGTCTGGTTGATCTGATCTCATGGTTGATTAGATTCCCGTTGAAGTCCATGATCAATTGTAATCTCTGATCCCTTTGATGATTCTCTTTCAATGTAACCAATCCCTGTCATATCTCCTTTAGGTTTTTGTACCATTAATAGTTTCTCATCAAGTTGATATGTGACTGAATATAACTTTTCTAGATGTTCCTTCATCTGAACAAGTTCTTGCTTCACGATGCTATTAAATTTCTCTAGTTTAGTGAAATTCAACTTAGTCCTTTGAAGTTCAGATGTTACCTTGATAAGATGTGACTATAAATTTGTTACCTCCGTCTTTATATCTGCTTTTTCATTTTTCTCATTTGACAACATACTCATCTTTAATGATGTGATCTCAAGTTCGTGCTCCAGTATCTCAATTCCCTTTTTCAAGTTGATAACTGCATTTGACTACTTGACTAGATCAATTAGCTCTTTCCTCTTGGATCTTAAATTTTCAATCTGATCTTTTCCGTTTCTTAATGAAATCCTGTGCATCTCTAAGTTTGATCTTCAACCTATCCCTTTCATCATTGGCTTGATCTAATTCCTCAAGAATTGCCTCATAGTTCTTTTGCAAATCTTATGACTCCATAGTGATATCCCTCAAGCTATTAAACTTCTTCTGAGTAACTGATCTCTAATACCAATTATAAGAAATAGGGAATACTGAGGAGCAGGGAGTGAATCAATATTCCAACACTTTCTGCCCAGACATGGATATCAGAAATAAGCAATAAACTTGCATAAACAATTAAACTAAATAGCACCAACGAGAATGCCACAAAGAAAATCATAAAACCGTGTTCTGTAAACTAGGGAAACCCTGGCCAAGGGAAAACCTTGGTGGGGGTGGTACACACAAAATGATCTATTAATCAAAAGTACCTTGTGAGAGGTTTTGAGCCTGTTATGAGTTTGTTACATACCTATAGTGTATATGTCCTTGTTAGAGGACTTAGACCTTGTTAGAGGTCTCAATCCTGCTAGGATTTGTATTACAAAATGTTGAGCTCACTGCTCTACAACAATATACAACTTTGTAAGTAGTATAGATGAATACCAAAACTTGACGATAATTTGCCCATCGTAATGATCTACCTTTACACCCATCTCCTTAACTCTATAAATTGGTCAGCCTGAATAACAAGTAACACGTTACCAAAACATAATATTAAAATCTCCTAGAAAAAGGTTAACATCTAGAATGTCGTCCTTTCATTCCTAAGTCCTCGAATTGACAATACCTTTGCCAAAATACCCAAACTATCTTGTGTACTCTATCTTCGCAATAACAAACTGCTATAATTTTCCATCCAAAACCTGTGCCTTGAACGAACATAGATGTATCAAGTAGACACCTTATTCTAACATATCCCAAAATTATAGCTCTGTAGCTGCTTCCTGTGAAGCTCACTGACAAAAACAGTTTGCTAGAACTCTTTTGATGCTGGAGCATCGAGCTTAGATTTTGTGGACCCTATGCTCTACAAACTTAGGGTTATGTTTGAGTCATATCTGTGGACCGTGTCCTATGTTCAAATAACGTTTGGATGGAACATGTTGGAGTTAGAGCTCTTTTGGTGGTTGTTGGTAACGTGATCTTCATTTCCTGCCAAGACTTTGGAGATTGTTTCCACGAGCTTTGATCCGAGGGAGGTAGCTTATGCAATCTTAAACTAGTGATTGGATGGTATGTGGACCTATGTTTAAGTCCGCATAGTGTTATTTTTATCATATTAGTTATTATTGTAAACTTGGGGCTTGTCCTAAGTACTTATTTAGTGTAATCTGCTAGGCTGACTTGTGGCTTGCTAGGTATAAGTATAGAGTCTTGAGATGTCTAGAGTAATCAATAGTTAAGCATGGAATAGCTTGGAGCATCTTGAGGGATAATAGCTAGGAGTTGGATTTTCACATACGAGGATTGAGTTGTATTCTTCTTTCCAATGGCCATAACTGGCAAGGCCTTACAGCCCAGCATGTTGGATGTAAATATTATGATTTTATTATAAGAATAAGTGTTGTTTTCGATCGGAATCTCTTTATAATTCTTGATCTTCTGCTATAAGGTTGTTTGTTGTGGGCTAGGTCACGTCCAAGGGCAGTACACCTATCCTTGCACTGCATCATCTCTTTTGCCTTGTTACACTTCAGCAATTTCTTCATTCTAACTATCAAAACTTTTTCACAATGACCAGTCTTAACCACGCAGTGTTGTCATTAATGACAACATCCATGTGCTTACCTTAGCCAATTTCCCAACAGGTTCGGGTTTTAATTAATTGAGCATAACTAATTCCAAAGAGCTTATGACTACTTAAATTTAAATTAATTAGTTATTTCCTAAAAAGACCCAAAATTATTGAACAGGAATGCAATAGGCTAAAAGGGACACTTCAGGCCACTCAATAGAAGGGGACAGTATAGTGTTCCTACATGTCATGTAAGGTAAAAAGATGGTCTGCAGATTTAGAAAGACTTTGTGTGGTCCAAAGACTCAGCTGTCTGCATATTCTGTCTGATTTAGATACCTTACTTAGATATGTTGATATTTGTTCAGACAGTGTTCTCTTCAGACTCTATTTTAATGGCAGAACAGAACTAAAGCGAACATAACTTTTCACATGATTACACAAATCTACAATAATGAGAAAATTTTGAATCTATATAATTATTGAAGTTCAACAAACTTTTTATCATTAACATCGAAGTCTATTGTTTCAGATATCTTACAGATTGTAGCATCTATTAAAAAAACTGAATGATCCAAATGATAAATGTACACACCTTGTGATCGAAATCAGCCATCTTAAGAACTATGGGAACAATTATGGGTTTTGTAGCTGATTTTTCAGATTTTGTTACATTTTCTGCCTTTGCACCATGTTGTCTTCTAGATGTTTTCCCTGAAAGATTGTAGCACATCATGGTAACGACAAGAAAAAAAGTTTTGATTTAAAATTATGTGATTTAGGTATAAAATTGAATATGTAAAATTAGTATTTGACTGCAGAAAGTTAAGAAACAATACATGGATACATACAGCAGTCAGCTAAGAAGCATAGCAATGAGATGAATCAAACAACCATAAGATAATAACATGCAACTTTGTTATCAATACCTGGCATCTTGGAAGACTCCTCAGATTCTTTAAGGCCTGTAGTTCTTTCATTTAAAGTTATCTCATCGTACGCAATTATCTCTGATTTGCAGGCCTCTGCATCCATCACAGTCGCAACTTCAATTCCCGGCACGACAGAAACTTCTCGACTGAGACTTTCCTTTGAGTTAGCATTATGATTAAGTGAGGCTTCAGAAGAAGCTATGCTTTCAGCCATAACATTTGAACCATTTGATTCCCTATTTTCTTCATCCATTAAATAAATACTCGGATCTACATGTACTCCCTGATACAGAAAAAATAATATTACAAGGTGAACTTGAATATTGATAACCTGAGTAAACATGAATCGGAACATTAAAATATTTTTAAAACCTACAATTAAGAAGAAAATTACTTGTCATCCACTAACCTGATATTTAGCTGAGGAAAATTATTTATCTTTCTCAAAACAGTTAGTTATTATGTACAAGGAATGTTTTCCTCTCACGTTGGAGACCTTTGAATGAAGCAGGAAGCTCAAATAAGTAATAGGAAGTACAACTTCTTAAAGAAGAAGATTTGAAAGAATTGTTGTTTTCAATAATCAACATATTGATGAAGGCTAGAGAATATCTTCACTGATTGATGAGCTACCTTGAGCCTTGTTGATATAAATCCAGAATCTTCATATTTTTCTCATTTCCCTTATTTGAACTGAGGAGAAGATAACGGTGTCATCGGCGAAGTGTAAGTTTGAATATTTGGTTCACTTGATGGGAGCTAGAAGCCCAGATAGTTGTAATAACCCCAACAGGTTATCCAATAACTGTCCTAAAATGTTCAATATGTCTTAGAAGAGTTTCATCAAACAAGTTGCAAGTAAAGGCTGCTCGGAAAATTTCCAAGTTCTTGAGCCACATAACACATATTTTCCATAGGTATTCTGTCAAATATTCGCAGGATAAAAGAATTCCGTATTATACTAATATTAGGAATATATAAACCCAAGCACTTGGAAAATTGAAACAAACTTCCCTCTGAACTTCATATATAGCATTTTTACAAATGCTTGGCAGACATTGTACTAGAAATGCAGAAGAGTTAGAGGCGTTGAGACAAACATTTGGCATGAAACAACATCACAGCATGAAACATATTTCATGATCTCTCCATGAAATATTTTGAATGACAAATTCATACAAATCAACCATTACTGAATTTAAGTATGGAACCTGGAATTTTCTGAATATGTAAACCCTTGTACTCTTCCAAATGAGTTGCAGCTCTCTTCGTAATGGAGAACTGGCTTGAGTCAGTGCAGTTATCATGCGACACAGGCACCTTCAAGACAAATTGAACCTTCAACGCAGGACTTATAATTATCAATGCTGCCTCTGGATAATAATTGCGGCCCCTCTGTAGAAGCCACAGCAGCCAGTAATGTCCAATGCAGCTCTAGTATACAGCTGTGATCTGCACTAATACAAGCTTCTGCCCTAGTATGATAATTTTGATATCAAATGGGGCTGCTAGTAACATTGTATTTTGGTTTTAAATCAGTTTCGCTAGTCTGATCGAAGCTGAGCCCACAACTTATAAACTCTCACAAATTATTTCAATCATGACCCCTGGATAGAGCCATAGCAGATGGGCACAAATCATTGGATGTTCCAAAAATTCAGAATGCTTTGGCAATGTAGAATTTGCAATTCCACAAGCGTGCAAATACTGAAGCCTTTCTCCAAACCTCTCAACTATTCACCAAATATGAAATGCTAAATCAGATGGTCTGATTTTGCATTTGAAGGCCTTTTATTATATCTCAAGGAAAATCAGCCCGGAGCTTGAAGCTCCCACTTCACATACTTTAAAAAGTGCAAATCAAAGTTCGAATTTTAATAAATTATTATAATTCCCTCCAAAACTTTGGTCCCGTGTCACTTTATAATTAAACGAACATTTGATGCACTTGAATACACTTTATGATAAAAACCTTTATATTTAAATCAAATGATTATGAATGAAGTTTAATAGCTCATTAAATTATTTGAAGGACTCGTTCCAGATCTAGGTGCTCACTGCCTGACCAAAGTGCCAAGGTGCCCTGCCAAAATAGTACGCCCATAAATCCACTTAATCTAAATAGTAAGTCCCAAACTGAAAGCTCTATTGATGTCCTCACAACTCCACGCTAGTACCAAATGTTTAGGTACTCTCCTCAGAATAGTGTTGTGAGGTTTTCACACATCGCCCCAAAATCTTGGGGACCCCCTTTTTAATCGCCTTTAGGGCCAGTGGAGAAGGTTAGATGTATTTTTCGCCCGGTTTCAACTTGATTTTCCAGAGCTATCAGTTCTATCCTTCGGCCGAATAAGTTCAAAATTGATTTCAACTTGGCAGGATAAGATTGTGAATTTTGTACTTAGACGATTTCTTTTGAAAATTTGGATTTAATTGTAAATTTGAATGATTTTCAAATAAGGAAATTTTTCGTTAGACTTAGGTTCTTGGAAAATCTTATTTTTTTTGGTGAAATAGAATTTAATTTTGTAAAATGAAGTTAAATTGCAAAATCGATTTTTACTCTAAAGGCAATTTTATTTTTTGTCATAAAATTTTAATTATTTAGCAAAATCGATTTAGAGGAAAATTGCAAAAATTGGCTTTAATAGATTAAATTTGCCTTGAAAGCTTTTGGTATTTAATGAAATTGGTAAATTAATATTAAGAAATGGCTTTTGGTTAGCCAAAATTCAACTTCAAGGATGTATTAATTAGCAAACCCTCATTAAATAGAAATTTTTAGCATCCCCAAGGCACCATTCAATTTCGTTTTGCAATTTGTGGTTAATTAGCAAATTAAAAGTGCAGTTTTCATTTTAGAAAATTAAAATTTTGGCAAAGTATTTAAAGTGGGCCACTAACTTACCTTTAATTTTGGTTTTTTTTGTCCTCTATAGGACCAAGTCGGCCAGCCTGGGAGGAAGGTGAAAGCTGCTATAAAGGGAGTCCCCTCCCATTTCATTTTCATCAATTCATTTGCTCCTCATGCTTGGGCGAATTTGAAGCAAGGGCAGATTTCCAGACTTGGGCGAAATTGGTGGAAGGCAGTTTTTTGGCGATTTTTGGGCAATTTCTCCATTGCCATTGTTGGGCGATTTGTCTAAGGGCCAGATTTTTTGCGTTTTTGGGGATTTTTGCTCCACTTTGTGGGCTGCGATTTGTGCCCTAGGTGGCAGATTTTACAGATTTTGCTCCTTCTTTGCTTGGGCGAATTTTGTGGAAGGGCAGATTTTTTTTTCATGCTTAGCCGAATTTTGTGGGGGCCGAAATTTGTGGAAGACAAAATTCTGAGTTTCTAGAGGGGCTGCAATTTTTATATCAGATTTGGGCAATTTTGTTGGGAGAAGAGATACATATGAAAGTTTGATTTTTGCATAGAAGGCAAGTGTTGGATAAGCTTAGAGGCTTTGTTTTCTAATTTGCAAAGGGATTTGTAATTCTTTGATGTCATATCCCGGGTTCCGAAAAGTTGCTGTAAGATTATTAGTTAAGGTGAAAGTCATCATCTAGAGTTGCAAGGAGTGCTTAAGCTGACATCCATTCTTTCGCTCTTTTCTAAGAATTGCACTACTTGGTTCTTCTTGCCTTTTGGTCCACCACTCTACCATCCCGTAATAGGGCGACGAGCATGGAGGATGATAGTGCAAGTAAGAATCCCAAGCGGGCAAACGCTAAGAAAGACAAAGAGGATATGACGCCCAAAACTTCCTTCTTCTCGAAAATGAAGAAAATAACCGATACTAATATCGCTACAGTGGACATGATACGAATGAGGGACAGACTAAAGGAAGGACAATCCCCCTTGGAAAAGAGGATATACAAGAGCGGAATTGTACATGCAGCAGCTTTTCCTCCTACTTTGCCTTGTCCGGAATTGATTATGGAGTGTGCATCCAGATTTGATCTAGACAGTAAATCCATCATTTTTGGCGAAGGGAAGAGAGTGTTGGCCAACATTGGCGAACAAGCAATTGAAGAGACATTTAATATTCCCCAGAGCAAGGGCATGACAGTTGTAATGGTGGATCAGGCGGCCAAATCATTTCAAGGTAACCAAGAGGCCTACTTCTCACATCTAAAGCGGAATTGGATACACAAAGGAAGGAAAGGAGTTAACAAATCAACAAGGCTTACAGTGGCAGATTTCAAGCCGGAATATGGCGATCTCATTGTTCTTCTCAGCCGGATCATGGGCCTAGTTCAAGCTATGCAATTCGAAAACTGGATGTACTTCTTCATTGATGAAATTGAAAAGGGAAAAGGAAAATTTGATTGGGCTAGGATCATAAGTGAAAATTTAGAGTTGCAACTTAGAACAGTTCAAAACCAAAGGCAATTCTACATGGGATCCTATCTGTTTTACTTAATTGCTAGATTGTATGAGAGTCCGGGACTTAGGGCCTTAGGAGAGATTGGTAATGGGCCGGGGCAATATTTGGTGCATGAATGCTATCCGCAGCTTCATTTGCACAATAACAAGGATTACAAGATGTTTTGCGATGCATTCGCCATGAAGACAGTAAGGGTATTACAAGGGGCGCCTGCTAAGAGACTTTCATCGGAAGCAGAAGCAAGGATTAAGAAGTTTGGGAGTTGGTTCATCCAATTCCCGCAATTCACATACATTAGAGTGGCAGGAAGTACAGTTTGTCCCAAGAGGCTTCCAAGATACCCGCCCGACAAGGTAGTTTTGATGGAATTGGCTAGGCAGCTTGAGCACTATGATAGAGTAATGAGGAATGAGGGGAAAACAGGCGTTTCCTTCTCAATTATAATTGGCAATGATAGTTGCCCAAATTGGGCCGCCTTTGAGGCTGCGGAAAAGGAATTGGAGTGGTATCATCTAGGATGGTACAGAGCAAGGCAAGGATTCGACCCTGTTGGTCTTATCAAGGCATCTCATGAAAGCGAATTTAAGCATGTTCCCACTATAGAGGACTTTTGGGCCAATGCAAAGGATGATTTTCACGTGAGAAAGCTAGCTTTCTCGAGATTGTCGGTGAACATGATGAGAGATATCAGATGGAGAGGCCTTGATATTCCCGATCAATTGGAGGATGATCGTAGTGTGTTGAGAGAAGACTATGAGACAGTAGTTGGAACAGAGTTGAATCCAGTGGATTGGGACGATCATCAGGATCCTTCCTTGGAGGCAGTCACAAGGACAGTAGATTTGCATACCGAGTCGTGGTATAATGCCAAGTTGAGAAAGCTACAAAGACAAAAGGTTCTCCTTACTTATGAGATGATGAAACCAAAGGAAGGTCTAGTAGAATCAATCGGACAGAAGGGTGAAGGAAGTGGCCGGCAATCGGAGGCAGTTAGAAATAGCAAGAAGAGGGCTTTGGAGGTAGAGAAAAGCCAAGAACGTTCGGAACCTCCAACCAAGAGACAGCGGGCAGCGCCGTCAAGGGAGAGTATAACTAAGGCTAGAAGCCAAGAGGTCAATTCGAGTGATAAAGGGGCCGCAGTGGAGGTGAGCTCTGATTCAGAATCAAGTGGCTACAGTGAAAGTACGGAGTACTCCCCTCTCTCGGAGAACCAGCAAGGAAATATGGCAGAAACTAGTAGAGAAGAAGATGGGCCGATTGATATTGAAGAGATAAGTCAGGCGTCTAAGGCCGTTGGTGATGCTTTGTTGGTCGAACCGAATCCGGATTTGGGGAGATGCACTGCACCACTATGGTTAAGGCAAATGCTTATGCCGAGAGGCGAGGTGGTAATGGCTCACGCAGTTGATGATATCCAAGGACTAATAGAAAAGGATGATAGCGAGAACCAAAAACAGATGGCAAATACGGTGGCAAGGGTAATCAGAAGCGACAGTGATGGTCACCAAAGGGTTCAGATTGCTATACCAACAGTCAATAAGGCAGCGGATGAGATTGCAGCCCGGGAGTACGAAATAGTAGAACATAATTTGGGAAGAAATACAAATGATATGGAATGTGAGGAGGTTCAGGAAGGCATAGCATCAATCAGAGAAAGATTGAGGAAGGCAAACGAAAAGATAGTAAAGTTGGAGGCCGAAAACAAATATTGGAGAGATTGCCAGCCAATCCAACAGCTGCATCAGGCAGCCCTTCCTCAAGACAGCAGGAGCAATTCAGAAGAGGTATCAGCTCAGTTACATGAAGTAAGGGGTTGGATCTATGATACAATCCAAGATGGGCGAAATTTCTTGCCCTCCTTCATCTCAACATTCCAGTCATTGGTGACTATTAGAAACAAATTCAGATTATTTGAAGAGGAATGGAAGAATTTTCTTCCCATCAAGGATTTGGTTATTCCTAGGCTGCAGGCGTTCATTAGGCTACCGGAGGCATATTTGGAAAGAGCCCGGTTGGTTGATGAGAGAGGATTGAGCATAGTTGAATCTTGGTATGTCGCATTGACTACCAGATTCAGAACACTTGAAGAAATTCATGATGAGATTGCACAACACGGCCCAAGCGTTGACACTTCCATTTCGACCATGATGAGCGACGTTGGGGTGGCGCTTGATTTTGAGGGTATTAGAGAGGAGGATGTCAGTGAGACAGGATTTGGATCGAGATTGGATGAGTTAGGAAAGGCTGCCGTCAAAAGGAAACATCTGAACACCCTTTCCTCACTCAATGCTTTTATTGGGTTTGCAAAGGAATATGAGAAGGATCACGAAAGGATACTACAAGCAGCAAACAGCGTGGCAAAGTCAGCAGAACTCCGAGCGAAGCACACACCTTGTCCTCCTATGGAAGAAGTTAACGAAAGGCTAGCTAAGTTCATTGCCTTAGCTAAAAGAACAAAAGAAAAGGGAAGAATTATATTAGAAGATCATCTTATGTAAGCCCAAGTGGCAACTTTCTCTTTCTTCTAGAATAGGACAAGTGTTTGTTTCTGATTGGCCACCATTTTGGTGCCTTCTCATTGGTTGCCACTTTTGCACTTTTTTCATTGGTCCATTGATGAGGTGGCATCTTCTCATTGGCCGATGGGGTGGCAACTCTAATTAGGGTTTTTGGATCCAATCTGGATCGTCGATCTTGTTTTGATCTCTACCGTCCATTGTATTTTGGACCTCTATATAAGGCCATTGGCTCTCATTTGTAAAGGGGGGGGTTGGAAAAATTGTTGCGAAAATAATACCAAAGTGCTCTCTTTTTCATTGCATGTTGACTAAGAACATTGGGTGTTATTGCATGTTTTCTACTTCCACATAGTTAAATTTTCTTTTCAAGTTGAAGCAATTTCATTTCAAGTTGTTAGAGTAAGAGTAAAATAAAATGGATAGTTGCATGGTAGCTTTGGTAGATGTTTGATAGGGGTCAACACTAGGCCACTAGCATCCTAGCGGCTGGTTGGGAGGCTTTGTGTGGTGATCTAGTTTACTTTCCTTTGAAGCGTTGCATCTATGGAGGTAGGGCCGCTGGTTAGCCTTCATTAGATTCGATCCCCGTCCATCTGCTAACCTTCCATTCTTAGGAGTAGGAGTAGTTGAGTAGCCAAATTTCATGCTTAGAAGAGGTTAGTTAGAGAAGTAAACCAAAACATCGGCATTCTCACCTTCCATCGCCATTCACCCTACATTGCCATCATCGCGCCATCAACATCATCTAGCATTCACACCGAACCACCATCTCCATTTTCTCACCAAGATCCAAATTTTTCTCAAACAAGGAAACGTAAGGCTGCCTACGTGATTACCAGCAAATCACATTGATACAACTGAGCGAGTATCCAACGGTGTAAGGAACATTGGAGTTATACTCATGTCCCATGAGAGAACTTTTCAAGAGAGGAATTGTGCATTTGATATTCTATATCAAGCATCCAATTACTAATATGTTATGTAGTGACACAAAACTCGCATCAACAAATAGTAACCCTGACTTTCTCAGAATAGTAAGTGTGCCAATCTTATTCAAACAAAGAGCAATCTCGATTGTCTTTCACCACTCGAGTGGGAGAATAGCCTCTGGCTCAACCAATGCATTAGCCTACAAAGGTCACTAATAGGGTAAACTAAACAAACTCTAATGCTCATGAAAAAATAGCACATTACAAATACTCACTTTCTTTTAATATTCTTGCAAGAGACAAGAAAGCATATCACTTACTACATATAAATGGGCCAAGAGGGCCTCTATGCCTAAGATCCTAAGAGGGGTCCGTTGTGCTTTGCATTCCCTTTGTTGCAAACAAGGATCACCTTCTCTCTTTTGTGTCATTAGGTTGGTTTAGGTTTTTGTTGTGTTGTTTCTCTTTGTTTGGAGTGAATCGCCAAGATTCTGCATTTAGAAAAAAACTGTAATGCATCTTGCATCACAAAGGTTAGCTCGGCTGCAACTCAAAACTTGCTTAGGATTGAATAAGAGGGAAGTCATGGACATGGAGAATCATTAAGATACTCCTATTTCAGAAATGATAAAATGATAGAGGATATAAAAGTATCAATGGTTTAAAGGAGATTTTGGAACTTTGAAATTGAAGAAGCTAGCTTGGAAAGAACAAAGTATTCAATTGCCATGTCCTTGTAACTTTAAAGAATCATTTCACTCAACTAAGTCATGCAAGAATTAAGCAAAGAAAGGAGTGTGGGTATTTTGGATGGTCATGAATTCCTTCATAATGATAATTTACTGCCCAAACACCTGCATTGTTAGAGAAATCATAAAAACGGGAAAAGAGGTTGGTTTTGCACTAAGAGTGGGGATGTTTCTCCTTTGGAAAGACTGCCCCCGCAAAACCAAAATACTCCTCCAAAGCCTCCCTCAAGATTTATAAATAGAACTCAAACAAAGGAATGCTAACAAAATTGTAAAGTCGGAGATTTTACTCTCCATTTGAGAGCCAAAAACCTGAAACCAACCATTCCTCCTCAAGGTGAAAGCGTTAATCTTGTCATAGAAAGCCAATCCATCTAGAGGTGAAAAGTCCCACATTCCTCTGCAAGACTGTAATATCCCCATTTTTGTACCTTCTTTAGTGTTGGTGTTTCTAGTAGGACTGGCCTATTATACCAGTTCCTATAGGCCAGAAGATCATGGAGGGGATAGATTCCAAGATTTGTAAAGAAATATTAGGGCTTTGTGATCTAATTTGACCAGTTTGGAACAATCCCCTAGATTAATTGTTGTTGTGAGGGAAGCCGTGAAACTCACAAGAAATCACAGGCATGAAGTTCTTGTACAAATGACTACATATTAACAGGATCAATTGCTTCTTGTGCAGTATATGAAACATTTTTGTTGCTTTCTTGACGGATCAATTGAATGTGCACATCTAAGAAATCCACTATAAGAAATAATCTGAAGTTCAGAAATTATTTTAATTAGGATTGGCACATATCTACCTCTGTGCACACAACTATATGCAGGCCGACATCCATTGAGTCTGTCATTGGTGTGGTCAGGTTTCATCAGCTCTGTAAATTTCAGATGTATGTTTAATTATCAATATATGATGTGGCACTAACTGTCAGAAACGAACATGATTTATTATCACTGCATTACTAGTTCTGGAAGGGGGTGCAGCAACATTTATGTTCTAAGGAGTTTTGGACAAAGTTGTTCTACATTCAAGGCATTGTATAGGAGACTCTTCTGATTTCTGTGTGATTCAAAGACCATTCTTCATTACTTTGGCACTTCACCAGTTTATCTTGACCTTTCACAATACTTTATGTTGAAAAGCTGCAGTATATTCTTAATGTTGTTCCATAGCTTTGAAACCTGTTCTGATTGCCATGCTTTGGTTGAGTTGTAACGAAGGATGGCAACACTATAATTCGTGATATTATTGATGCTGAAGATGAAGATAGCTTGCCCATTTATTTTGCCACAACAACAGATGATGATTATAATGTCGGCATTCCAGCTGTGGCAACAAAATTGACCACCTCTACCGATTGAATGAACCAATGGACAGGTAGCTGACAACAAACACGCGGCTGGTTGCACAGATGGTACAGGGATCCATCCTTGCAGTTTAATAAGCCATTTGAGACAACCTAGGACTCAGAAGGTTAAAAGGGAAAAAAAATCTTGAGCCTTAGAGTGAGCAGATTGTGAAGGGATTTTGTTATAATCACATCATGGTCTTATATCTAGCAATTTTAGTTGTATGTGTATCATGCCAGATGGTGAGTCCCTTGGAACAAGATATCTTCCATGAATAGAAATGTGAACAAGGCATACTCCTGCGACAGAGGTAGAAGTGAGAGGATATGATTCATTTTAATCTTGAAGGCTCCTGGTCATATTAATTCAAAAGGAGTAGACCATTTTGATGGTTTCTCTGGTGATAAGGAAACTGCAGTAGATATGATTCATGAGATGAAGTTACATGTGTGTAGCTGAAAGGTTTTTATACAAATTCCTAAGATCAAATACCATTCATTCACATTACATTATCACTGAAGATCTAACAACGGATATTTTACCCAAGCCTTTTGCCAAAGTGAAGTTTGTGCATTATTGGAGACAACTTGGAGTTATGGATCAAAGTCTTTATTGAAAGGGAGTCTCAACATAAGTGATTACTTGAGATGTAGTTTAATGCATCATTCTCTATGAGAGAGAAGTTTGAGGGGAAAGCTCATGTTCCATCCAATGGAAATATTTATGACAGATCCACCCTTTAATATGGTTCATGGTGGATGTCATGCGTGTGACGCCATGACAACACCACATGAGAGAATCTATTGCGACTCCATTTTTTTCATATGTGTGACTCTATAACTTACGGTTGTTTTCAGTAAAACTATACTATAGCCAACGGGATTAGTTTGTGTTTGAAAGGTTGCATGACGGTGGAGTTACCCCTTCGAGAGTTGTATGTACATCATTCGTAATGAACTATGAAGCATCATTGTACTCATGATTGTCTACTCTGCTTATATGAATAAGTACTATCGTGTTCTATGTTACATTCTAGTCTCTTAATGCGATAACTATCTGGTTACCCCGTATGATAAATATTTAGTTATTTCATTAAGAGACTAGAATGTAACACAAAATAGGGCTCGGGAGGAGACAACTACCAGATTGGCTACACAACAGTCAGCTTGGGAGTTAGAGTACACAGCATTCAAGGCCTGACTAGAGGCAAGAGACTTAAGAGAAAGCAGCACTTTTGCCTCAGCTGGAGGAGGCGAAGCAAGCCAACAGGAGACTACAAATAGAGTGTAATGTCCCCATTTTTAGCAGGATCTTGCAGTTGGCCAAGTCAGTTCACCATCTCGACCATCGTGAGCTGACAGTGGGATTTGAGATTCTCAGTTGTGCAGTTATAGGCTTTCCAACAGCCTATGGTGTGTTTTGGCTCTATTTGAGGGACTTACTATTTATAGTAAGTCAATATGTTGGTTCCGATGAGCTCAATTGAGTTAGAGGAGTTGGAGGATGCTCTCAGTTTTTATTTCGAGCTTCGAGTTTGAGCTCCAAGAATCTTGGAGGGAGCGTCTATTTATAGTAAGTCACCCCGTCAGGTTCATTCATCATCTTTCATCATCAAGATCACTTTGGTGTTGTCAGATTTTGATTCTGATGCCTCTTCAGTTGTTTTCGGAAGATGGGCGAGCTATTATTATTATTCATATAAATACGCTGAGGTTGCTATTTTTGATAGTGTTTTTGGTTGGTCACCTCAGTATCATTGGAACCGGGACGAAAAGTTTAAAATCATGGGAACAAGAAACAATGGCTTTAAGTGTCAGAATTATAAGTTATGGTAGAAAAGGTCATTTTCGGAGCCAAAAGCAATTAATAAATTAGTTTATAATGGCACTTTATTATATTTTAATTTTATACGTGGGAAGCTTCCTAGGTCAAGTTCATTTGGGAAACTTTGTGCCATTTGGAGATTATAAATATGAGCTTATTTGATGAGTAAAGTATCCGATTGATTATATATTTGATTTTGTGCCTTTCTGGCTTTTTCCTGGGTTCTTAACTGTATGCCCTTGCTGATGTATAAGGTCTTTGAAGTTTCTGATGTTTGAAGTCACTATTGATGTATGGTGCTTTCACTACCTAAATCTCCTATCTGTGTTTCCTGTGTCTGGGAGATTGTTCAGGTAATTTCATTGCAAATTGTGTTGTTATAAACAATTTGCCAAGTCTCCTTATTGTAATCACTGTGGCTACAGAGATTGATCTTTTGAAGGAAATTAATTGTATGCTCCATACTAGCAATCGATCTAATGAAGTTTTGAGGAATTTGGTGACTACTAAGTTTGGTGGTTGAGATTCCCATCAGCTTGATGCCAAGGCTATGAATTGCTGAAGTTTGTTTGTGCCAGGCGGAATTGTACCTAGCGGCACTCGAAATTAATAACCTGTGATTTGTGAGTAGCTAGAAGTCTTTCCTCTTCCAACCTCAATGTGCTATGGGGGCATTCCGCAATAACTACAAAGGGTTTGACGGTGTCTTTGGCCTGCATTTGTGGATATCCTTGGAGACGTGTGTTGAGGAGCTGCCGTGGGACTCATATTCTGGTCTTCCCTTTCAGCCGACAAGTACATCGAATTAAGCTATAAGGAAATTAGGTTCCTTACTCAATTGATTTGTGGAATTCGATATATGTTCTCTGTATTCCCTTTCTACATAAAATTATGTAAAATGCTGAAGATATGTTGTTAGCATTCCTCCTCCACTTTTAATGTATTCTAAAAATTAATTCTAATAAAAACAAGAAACTTAGCAACATTGTTCAATTCGCACTGAAATTTTTATCAGAGTAGAGTTTTTACACAGAGTCGGATGCAAAAGAGGCAAAGCTCTGAAACATAGCCGAGATGATGAAAAGAGCATTAGAGCTTCAGATGCAGGCTAAGGTGGCTATGAACACCTAGACGCAATAGGTGCACAAGTTGCGGGCACAACTGAACCAGTTATGGGCACAAAGGACGGCTATACACCCGCTCCACTATGGACAAGGACACGCCCTTCTTCTTCTTTATGTACTTAGTAGTTTAGTTGTCTCTATTTTGTCGTCCAGAGACGACTTTTCTTTTGGGGGGATGATTTTGTCAGTAAAACTATATTATAGCCAACGGGATTAGTTAGTGTCCAAAAGGTTGCGTGACGGTTGAGTCACCCCTTTGGGAGATATATGTACATCGTCCAAATTGAACTATGAAGCATCATTGTACTCTTGATTGTCTAATCTGCTTATATGAATAAAGTACTATCGTGTTTTGTGTTACATTCTAGTCTCTTAATGCAATAACTATCCGTTTACCCTAACAGTAAACAATGGACCCCATGTGTACATTACTAAAAGGTGGCGATCTTTTTGCTAATGCACACTTGTATTCAACATTGTATGGTATGACTTTACAATGTTCACTATCATGATGAATATCATGCTAACTTGATATCAATTGTGTATCAATATTCTTTATGAGATAATCATGGTGGATATTATGTGAGGTAATATATATGGACATGCCATGATATGTTATGGTAGACATCATGTGACATGATATTAGTGCATATACCATAACTAGTATATACAAATATCATGCAACTTCAAATTTTGTAACCTCCTTGATATCACATGTTAGATGATGTCTAAACCAGTTCATACTAAGTCATTTTCCATAGCTAAGAGGGAGTGTTAAAGATATGGTAGCGTTGGTCAAAATTCAAGAATTGAACTGATAAATCTGTATAAATATGTGCATGTATACAAGTTCATAATATGAACTGATAAACATGCATACACATACATACATAATCAAAACTATTATTGCCCTCAGCGAAATAGCTCTTGAAATTGACCAAATTATCATCATCAAACTAAGTATAAATTATGAAGCATTCATTATCTTGGATCATGTTCGATCAAGCAAACTAATAGTGGTTCTGATTGTTTATTGCAGATTGAAGTTTCCGGATGATTAATTTAACCTAATCACACCCGATTAGGAACGGTTCCCTTTATAAATGCTCTTTAATATCTAATCGTGTCTCTTCTTGAAGAGACATTTGGTGAATAGACTTGACCATCTATGATTGTGTCCCTTAGAGAAAATATAAGGATCCAAACAAGATATATGACTATCAAAATCAATAAATGATTATATCTCTTCAGATCCGGATTGCAGAACAGTGATTGATGTTTATTCAAATTTTACACTCATAATTCAAAATAGAATTAATTCATATTCATTCTTTCTTGATTATCACCTGCAAGCAAAATATATAAATTATTATCCATCAAATCTGTAGATAAGCCATAACCATAATGCTATTATCATAAATTTAATATTCATTAACACATACTTGGTGGGTTTTTTTATCTCTTGTCTGGGTCGTCGTCATAATTTTTTGGGTACCTTGATTTTGATGCCTCGATTTCTATGTCGTTAGAATTTTATTCTTCTTGCAAATTCTTTCTAGTTTTTCTGTTGGATATTTTTGGGTTTTCAAACAATTTTATCTCGAAATTTGTGCCTTGTTTTTTCTGCCCGTAAAATTCCTCTTGAATGTTGTACATGTCTCAGTGCATTGAAATTCATGCATAGAATTTTGTCCAATCAGCATCTTTATAGTACCTTGTTTTTCCTATCTCAAAATATGTGAAGATGGATTCATTGACTAGCATCGTGTTGAAAGGAAGTTAGCATTTCAATGGCAAAAACTACAACACTCGGAAGCAGCAAATGATGATCATCTTTGAACATCGTTGCCTTGATAAGATAGACTTGGGCACCCTTCAACGTCTAGCTATAGTAGATCCATATTAGGCAAAGTTTGATGACTGCAATCGTGAAGCAGTTATGCTCATTCAACTTTCTATTGCAGATGGTCAACTTCCACAAGTTCCCTCTAGAAAATCAGCGACTGAGATTTGGGAGCACCTGAAGACCTTGCATGAGACCTTTGATAAAAGCCATGCATTATTTTTAAAGTATCATCTTTTCTCCAACCTAGATGAGAGAACGTCCTTGTAGGGACATCTGAGGAACATCTGTGATTAGTTTAAGGCAATTGGTCAGAAGATGGAGGAAGAAGTCACGGTGGTTATTACCTTGAAGAGCCTCCTACGAACATTTTGTCGAGGCTCTCAACATACTTCCAGGAATGTTGATCTGAAGTTTCTAGAACTCTATACTAAACATTTGCAGAAGGTCCTGCTAGAAACAACAATTTCATACTAGTTCTTCCTTATCCTCTACAAAGAAAGCTTTTGCAGCACACTCTCAGCCTAAACACAAAGGGAAAGGTCATCTTTCGCAGCAGATAGGCTCAGCTCAACCTCAGGACAGTTCTAAGAAAAAGAACATATAGTGTAATTAAAATCATAAATATGATCATATGAAGAAGTATTGCCATCAACAATTAGCTCCCAACAAAGGAAGCAAGGAGGGTCCCGCAAGAAGTGCATGTAGCAAAGCACACAGAGGAGAAATAATATGTTTTTTATGCCTTCATGGCTAAAAGACCTATAGATCATGCGAAGATTCTACCTAGTATATTGACTCAGGTGCTTTGTGCCACTTTACTAATCAACATGATTGGTTCACAGACTTCTCCCTGTTCACTGGCTCGGTTTTTTTCAGGGGATAAGAATACACAATTGTTGGTAAGGGCACTATTCGGGTACATAATGGTAGGAGGGATCTGGTGCAAAGCACCAAGGCACTTGGTTTAGATTTTGGTTTACATGTTTGTTTTCACCTACTTAGGCTAGAATAAACAAACCTTGGATGAAAAGTCTATGGTTGTCAAAGCAAGACACCATTATGTATGCTTAAGGTACTTTATGCAATTTATAAGAAAAAGTTGCTTATTAGGCAAATTTGTGTTTTTTAATATTTTTGGTCAAAAAATCCTAGGATTAGGTGGTTTTTGTTTCTTTTAGGTATGTTGGAATCTTTTCCAAGTCCTAGAAGTGGAATCAAGTGAAAAATGTAAAAATTGCACTTTTTGTGCAAGTTGCATAGTTGAAAAGTTGTAAAACTTGCACAAAATTGCCACCTAGGGAAAAGGGTTACAACTATTAAAATATTGGTTGTAACCATTGAAATACACATAGGAGAGATATATACCTCATTTGTGAGGGCTAGAGCGCATTAATGTACGGATTGGAAGAAGTTGCAACGAAGGAAATTCAGTTTTGGAGTCATTTTTACTGTTGTTTGCACACTGCACGAATTGTACAAACTGTCAAACCAGATCTAATCGATGTTTGAGATAGAGCTTTGAACCAGCTTTCATTTGCTTCTGGTCTCATCACTTTGAAGTTTTTTCATTCTCAAAGTTATTGCATTTTTAGTGAAACTAGGTTTTTAGGACAGCATTTTGGTGCATACAGCAAAAATGGGCCTCTAACTGCAATTTTTGTAATGTCCCCATTTCCAAGATTGATTTTTATAATAATAGAGTTAATATACAATTAAATAAATGAATAAATAATTATTTAGTAAATTAAAATATTAACTAAATAAAATAATAAACTATAATATAGTTTATTAATTATATAATGAAGGATTATAATTGCACTAATATATATGAAAAGAAATTATTTAATACTATTATATAATAATAATATTAAATATAAAGACAAAAAGATTGTTGTGATATGAATATCAGGATTTAACTGTGTGATTTTGAGTCAAACTTGATGACCCATGTTTCATGAGTAGTGATTCAACATGAATCCATCTCTCATGAGAATAAATGAAACACTTAGCACTCATTGGATCTAGGTGATGCTCACAGGGGTGAAGCACCGGGACTTCCCGGGAGGTCACCCATCCCAGTACTACTCCAGCCTGAGCGCGCTTAACTACGGAGTTTCCTCCATAGTTAAACCCAAAGCTTGCAACCCCATTTGCAAAACCTTCACCAAGTGTTGTGCCTTATGAACCATTCATTAGAAAGCCCCTTAAGCTCATCAATTGATAAGTAGGAGATAATTTCCACAGCTAGTCAAATTGTGATATGAATATCAGGATTTAACTGTGTGATTTTGAGTCAAACTTGATGACCCATGTTTCATGAGTAGTGATTCAACATGAATCCATCTCTCATGAGAATAAATGAAACACTTAGCACTCATTGGATCTAGGTGATGCTCACAGGGGTGAAGCACCGGGACTTCCCGGGACTTCAGGGGTGAAATACTAAGTACTGGGATGGGTGACCTCCCGGGAAGTCCCGGTGCTTCACCCCTGTGAGCATCACCTAGATCCAATGAGTGCTAAGTGTTTCATTTATTCTCATGAGAGATGGATTCATGTTGAATCACTACTCATGAAACATGGGTCATCAAGTTTGACTCAAAATCACACAGTTAAATCCTGATATTCATATCACAATTTGACTAGCTGTGGAAATTATCTCCTACTTATCAAAAAGATTGTTATTAAAAATAGAATGGATAATATTTGTATATGAAATATTAAAATAATGTTAATTATTTCATCACATAATATTATATTATCATTAAAATATATGATTAATACACATGTTAAATATTAATTATAATAATGTGACTATAGAGAAAAGTCACAACCGATGAGAAATCATTAGTCATCTCGTTATTTATATGGCAGAGAAGTGGGAGCATCTTTGGAGGTGGGGGCGGGAAGATACAGGCAGAATACTAATGGAAAAAGGTTCAAAAACCAAATACAACGATACATATGACTGGTCAATCCACACGACACTAAATACAACCACAAGCACGGAGAAAATGAATTTTCAAAGGCCAATATGCAACCAGTGACATATAGCTAGGGATGATCACGGGAAACAGAATGGAGGAAGTATTCATCCACAGGTTCCTGTATCATATACCGTCAACATTTTCACCAATTCACTGGCAAGGAGAAGGACAATTCACATACATAGAGAATACATTCCAAGTCTTCAGCGATATATATTATCTATTCACTATTGATTAATCCGCAACCGAGTGATATGGATTGTATACAAACCCAAAAAATATAACATTTCTCCCGTCTTCTAACTAATTGCAGAGTTCGGCATCAACATCAATACTTAGGAGCTAAGTATCATTTGACCTAGACAAACAGTATTCAATGTGGATTATCGATAGTGCAAAGGAGAGAAAAAATAATCTGAAGATTAATAATCATACGTGCAGTCATACGTTTTGGACAGACAACATCATGACTAGGAAACCACATAACTAGTTCAGGACATCGATCACATGTGTGAAGGCAATCCATTGATGAGTATACAATCAGAGAATGAGCCAAAAAAAAAAAAGAGATGAATACCCATTCAATAGGTTATATGACACAATCAGCATCTGTAGAAGATAGAGTCGACATTAACCAGAATATACAGTCAGGTGAAGAATCGCAATTGACAAAGAATAATGCGGAGAAAACATGGAATGAAGATAAGAATGAATAATACGAAGATATGATACTAGAATTTGACAATATAAGAAAGGCAGATGGGAGAGTCTCCAGTAATCCACATCAAAATTCAATATTTTCTGAGAGCACAAGACAAATAGTATAATAGAAATACTTGATCGATACTGATGTATTGCAACATTATAGTAATAAATAATGCTAGGGGAGAAGACACAGGATATAACGAGGAAAAGCCATACGAGAAGTCAATACATGAATATGAATTACAATATGAAGATTACCACCACAAGGGAATTTAGGGGCAGACATCCATCCAATGGAGAGCATCATATTGGGAAGTAGTGACAATCATTGAACCTTAGTCACGTAGATGATATAATAGTGCATGAAGGTCACCTCATATGTATTGAAGTCTCAAACTAATTCAACAGATGATAATAACTTCTAGAAATTAGTGAGAAGATATCTATTGAAAGTCTAATAAAATACTAAAGATAAATGACAATAAAAGGTGTTCACAAATCAACAACTTGTAAGGAGGGGATGGAAAAATAGAAATTCAATGAAGGAATGACATGAGGTTAAGAAAATTTTTAATATATATATATATATATATTCAAGTCCGGATACCATCAACATCATACATATACAAGTTCAAATGAGAAGACATATTCATCAATTCATTATAAAATGGCTAATTGAAATAAGAACAAGAAATCCAGATTAAGTAGGGACATTACAGTGGTATCAGAGCGTGATCTTGCCATCCTGAAGGGCAAGTCTTAAAATCAGAATATAAGAACAAAGAATCATCAATGAAGGTGAAATATGTGAAAAGATTGTGGATACTTTGTGATAGACATATGGTTGAATTATACAAAACATTATAGCAAAATTGTGGATAACCCTTTAACAAACTTGTGGAAGAAGTGAACACTAGTCCTTTGGCAAATAATAAGAGGACCATCAACACATTACTCATTCAGGATTGATCGCCATCTAAACAAATAACATTCATCTTAGATCAAACCAGACATGACATGTTCTTATTATCATGCAGGAATGGAAGAAAATCAGTAGAAATGAGTTGGTATGGGGATTCAAATAAGAGGAATAGTAATTCAACAATGTTCTAATGGAACTCAAAAGGACACAACAAGAATATCAATCAAATATATATAGGATCAATCATTGATATAGTGATCTCTTACAATTAATGATAAATTCTTGTAGAATATTGAATTTGTTGAGATCGAGAGGAAGAAGAAATAGACTACTCCAAGTAGCCACTAATAAGAGGGAAATAAAGCATTAAGATAGAGAGCTAACCTTTCTGAATGACTTCACAAGATATTTTATAATGGAATACTCTTAAGGAAGTAAGGCAATGAATCGAGTATTCTATGAAGGACAGTACATACTGTTAAGAAAAATCATATGCATATGTAAGGATGGATACACCTAGCGTGGGTATCCATAAGGCCTAGGAAGGGGAAGAACTCCCTCCTAGGAAGGATGGATATATCAAGATTGATTATCCATAAGGTCTTAAAGAGAAGCATTGCGAGAAGATGGTGCTTAGTGGAGAGTTGTTTTATTAATTAGAGCCGTAGGAAGCACTCCCCCAGGAGCTAAGCATCTGATCACAACTTCTCCTTAAGAAGGGCATAAATTGGGAATTAGGATCTTATAAGTAAATGACTTACAAGATTGAATAATGTTCTTATCATGGTTTTGGAGTACTAACGGATGATGTAGGTTTATTTGTCAAGGAGTTAGACACCACTAACTCCGGTAGCACAAAAATGATAATTTTTAACCATGTGTGTGCATTGTATCTGCATCGTGTCTTCATGCATCAATGTGTATACTTCGTGTCTGCATCGTATCTTCAAACACTGATTATATATATTTTGTGCATGCTTTATGTTTTCATATATCCTAGTATGCAGTTTCTTATTGAGTGCCAAGATCAAAGACATCATCTTTGAGTATCCAAAGCATGAATGTTCGTAGTGAGGGTCAATGCACCATGGACATTATTAGCAAGTGTTGAGATTGGGAACATTCTATCCAGGTCGGATCAAGAGGGTCTTTAATGAATGTTGTAATGCTTAGAAATGAATTAAGACAAGACTCTACATCTTTGAAGGTTTACTCACCCAAAAAGAAAGTAACACTTAGCAAGAGGAGAATCACAAGTGTTCTACTACATCAAGATAAGTTCCTTTTTTAAAATTATTTTTAGTAATTTAAATCTGATCTTGTGATATAAAATTTATATTTATAACTATTGAATCCCAAATAGAAATTGTTGTTGTAGGACTATCAACCAAATCACAAGGAGAGAATATTTAATTGCTTGAGGAAAAACAATTTTAGGAAGGGCAGACTGTAATGTCCCCATTTCCAAGATTGATTTTTATAATAATAGAGTTAATATACAATTAAATAAATGAATAAATAATTATTTAGTTAATTAAAATATTAACTAAATAAAATAATAAACTATAATATAGTTTATTTTATTATATAATGAAGCATTATAATTGCACTAATATATATATATAAAGAAATTATTTAATATTATTATATAATAATAATATTAATATAAAGACAAAAAGATTGTTATTAAACATAGAATGGATAATATTTGTATATGAAATATTAAAATAATGTTAATTATTTCATCACATAATATTATATTATCATTAAAATATATGATTAATACATGTTAAATATTAATTATAATAATGTGACTATAGAGAAAAGTCATAACTAATGAGAAATCATTATTCATCTTGTTATTTATATGGCAGAGAAGTGAGAAAATCTTGGGGGGTGGGGAAAGATACATGAAGACTACAAATAGAAAAAGGTTCAAAAACCAAATACAGCGATACACATGACTAGTCTAACCACACAACATAAATACAACAACAAGCATGGAGAAAAGGAATTTTCAAAGGCCAATATGCAACCAGTGACAAATAGGTAGGGATGGTCACGGGAACAGAATGGAGGAAGTATTCATCCACAGGTTCCTGTATCATATATCTATTGTCAACATCTTCAACAATTCACCGGCAAGGAAAGGAGGATTCACATACACAAGGAATACATTCCAAGTCTTCAGCAATATATATTATCTATTCACTATTGATTAATCCGCAACTGAGTGATATGGATTGTATACAAACCCAAAAAATATAACATTTCTCCCGTCTTCTAACTAATTGTAGAGTTTGGCATCGAACTCAATACTTCAGAGCTGAGCATGATTTGACCTAGACAAACAGTATTCAACGTGGATTATCGATAGTGCAAAGGGGAGAAAAAATAATCTGAAGATTAATAATCATACATGCAGTCATACGTTTTGGACGGACAACATCATGAACAGGAAACTACATAACCAGTTCAGAAAATCAATCACATGGGTGAAGGCAATCCATTGATGAGTATACAATCAGGAAATGAGCGGAAAAAAAAAGAGATGAATACCCATTCAACAGGTTATCTGATACAATCGGCATCTATAGAAGATATAGTCGGCATTAACCAAATTATACAATTAGGAGAAGAATCGCAAGTGACAAAGAATAATGCGGACAAAACATGGAAAGAAGATTATATTGAATAATAGGAAGATATGATACTAGAATTTGACAATATAAGAAAGGCAAATGGGAGAGTCTCCAATAATCCGCATCAAAATTCAATATTTTTTGAGAGCACAAGACAAATAGTATAATAGAAATATTTAATCGATACTAATGTACTGCAAAATTATAGTAATAAATAATGCTAGGGGAGAAGACACAGGTTATAACGAGGAAAAGACATAGGAAAAGTCAGTTCATAAATATGAATTACAATATGAAGATTATCACCACAAGGGAATTTAGGGGCAGACCATCCATCCAGTGGAGAGCATCATATTGGGAAGTAGTGACGATCGTTGAACCTTAGTCACGTAGATGATATAATAGTGCATGAAGGTCACCTCATATGTATCTAAGTCTCAAACTAATTCAATAGATGATAATAACTTCTAGAAATTAGTGATAAGATATCTATTGAAAGTCTAATCAAATACTAAAGCTAAATGACGATAAAAGGTGTTCGTAAATCAACAGCCTGTAAGGAGTGGATGGAAAAATAGAAATTCAATGAAGGAATGACATGAGGTTAAGAATATATATATATATATATATATATATATATATATATATATATATTTATTTATTTATTTATTTCAAGTCCAGATCCCATAAACATCATACATATACAAAATCAAATGAGAAGACATATTCATCAATTCATTATAAAATGGCTAATTGAAATAAGAAGAAATCCAGATTAAGTAGGGACATTACAATTTCCTTGGTTCTAATTTCATGGCCACTTGGGAAATGGTAGTTAGTAGGGTCCTCTTAAAGATTCCAGGGTTCCAAAACTGGAGGATGTGTTTTGTAATTTTTCCAATCAAGCCCTAGGTCAAGTACCATGAAGGATTTGACCTCTTGTAGTGTTCTGATTTGTGAATGGTAGGAGTTTGGTACTTGGTGAAGGGCTGAGAGTTTGGAAACCAAGCCTAACTTGATCACTTAGGTCTGTGTTGCTTTGTGAAGGAAAGGGAATGCTGGAGTGGGGCTAGAACTTGGTGATTTGGGGTTTGAAGTAACTTTGAAAAGAGTATTCAAAAACCTAATTTGTTTTGGATCTTGTTTGAAACTCTGTGAAGTTAGATCCAAAAAGCCATTTCAGGAGGGCTAAAAGGGACTCACAGGGCTACTAGGCCAAATTAGGGTTTAAGGCTTTGTGCAAGCGTATGATTCAAACTAGTGGTGTAGTCTGTGGTAAATAGGTTCCCTAAGATCATTTAAAGTCTCAGAACCCTTGGGACAAACTTCTAGGGTGTTTTCCTAGTATTGACCTAGTTGTGGGAGATTGGTGCAAAACCCATAAGTGGGCAAGTTTGGTTCTTTGTCCTTCAATTCTTGGTGAAGTTGGAGAGTGTGTTTCTTTGATCCATTGGAGGATTGGAGTGTGTTGAAACCTTGTAATAAAGTTGAAGATTTAATAGCCAGTTGGTTGATTTGAAGAGTGGGAAGCCTATTTGAAGCTTCTTAGTTGTGCTCTCTGCATCAGGATCTCATATTCCTCAATGTGTACTATGCTCCTGGCATGGAACTAAATCTTCTCTCACTCGGTCAAATTGCAACATTCTCCGTAGCTGGATGTATTTATCTCACACAAGTGTTCGATTATTGATCACAAGACTCGCACTACTGTAGTTGTTGGCATTGAAGATGGTCTTTACCGACTTGTGGATACTAGCAATTCCCTAGAGTTAGTCATGGTAACCAAAAGTTCTTCCATCACCAATCTTTGGCACTAGTAGTATGGGCAGTTAAATGTGACTATCTCTCTCTGTTGGCTCAGGAGGGACTTGTAGTTTTCCTAAGATCCAAACTTAGCATCAAGGTGTTTGCAAAGCTTGTCAAGTTTGAAAGCAGCATAGGACACCGTTTACAGATGGTGACTCATGGTGAGCCTCTAAGGTGCTTCAGTCGGTTCATGCTGCCATTTGTTGGCAATGCATACACCTTTTGTTACTAATTGAAGGTATTTCTTTCTTTTTTTTAATGATTTCAGTCACAAAATGTGGGTGTACTATCTTAGACAGAAATGAGGTGCTTTTATTGTATTCCAGAAGTTTGAGGCCTTGGTAGAGAAAGAGTTTGGTGGTTGTATTATTACTCTAAGGTTGGATAACAGGGGTAATTTTGTTCTATTGCATTCTCCAACTTCTGCGATACACATGGTATAAAACATCAGTTAACCACACACTAAACTCCTCAGCAAAATGGTGTTGTAGAACAACGCAATCATACCATTGTTGAGATGGCCCATTCTATGTTACAACACAAGAGTGCTCCTAATAATTTTTGGGCTGAAGTAGTTTTCCCCTCCACAGGTTGTTAAGGGAAAGACTTATGAAAAACTTTGGACTAGATGCAAGCCAAGGATCGGTCATCTAAACAATCTTTGGCTCTTCAGCATATGTATGGATTCCAAATGCCAAGTTGTCCAAGTTTGATTCCAAGAGTCAAAATCTTATGTTCATAGGGTACACTAACAAACATAAGGTTTACTGATCCATAGATGTCAACACTATTTGTCTTGTCTTCAGTAGGGATCAGCCTTTAAAGACATCTGATTTTGGTGCTCTACTTCCGATAGGTCTAATTGATGGGAGGGATGATGCAAATTCTGAAATTGAAGATGCTCAACCTGAGTCTCCTCTGGATGATTGTAATATTCCTTGCCTAATCCAATCAGAGAATCGATACTTATGCTGATGGTATTTCGTCAAACAGTTGGAAGGTAACCCATGTCTTATGCTGAATTTATTACAGTCATCCCACTATACTGATCATAACATGAAGGCTATGAAATAATTCCATTACACTAAGAAAATCATGCCTTTCAGCAAGCAGCCGAAACTAATTGCAGATTGACAAGTGGCCCATACAACTCGTTACTAATGTGAATGCTCCATACAATATCCGACTGTGTTCTGTATGTTCTACAGCGTCCACTCCAGTTTGCTGGTCTTATGTACCTACGTCACCTGTACATGATAAACCCAACTGTGAGCATATTCACTACCTATGTCCAGATTCGCCTCTTTTTGTGTATGATGTTGTGTGACCCTGCAGAATTTGGGAGAAAGGGATCCCCCAACACCGAGCTGTTGTTTCCAAGTCATTGCCAAAGATCTGTACATTCTTCCAGACTTCTTCCACCCCTGTGTGTTATAACTGAAACAATGCTGACCTGCAGATGATTTATGTTTACAAGACCTCCAAACGTAATGTGCTCTAGTTGTTATAAACCCTGACCTGTGGTTATGGAATGGAGGTAATCACATGCTAGGTTTACTCAGGAGGAAAACTGAGTGTCGTCTGATTACTCCCAACTACTACACATTCCCTACAGTAGTTTATCATTGAACAATGCCGTCACCATTAACTGGCATTTGGAGAATGATACTTACATCTGTAACTTCTTCTTGCCATGGGGTAAAAGATCTTATTCTTTGTCATCCAAACTTCCACTGTCAAACAATAGCTTGTGTGTTAAACTAACCATTCTGCCATGGAGCTGTAACCTCCTGAAATCAATGTATCAATCCAGTCCTTAGTTTTGAAAGTGCAAATGTGAGTTCCAGGTTTGCATCTAAACTAACTATTTTCCTTGAGGGATTTTGTCCTTAGGAAGTATCCAGTCACATTTAAGCAATCACTTAGGATTTGAATAATAACATATATTCGTTCTTTTAATCTCAATGTAGCTCCATGCTTTTATAACCTCAATATCAGGGAAGACACAAACAACTAGGCAATATGGGATTAAAAGCCAATTTCGTTTTTTAGTCACTTAAGTGACTTTATAACTTTATAACATTAAAATACTTAAATAAATCACTTAAGTCACTTAAACTTTAATATCTCTTGAAATACTTGTCCGATTGTCATGTCGTTTGAAATAGGAATCTCTCTTCATAATTCCCCATGTGACCAAATACACTTTCTAAAAATAGAAAGGGTCCATCTCAATTACCCATGACTTACTATACATAGTAAGTATGGCAAATGGAGTCCAAATGACATCAAACGAAGGCCAAATCCATAAATCGCTGAATGTCGGAGATGAATCAATCCTCAGAAGACCCTCTAACCATCCTCATTAGCTTACGAGGATCCAATATGAGGCTAGTCCCTGAAATACTGATGCTAGCAACCAATGGGGACATTACAATGATGGTAATCTTCCCCTAATTGGACCTATTCCAAATCCAATACCAGTTCTAGCTACTACAGCCAATGTTGTTTTTCTAAGCTCTGATCTAAATGGTGGGCTGAGACTATTGGTGATCTTTATTATGATGAGCTCATTGAGGATGGGTCATCCAAAACCAAGAGCAAACAACATCCAGTTAATTTTGCTCTCATGCCAACATTGAACATCTTTGAGTCTCAAATGTATTTAGATGTTAAAGGGATGCCTGAGTAGGAAAAGGCTATGGAAGCCAAATATCAGAGTCGTCAAAAGAATCACACTTCAGTCCTTTCTGATCTCCCTTCAGGGAAGAATCCCATTAGCTGCAAATGGGTGTATAAGATGAAATGCAAAGTTGACAGAACCCTTGAAAAGGACAAAGTTTGTCTCGTTGCTAGGGATTTTTTATAGAAGGAAGGTATTGACAATGACGATACTTTTGCTCCTACAACAAGATGACTACAATTAAGCTTGTCGTTGCGTTAGCGACTCAAATTGGTTGGAAAGTACATCAGCTGGATGTTAAGAGTGCTTTCCTCAACAGTGAATTGAAAAAAGTCATCTATATGCCAGGGTTCATGGTTGCTAGTAAAGAACGCAAGGTGTGCAAACTAGTAAAAGTACTCTATGTTCTGAAACAAGCTCCTCAGGCTAGGTACATCAAGATTGATAAGTAGCTCACAGATCATGGCTATCAGAGATGTCTATTTGATCCTAATTTGTATGTCAAATAAGTTGGTAATGAGAATCTGTCGATTTTTGTCTGTGTTAATGAGTTGATCATTACTGACAACTCAAAACAGCTGATTGGTGAGCTCAAACAAAATTTGTGTAGCTCATTTGACATGAGAGATTTGGGACTTCTCGATTATTGTTTAGGTGCTGAGGTTTGGCAAACAGAGAGCAGTCTCTTCATCTCTCATTCCAACTATGCTCGAAGTCTTCGTGATAAGTTTTGAATGCAAGATTGCAAACTTGCCTCCACACCCATGGAAACGAGGCTTAAGTTGTAAGCTAAGCCCGATTTACTAGTAGTCGATGAATCATTGTTCAGGCAACTAGTGGCTAATCTTATCTATCAAACTGCCACTAGACCTGACCTCAGTTTTATAGTGAGCCACATTTCACACTACGTGATAGCTCCCAAGGTCAATCATTGGGTAGTACCAAAGCATGTGCTACATTATGTGAAGGGCACTTCTAATTTTGGACTCTTGTTCACTCAAAGTGAAGATACTAGACTTCTTGGTTACACAGGTTTAGATTGGGCAAGTTCAATTGATGATAGAAAATCAACATCTGGGTATGTGTTTAGTTTGGGATCTGGTGCAGTCACATGGACTAGTAAGAAGCGGTAAATTGTAGTTCTCTCCTCGATAGAATGTTTGCGGATATGCAGATATCCAGTGTTGCCTGAGGACGCGGCATCAATATATTTTTAGCTGTCCTCAGCCCAGAAACATCTCAGAGACTTGGAGACACCTAGGGGACTTTGACTTTGACTTCTAAACCAAATTAGACTTTGACTCTCAAAGTAACACAAATTTGGCATGAGTTATGTTGATTCTTATGTCTTAAGGTTCCATTATGTATAAGTACATACTTCATCCATGTTTTCGAAAAAATATTTTAAATTTCTCTAAATATTTTAATTTTCCCTATTGTTATATAGATGTCCCCATTTGCCGTTCCCCCTCTGGTACCCAAAACCGGCAAAAACTTTTGCCATCCTAGAAACCCATCCCACTGTCTCCTATCATCCCTGTCCCATAAACTCGGAAGAACATAGCAGATATCTCAAGCAGGTCCTACTCCTTTCCTTTGTGATAATCAAGGGGTTCTCAAACTTATGACAAATCTAGAATTCCACGAAAGAACCAAGCATGTAGAAACTCGTCGTCACTTCATTCGGTAGCTTGTTGAAGACGGATACATTTAGTTGATGTATGTTCCAATAGCGGATCAAACACTAGACATCCTTGCCAAGTCCCCCAGTCCACATAGGTTTGAAAAATCCAGGGGCTCAATTGGTGCTGTTGATAGATTAAGCATTAAGAGAGGGTATTAAAATACTACTTTATTACTTATTTGAAGCTCAATAATGTGCTTTATCATAATTTAGGTGATAATATCGTCTCTATTCTTATCTGCAATTTCTTTTTAGAAACTTGCTTGTTTTGTAAATATTGTAACTAATTTATTGAGCGTCTTTGCTCATTGTTAATGCATAAAATAATTTACCAATTACTTGAGTAATACATACAACACCGGAAAGGAGAATAATTGAGCTTGAAACAGACTTGTGTATGTTTTCAGCTAGGTCTATCCATAGTCGGCCAAATTGGATTTCTATAAAGCAGGTCAACACTTGCAAAGAGAATTTCTGATTTCTACATCAATCCTTTGTTGGCTGTACAACCTCCCAAGCTGACAGGGCATTCTTAGTAGCTCAAATTGTTCTCTCTAAGCTGGAATAATCTCCCAGCGCTAGCTTACATATTGACATCTCCAGATAAGGTGAGCACATTGTTTACAATTTGTTGGTCAGATTATTTTGCTTGGGTCATATATGGTTCAATTTCAAGTGTGGAATATTATTTAGAAAAATAAATTTAGTTACCTACATATATAATTGAGTTATAATAGTTGTAGTGAATCACTAAAGTGTATGTGTTATTTCCTAGCATTAGTTTTGCCATATTAATCGAAAATACAAAAAATCTGTAAAACCAACAAAAAAATAGAATGACAAAAACAAAAAACAAATCCATTATGCTAGTCAAAGTCAAACCTTGAAAACAAACACAGCAATTCCTAGTTGGCAACTTTCAATGGTGTTACATCCCAATTTATGCCTAATTTAAAAACGTTCATATAGTCGGTGAGTTTTCATGTGAAGTAAGTTGTCAGGTAAAATTAGTTATGATCATATGAAATGGTAGAAGGTTAATCATTATAATTTCATGTGAAGATGACATGTTAGTTAATCCCTAAAATGTTATTATATTGTTATCTTGAAATCTTGGAAAGTTGGTTATTCATTATAATGGTAAGTGAAATGGTAGTTAGCTGTTATGATGTTCTATGAACAATAAATTGTTATAGTAATTATGATTATTTGAGGAATATGATATTATTGTCAAGAATTTATTTTCTTGTAGGAGCACGTTGAAGAGGGGAAGCAATGCTAGAAAGAAATTGGACACAGGGCTATGGGGTAAACAACTAGGAAAGCGTGCGTACTAGGAACTATCATGAACTACCCGGTCAATAAACATTAAACTAAAATGTGTTCTTATGAATTGGATGATCTTAGAGCTTCATGTGGTATTGTCATGCCTTAATACAATAATACCATAGTATATATATATATATATATATATGTATGTATGTATGTATGTATACATATAGATCTATATGTATACATATATGTACATATATATGTATACATGTAATTATGTATGTATGTATATATGTATGCGTGAATTAGAATAAGACACGTGTATATGGCCTCTTGATTAAAATGTATACACTAGATACGTTGTTATAATATCATGGATATGTATATACATGTGTACATACATACACAAGCATTAGGTAGGTATGGTATGTAATTATTACATTAAGATATCAGTATGAGTTGATTTATTCTTTGACAATAATTTTATTATTCAACCTCAGTGGCCATATTTCTATATTTCATTCATCAACCTTATAATATTTTGGTAGCCACTTTAATATTATTGCCACATCAAGCCGATGGAATTTTACCTTGTAACTCCTCGCTACCTTCAAAATCTTGTTCTTTATTGAGCATGCAACCGAGAAGGCAAAGATTATGGTACTGTAGCTCATTTAGAATACAACATTCTTACTTCCGCAGAGAGTTAAATATACCACCACCTGCAATCAGAATTACTTCTTCTCATTCTTGTTTGGCAGTCTTCTCTGCAAATTCCATACATTTATCCTATAGGCACATACCACCCTCTATTTCCAATCTACATTTTCTAATATGCTTGACGCCTTCTTCAGGCGTTGCGTGATCATAGTCAATATTTTGATGCCAAGCTCCCTACACCAGAATGGCAGTAGCTGATTGATACCATTCTTGTTTTACATAGCATTCAAAGATTGTGAATTCTAGCATTTGCTCAAGAATCATTTGAGCCCTTGCAAAGAACGACCTTCATTCAAGTCATAAAAATCACAATTGCCAAGATTTATGTTTTCTTTTTTCTAAAAATGATATAGTGAAGCATAGCAGATGCCTATTTGGAAACTTATAATAATGTTGGTAAACCGATCAAGATATGATCCAATGACTTCTTTCTTTATGTATATATAAGAATGCTCAAGAACTATGGCATTTCTCATATAAGAAATTCTCTTTCCAAAATTATGAATAACTGGAGAGCCGCTTATACAGGAACATCCGAAATATATTTCCTAAGATAAGAAACTATACCATTGTAAATCAAGAATAGATTTTCCAGAATTTAATTATCTTTTATAAATGCCATGGCCAAGTCGACAGATAAATTTGTTGTGATTATGAATGCTTATACATCCAAATTATCTTTTATAAATGCCAAGGCTAGGTCTGCAAATACATTGGCTGTGATTATGAATGCTTAAACATCCACTCGATGATTCATTTAGGAAGACCAGCATGGTCATGATGAAGGGTGTGAAATGGCAATCATTGAACTATGATTTATTCCTGCATGATAAAAGGAAAGAACCACCAATAACTTAAGCAAATAACAAGAAATGTTTAAAGTTTGTGTCAGCTCATGATAGTCCATAGTATAGTCTTGTTGTCAAGTCGAGTGGTGGGTGACCCGGTACATAGTACCCTTAGAAATCCTTGGCCAAGGTAGGTTAGTGGCATGCTTGCTACTGTAATCACTCGAGGTTAGGGTTGCTAACAGTTGGCAAATAGGTGAATGGAAGGTATCCTAAACCTAGTTGGTTGTTTAGCCAACACTCTAACACCAGGATGCTTAGTGGCTGAATAGTGGTGTCCCAAGCTTAATCCCATGGTAGGGAGGGCCTTTCTTATTAGAGATTGTGTGGGGATACTTAAGGGTCCGCAATTAGGAGGTTAAGCCCTTGGCAATGCTTCTCCTCGCCTATAGTAGCCAAGGGTTGCACAACTCAAGGTTAAATACTATATGCAAGACATCTAAAAATCGGGTACTTTATATTTATGTTTTGCATTTTCGGTTATGTATTGTAGTTAGATAATATGGTTAGGATTAGTTTCTCCTTTATTCGATTAAGAAGCAGCTAGATCAGTTATTTCTTTACTTGAATGAATATGAATTGGAATGAAACAAAAATTATATACAGGTGATACTAAGGTCGTTATAACTATCTTTCATGTTACCTTGAAAAAAAATGTTATTTTGGTTATTTCCAATTCCTTAAATTTAGTATAAGATTTTAGAACATTACAAATGGTATTAGAGCATTGGGTTTGGCACTGGACCTTGGGCTCATCACTATCCTAGCTAGAGGACTAAAAAATGCAGTGTTAAATGGAAAACATGATGTATATTCGGACTGCTCAAAAGAAACCCTGCCACCCCGTATTATTCTACTTGATTAAGAACATGCCAAAGTATGACTACTCCCTCTATATTGTACCCAAGGATGATGAAACTTTAGGCCAAGCTCTGCTCCGGATAGAGAGAGAACGAGAGAGAGAGAGAGAGAGAGTGGGATGGACTCCTACTAAGAAGGCAATTTTTAGAACCAAACTCATAGAGGAATGGAATGCCAAGCAAACAAGTCCACTCATGATTTATCATAAACCTAGTAAAGGGCAGCAAATGCCCAAGGAAAAATACCCCTCATATTTTCTTTTTCTTCAAGGATATAGCCCTTTACATAGGCTAAGCATAAAGCCCTTATACATGCCTCTCAGCTGATACGGCAGGATCGATGAATCACTCTACATGCATCTTTCTTCCCTACTTAGGAATAGGGTGTCTAATTTCTTAAAAAGATCTATGATGAGCTATTTTGATGTATCCTCGAGAGAGGAAGTTCTGTAAATAAGATTGGTTGCAGTTGCCACAAGAAAAGAAAAAAAAAAATCTATTTTGTACTAAAATAAATGGCATTGGCATTTAAATTGTTTTTTGAAAATAATTGAGTCTTCTCTCTCTTCCTGAGTATATGTACGAAAACGTAATATTGATGAAGAACCAATTTTATATTTCAAGCAAGCGAAAACAATGTAGAGAATGAGATGTCCAATATGACCATTCCTCAAAATTTCATTCCACATACCTCTCTTCCCCAGAATTCCGCTCCTCCGAACCCCAAGGACCTATTGGTCCAAGTATTGCAGGAAACTCAAAATAGAATGGAAAACTTGGAGAAAAGAATGAATGCCTTAGCGGCTCAACTTGGGCAAGGTCAGGAGGACACCCACTCCTCTCCCAATCCTAAAACTAAGCGGGAGATATCTACTCATAGTGAACATGAAACAAGACCTCCTAGAACACAGTCTCAAAAACAAAAGAAATAGGAGATAGTCAATGTTCTATGAACTGACATTAAAAAGATAAAACCCCCTAGATTTTCTGGATCTAAATTCGGTGAAGCCGCAGAGGCTTAGTCAACCGAGAAGGAACAGTACTTCGAAATCAAAAGTTTCTCGGAAACCTCCAAAGCAATTTTGGGAATTTATCACCTCTCAGGAGAAGCAACCACATGATGAGGAAACACCAAAATAGAACTAAATCTTAAGACTACCAATATCACCCAGGATAGGTTTGTCTCTCTTTTTAAGAACAGATGGCTTCCGCAAACCTTTTAAGACTAGAAGCTGCTAAACTTTTAAAATCTTAAGCAAGGAGATATGACAAATACATGAGTACAAGAAGAAGTTCACCCGTCTCCTAAAGTATGTTCCCCCATATCAATAGGATAGGAATCTAAAGGTTAGAAAACTTGTCATGGGGTTAAACAACAGAATTGGGGGAGTAGTTCATGTAATTTCCCCCATAAACCATGGAGGAAGCTCTTGAAAGAGTCATCCGACAAGAACACAGTTAAAAGGGATGATTCCATCCACAATAACAAAAGGAAGGCAAATTGGAGTACCAACAATTCTGACTCCAGGTCACACAGAAAGAGTTTCAAAAACTTTAAGCCCAACAAACCTAAATACAAGAGAAACAATAATAAAGAGTTTAAAGGTACCTCCAATAATGACAGTGGCAGTGGTAACAAGGGAAATGAAAGGAAAAGACCACTTAAAGGTTGCTTCACTTGTGGCAAAAACCACTACGCAAACCAATGTCCTAATAAGGGCATCTCTAACTAGCAACTACGACCTACCTTACCTCCTCAACAGGTCGTATTTTAGAGGAAGATGCATACAGCCCTAGATAACTGACAGGCAGAGCAGCAATTAGCTCCTATAGAAACCCCTGGTAAGATTTATGGAACCCCTATCTCTATTTTAATTGATATCGGAGCCACTGAATGTTTCATCTCCATAAAATTATTAAGTAGATTTCCCAAAAGAATAGGATTTATGGCCCGACACTGAACTATTGAAAATGCAAATCAATCAAAAGCTCATATAGATCAATGTCTATTTGAGGCATAGGTAGACTTCCCAAATTTCTCTACTAAAGTTAACTTGTACATAGCACCTCTAGGGTCCTACTATCATCATGGGGATAAATAGGCTCACTGGGCACAAAGCAAAGGGTAGATTGTCATACAATGACAGTAGAATGTCTAGACAACCAAAGAAATCCTATGAGCATTCAAGGAATAATCCATGAAGTGAAACCTCGTAAGATCTCAGCCATGCAACTTAAGAGATGCAAAAGAAAGGCGTGTGAAGTTTTTGCAATAAAGATAGAAGACCTAAGAGGACCTTTGGAAACTACTTATCAAGATGATTACATTTTTTGAAGATGGGGAGATTAGAGAAAGATTAAGAGAATCTCTTGTAGAAAAATATCCATATCTTAAAAAAATTCAGGACGTATTTCCAGAGGAACTTCCTGGCCTAGCCCCTTCCAGGGTATTTGATTTCACCATAGACCTGTTACCTAAGGCAAAACCGATATCAAGAGCAATGTACCATAGGACCACAATAGAGCTAATGGAGTTACAAGTTCGGTTACAAGATTTCCTCATCCGACCGAGTGTTTCACCTTGGGGAGCCCTAATGCTATTTGTTAAGAAAAATGATGGAACCATGAGACTGTGCATAGATTATAGAATGCTTAACAAAGTCACCATCAAGAATAGATATCCACTCCCCAGCATAGAAGATTTATTTGATCAAATGAGGGGGGAAGCGATATTTTCCAACATTGACTTTAGATCAAGTTATCACCAGCTTTGAATTAAAGAAGAGGATATTCATAAAACCACCTTCAAAACTCGCTCAAGGCACTATAAGTTCACAATTTTACCCTTCGAATTAACTAACACCCCCACTCCCCCCCACCCCCCCCGGCTTTTATGAATCTCATGAATAGCATATTCCAAGACTGTTTAGACAAGTTTATGCTAGTTTTTATCAATGATATTCTCATCTATTCTAAGAATGAGGAAGAGCACCAAAAGCATCTTGAGATAGTATTGCAAAGATTACATGAATACAAGTTGTAAGAAAAGCTATCTAAGTGTTCTTTTTATCATGAAGAAATCCAATATTTAGGACATATTATATCAACCAAGAGAATAGAATTAGACCCCGCCAAGATCAAGGCAATCAAAGAATGGTCGATGCCTAGGAATGTGTCAAAAGTCACAAGCTTAATGGGTTTGGCAAGTTTTTACAGGAAATTTGTTAGGTATTTCTCTAGGATGGCGCATCACATCACCACCCTACAAAGAAAAGGGAAGGAATTCATTTGGCCTCAAAAAATGTCAAGCAACCTTTGACTATTTAAAGAATAGGTTGAACTTTGCACCAATACATAGGGTACCAAATCTTGAGAGTCATTTTGTGGTTATAAGGGATGCATTAGGAGGAGTAGGCGGTGTTTTGATGCACGAAGACGAGTTCATTGATTATGAATATAGAAAGCTGAAAAACTATGAACAAAACTATGCACCACATGAGCTAGCAGCCATTGTCCATGCTCTACATTAGTGGAGACATTATCTAATTGTGAAACCATTTGAACTTAGGTCGAACCACTATGGGTTGAAGTATCTATTCACCCAACCCAATCTTAGTGCTTGTCAAAGGTTGGTAAAACTCTTAGTATGTTACAATTTTGAGATTAATTATATCAAGGGCAAAGAGAATAAAGTAGTTGATGTCTTCAGTTGGCGAAGGCATATTTCAGCCATAGTAACAATAAATATTGGGCTTAGAGAGCAGGTAGTGCAGTGTCTGCCAAGAAATGACTTTTACAATGAGGTTCGCCAAGCACTCCTTACAAATCCTCAAGATTCCCAGTATGAAGGATACGAACTAGAAAGAGATGGACTCTTAAGATATAAAACTAAGATGTATATACCTAAGGATCTAGAGATTCAAAAGATGATTTTGGGGGAGACACATAACATCCTTTACTCAAGACACCCGGGAGTAACCAAGTTGTTGGCGGATATTAAACCTTTGTACTTCTAGAAAGGCATGAAGAAGGAAACAACGGAATATGTGGCAAGATGTCTCAAATGCCAGAGGGTTAAGGCAGAACACTAATACCCAGTTGGATTGTTACAACCAAACAAAGTTCTCAAACAGAAAGGGAAAATAACCAAATGGATTTTATCCAAGGGTTATCCATGACACGAAGCAAGCATAGTACTATTCTGGTACTTGAGGATTGACTAACCAAGATAGCACATTCCATCCTTGGAATTTTAACTGATGGAGCACCAAAAATAACTAACAAGTTTGTGAGAGATTTTCAGACTTCACAGAATCCCAGAAAAGATCATATCTAACTCAGATGCTAGGATGAAATTGAGATTTAGGGAAACATTATTTTCAACTTTAGGAACTAAGTTGAACATCAATTCGACGTACCACCCAGAAACTGATTATCGCCCAGAAAGGGTAAACCCAGTGTTATAGGATCTCTCAAGAGTATGTTGCATGGATCGACAATATCAATGGGAGGTGTATCTTCCCTTGGTCGAATTTTCCAATAACAAATCATATCAATCTGCTATTAAGATGACACCGTTTGAGGCCTTATACAGTCGTAAATCTAGAACCCCTATAAATTGGAACAGAATTGAGGACCAAATCATTGTTGGGCCCGAAATGCTTCTAGAGATGGAGAAAACAAGTAATTCAGATCCATCAAAGGCTGTAGCAGGTGAATGACCAACAAAAATGTTATGCAGATGCAAAGAGGATTCCTAGGGAATTCTTGGTGGGAGAAAAGGTACTCCTGAACATTAAACCACAGAAAAGTACTACTAAGTTTTCTAGGAATGTCAAATTAGCCCCAAGATATGTGGGACCCTTTGAGGTGTTGGAAGTCATAAACCTTGTGGCCTACAGAATTACTCTATCTAAAACTCTTACCAAAATGCATAATATATTTCATGTTTCTTTCCTTGAGATATATGTAACCAGCCATGAACATTTTATTGATTGGAATCTCTTGCAGGTGCGAAAGCTAGGGGTGGTGGAAATAGAGCCACTCAAAATACTTAAGGTGCATAAGCTTTGCTTGCGAAATCGTGATATCACCTGGTGCAAGGTCCAGTTGGACTAGTAAACTGAAGAAAATGCTACTTGGGAAGATTATGATGAGGTCTCCCAGAACTTTCCACATCTATTTCCAAAAACTTGAATTATGAAAAAATTTTGATTCAAAAGCTGATACAATGATAAATATGACGTAAATGGGTAATTTTGTTTATTTCTTTCGAGCAATTCATCGAGGACAATGAATCAAAGGGGGAGGGTATATTACATTCCAATATTTTCTTTATTTTAACGTTCATATAGCTGTTCAGTTTTCATGTGAAGTCAGTTTGTAAGTAAAATTAGTTATAATCATGTTAACTAGTAGATGGTAAATCATTATAATTTCAAGTCAAGCTGACATGTTAGTTAATCGTTAAAATGATATTAGATTGTCATCTTGAAATCTTGGAAAGTTGGTTATTCATTATAATGGGCAATGAAATGGTAGTTTGTCATTATGATATTTTATGAACAATAACTTGTTATATTAATTATGATTATTTGAGGAATAAGATATTATTGTGCAGAGTTTCTTTTCTTGCAAGAGCACGTCGAAGGGGGGAAGCTTTATCAGAGAGGAATTAGGCACCGGACACCACTCCACCTATGTGTCGACAAGTATGAATTCTAACCAAAAAGGCTACGGGATAAACGACTAGGCAAGCACAAGTGTACTAGTGACTATCATGAGTTTCCTGGTCAATAAATATGCATTATTAAAAAGATCATTAACATAAAATTAAAATGTGTTACCTTATGAATTGGATGATCTCATAGCTTCATGCGGTATTATCATACCTTAACACAATAATATGCGTATGCTAGTTACGTATTATATCATGCATACGTATATACGTGTGTACATACATACACAAGCATAGGTATGTATGGTATGATATTATTATATTAAGATATTAGCATGAGTTGATTTTATTTTTTGACAATAGTTTTATTATTCAACTTGAGAAACCATATTTCTATACTTCATTCATTCACCTTAAAATATTTCGGTAGCCACTTTAAAATCATTCCCACATCGATTTGATGTCCTTTTATCTTGTAACTCCTCACCAATTTGACAATCTTGCTCGTTACTGAGCATGCAACCGAGAAGGCAAAGATTATGGTATGATAGCTCATTTAGAATACAATATTCTTTACTTTAGAGCAAAGTAAAATATACCACCACATGCGATCAGAATTACTTCACCTTGTTTCCTAGTCTTCTCTACGCGTTCAATACATTTATCCAACAAGCACATACCAACCGATATGTCCATTATACATTTAGATAGTGCTTGTCGCCCTCTTCAGTCGTTGCGTAATCATATTCAGTATATCAGTTTCGAGCTTCCTACAACAGAATGGCAGTAGCCAATTAATACCATTCTTATTTTACATAGCATTCAAAGATTGTGAATTCTAGCATTTCCTTAGGGATCATTCGAGCCCTTGCAAAGGACAACCTCTAGTCAAGTCATGAAATCAACATTGCCAAACTTTTTTTTTTTCTAAAAATGATATAGTGAAGCGTAGCTGATAACTATTTGGAAAGTTATAATAATGTTGTTAGAACAAATCAAGATATGATCCAATGACTTCTTTCTTTATCTAAATATTGTACGAATGCTCCAGAACCATGGCATTTCTCATATAATAAATTATCTTTCAAGAATTATGAATAATTGGAGTGTAGCTTATACAGGGATATCTAGAATATATTTCCTGAGATAAGAAACTACACCATTGCTAATCAAGAATAGATTTTCCAAAATTTCATTATATTTTATAAATGCCAAGCCCAAGTCGACAAATACATTGGTTGTGATTATGAATGCTTATACATCTACCCCATGATTCATCTGGGAAGACCAGCATGGTCGAGATGAAGGGTGCGAAATAGAAATCATTGAACTATGATTTCTTCATGCATGGTAAAAGGAAAGAACCAGCAATAACTTAAGCATGTAACAACAGATGTTTAAAGTCCGTGTTAGCTCATGATAGTCCATAGTATAGTCTTGTTTGTCAAGTCGAGTAGTGGTTGATTGGGTACATAGAGATATCACAAATCCATGGCCAATGTTGGTTAGTGGCATGCTTGCTACTGTGATCACTAGAGGTCAGGGTTGATAACAATTGGCAAATAGGTGTATGGAAGGTAATATAAACCTAGCTAGTTGTTTAGCCAACACTATAATACTAGGATGCTCAGTGGTTGGATAGTGGTGTCCCAAGCCTAATCCCAGCGTAGAGAGGGCCTTTCTCAGTAGAGATTGTGTAGGGATACTTAAGGGTCCATGGTTGTGAGGTTAAGTCCTTGACAATGCTTCTCCTCTCCTCCAGTAGCCAAGGCTTGCACAACTCAAGATTAAAGTCTACATGCAAGACATCTGAAAAATCAGGTACTTTACTTCATATTTATATTTTGCATTTAAAGTTATGTACTATAGTTAGATAATATGGTTAAGATTAGTTTCTCTTTTATTGGATTAAGAAGCAATTAGATTAGTAATTTCTTTACTTGAATATGTATGAATTGGAATAAAATAATAATCATAGGTGATACTAAGGTCGTTATAACAATCTTTCATGTTTAACTTGAAAAAAAATGTTATTTTGGTTATTTCCAGTTCATTAAATTTAGTATGAAAATTTAGCATCTTACAAATGGTATCAGAGCAGAGAATCTGCTAGCTTGTTGAGTGTGGTGTTCTCATTTATACATCTAGGTAGAGCTAACATAAACAAATACTATGCTTGTGGGAGAGCTCAGGCTCGATTACATTCGGTATCGAGGAAACAACAAAAATTGGAGATCTACATGATGTTAATAGAAATTCGAATAGTAGGATCTCGATTGTGAGTTGCTGAGGACTTTAACTAATACACAACCATGGATAACACAAGTATGAGACGGATTAAAGGATACCTCGGATCAATTAGAGTTGGGTAGAGACAAGACAAGCATGGATCAGTAGGTCCCTTTCCTTAGATGATAGCATATTTGGCTCTCCTAGACGAGAGAAGACATACACATGCACAGTTAATAGATGCCTAAAGCCACACTTCCATCCTAGAGAGGAGCATGCAGCAATAGATCCCTTGGACAATGTAGGATTCAAGGATGCAATGATTGCAGCTATAAATGAGTGGTGTGCTTTACCTCAACATATTAGATATGCATTTCCACTGCCCCATTATTGTGCTCAGTGTCTAGATACTTTGAGGTCTAGAGGAGATAGATGGCCTATACAACACCAAAATGGGGACCTTGGAAATTCTATCAGCAAGCTTACATTATCTCCATTCGATTGCAGTGGGAAGTGCACAAGTTTGACATTTATCTAGCACTTCAACTTATGCCAGAGTAGGAGGCTATTAAATTTGCAGTGTTACGTCAAGAGTGGGGGCTGTATACGATTGGTGGCACCATGAATTAGTCACACAGAACGATGATCTCATATGCTCCTATACTAAGTTCACATGGACGCTTATAGCTAGGTTTAATCGGAAGGACATTGATTCGTACTATAGAGATCTAGCCTTGAAGAGGAAAACAGGTCATGGATAGGCATACATCAATGAGTTTCACCATGATGCAGTCATGGTTCCAAAGATGCCTCCCAGGCGTGTTGTTATGCTTTTCATTAAGGGTCTATAGGAAAGACTTTGTGTTTTGGTGAACACTTTTAAGACCAAACCCGTAGAGAAGGCCATATAGACTACACTTGAGTTTGATACATCTCTACAAGCTTCTTCTTAATATAAAGTATTTTAATAATATATTAAATAAACAAAATATTATATCAAAATTATATTTTTCATTTTTTATTTATTTTTAATATTTTGTATAGTATCAAACAACCATTTAACACATAGATTGTGATATAGGAACATTATCGGTTATATTATGATATTTATTTAATATAGGTTTCCTATATTAAAATATATTTTATTTATTGTAAATAATTATATTGGGTTATCATTTTATTTTTTATTCATTTTCATACTTGGTATTATTATCATAATTAAATGATATTATAATATGATTAAATATTATATTATAATCAAGCAAGAGCCTACAACACAACGGTAACTTGTCAGCCTCTCATGTGGGAGGTCTTGGGTTCAAATTTGCTTAACACATAAAATAATTAATTACAATAAATAACAATAATTAATCTTGGCTTCGGCTGTTTACCAATCCAAAAAAAAAATTATTATATTATAATTGTATCTCTATTTATTGTAATTATATTATTTTTTATTTATTGATATATAAGTCTTATTTTGATGGGGATATCACAACTTTAGAGCATTACTTGTACATAATAAGTATGAGAAGTGAATAAATAAACAATTATTATTCACGGAATCACTAATTACATGTTAAAAAGTGCACCTATAGATACCTGAGATGAAGTTAAATTACAAAGCACCTGACTCCCTAACATACATATATGTCGGTATTTAATACAACCATCATTTTATAACTTATATTGATAACAGACGCTGCTTTATAACAGTCAATTAATTGATATCTATAAACTTCTTCACTAAAATTTATTTCAAATCCTTGGATTAACCAGATTGAGAGTGCATCCTTACCTCAATTATTATAGGTTTTCCATCCTTCATTGCCTTTTTCAAATCACCGGCAAGACCTAAAAGGAAACTCGTCAAATCAGGATGCAAAGTTGCTTTAGCGTATCAATGATTGAATGGACAGACTGCATTCAACAAATCTAAACCTTTATCATAACAAAATCAAATGAATGGCTACTTATCACCATAAATTAAAATATTTGTGATCAGGTTACAAAGTTATCACCATCACATACCTTTGCGAACAATTCGACACTCCCTGCAAAATTCTGTAACAAGCTCTTCTGAAGAGCTAAATTCTCTAGCCCAAATCGGTGTTGAAGCCAATGGGGCACTGTAAGACATGATATGGAAGTATAAGTAAAGCAAATAGTTTGACATGATAATCTACAAATGCATAAGCATGAATACCAAAATGCAAAGGTATAGTTCAAACTTCAAGTGAATACCATAATCAAAACTACTTTTGAAAAGCTGTAGTTAAACAAGTTGGAACAAATTGAAGTACCAAAAACTTCCAAACAAAGAATTTACGAAAACATACATATAAAAATACTTCTCGAACTAATTATTGTTTATTCCTTACACAACATTAGCATTTTGATTTCTCTACTGCAAAGACAGCGCATTACATAATAGTGTTTATCTACCGCAAAGACAGCGCATTACATAATAGTGTTTATGGTACAACCATTCTTACTGTTGGTTCCCAAAACCCCAGATCAGAATACTACAAGTCTTGTCAACTCGATGCTGGGATATCCAACCGGTTGTGGGCAACTTGATGGAATTGAATGATGTAATCTAAGTTCCCTGCACTTCTAGCTCTGTAAGGCCAAGGCGGGTGCACCTAATCCTGGACAACAACTTAGATCCAAGATGCTTAAAGCAAATTGATTAGAATTTATATTAAAAGTTTCTTAAATGGCAAGAATTGTAGAAAACTTTCAACTTGTATGAAAATGCGGAAAAATGATTAAATTTTGAATTGAAAATGAGAATAAATAATTGTAAGAATGACTTAAAGATAATAATAATTATGAATTATTGCAACAAATGAATACATTAATTGCTCAAAGGAAAGATATGAAATAATTGCCAGCTTATGAATTATGAATCATGAATAATATAAAGAGAACTGCGTAATTAAATGGGGAAATAGAGTCGATACTATAAGTTGAAATGTACAACTTTATAAAATTGTTGCACTTAAACTATAAACGATTTTAACAATTCAGACGCAACAGATCAATTATACAAATGCAATTTTAAACTAGTCTACAATGGGCTTTAACTCTTGTGATATGGAAACAATCTAGACATAAATACGGAAACAATTAAATATTTTGCAATATCTATGTTTATCAAGTTTGAAATGCAATAATGACCTAGTCCACTTATTCGAATTTTAAAATGTTTATAGAAATTAATAAAAATATTTATAAAGGACACAACTTAATAATATTTTAAACTCTAATGCAAATGAATAAAATAAACACCTACAGATTATGCAAAAAAAAACATTGCACTAGAGACGCTCCTTATGGATGATCCATCCAATGCAATTTGCCTCCAGAACCGCATGTAACAAATATTTATTCACTAATCAAGAACCCACGGGCTTAGTTCAAAGATTTGATCATGGCCAAGAGAAGAATATAATATATCAAGAGTGCACTTATAATATGCCAAAAAAATAATTTAGGAAATAAAATGTTAAGTACCTCTGTATTTTTCGTATATCAAAACTTATGGAAAATATGAATTGTCCATAATTGTATTTTACATCTTTTATTTATAAGGCAATAAGAGGTATCGGTTTCTTTTCTAAAAATCACACCCCTTCATAACATATAACTAATTACAAAGCTTTAAAACATCTTTGACCAAACAGTTTGATAATTTCATATTTTGTGCTCATTAAAAAATAACCAAACAATTTACTTCATTGTTGAAAAAATGGAAATACTCATGCATAAACTCTCTATCTGTGGATTTATTCATACCTACAAAAGACATAGACTATGATTAGATATAGACTATCCAATAATAATAGGTAAAAATCCTTGCTTGAATGGTCTCTCTAGGATACGAAAACTAAAAATTTCATTATCGTGGTTATTTCTTTTCAAAATAGTACTCTGCATATATATCTCAAGATACCGAAGTGCGATTTTAGGCTGAAGGGCTCCGACTCAATTCCAATCGCTTCTAATGATGCAAATACACATTTTTTGATATCCTTTACTTTGGAAGATTACGGCTATGATGCGTAATGTATCTCTCACAATATTTTGCATTTGGCACCATTGTGGTTCTTCATGGTTCATCGAGCGTAGGTGCTCCTCAGTGTCTACTACGCAAGCCCTCTGATGTTTATTTAGGCAAACTTATTTATTATTGTAAATCAGAACAACTCCCATCCTGATAGCTTCATGTGATTTGGTTAACACATTGATAGTGATTAAATGGAAACGAAACGGCATGCTTAGGATAGTTTGTTTGCTTCAAACAATTAGTTGCTCAAAGATTGTTGGAAACCCATTTCAATAATTTCACAATCCACGCCTAAACACAACCTTATCACTTGCAAAGTGTTGCATGAGTTTCTTGTGCTCCAATCATATCCTCAAAACATCATGTTGTTGAAGCTTCAATTCGCTAATTCCAGGTGACTGCTGAAGCATGCATAATAAAATATCTCAGATATGTTTTCTAATGGATGAATATCTATTTAACTTGGATTGCACACAATCTGTGATCACATGTCAATGTTATGCTTGAAAACATTACTAAAAATGTTGTTTCTTCTCTCATGGATGTTTTTCGTGGATGTAGGGACTAAATCATTGCTCAGACTTATATTTGTTCTTCTCCTTTCAAAATCTAGAAACCATGCTTACCGCTACAAGCTTTTTTAAAGAAGAAACTCCTTGAATCGATACTACTGTCCTGATCATCTTTGTAGCATAAGGTAAGTTTTGATGCCATAACCTTTTGTATAAGCATTAGCACCTTGCTTTTCATTCTTGTACTTTTCGTCTTACATGACCAGTACTCAAATTTGATCACCGCATCAAAATAACAGACTTAAGAAACTTCAACAATTACTTGTAGTAAGAACTCTAAACAAGGCCCATTAGCTACTCCATTTATTTGGACTAACTTTGACTAGTATTTACGTCATTATTATTTTCATATCGATTGATGGAAAAAGTTAGAAAGTATTACTGTAAGTGCTCAAGATATTAGACATGCTTTTGAAACCTTTGGGAATAACTTTACTTTTCTCTCAGCAAAGCTATGCCTTTGGTTGTCATTTAAATTGTTCTCATATTAACATCAGCGAGTGGATTAATGATTTAGGCAATAATGGAGAGTTTCTCACACTTCGAGCCTTCTTGCTCTATCCAAGGCTTTCTCTTAGCCTTCCTAGGGTTTATTCTTGATACCCTACTTCAGAGGATCTTTTCCTAGTCCTCTCCAACCTTGAAACTCGTCTATCAATTCACTCCTAACCCTTCAAACCCCAAGTATGCAACTTTGTGCTTAGCCTGCAAACAAACTCACCAAGCATCCCAACAAGGCAAATGAGTGTTTTGACAACCCTCACAATGTTCTTGATCATTTTCCAACCATTTTGCACCATCTTTCAAAGTCCTAGTCTTCAAAATCACAATCTTGCTCTTTTAGGCCTCGTAGCCCCATGAGCCCCAATTAGGCCTCTTACAAACAAGGAAATATGAAATAACTCCATGTAAAGACTCTAATTATGCCCAATAAAATTATCAATGTCAATGAACAATTTTTTTCTATGTCTTTGTTTTATTTAATTTTTTTCAATCATGCGTACATGGTGAATATTGAATATAACCATTCAACTCAAAAAATTACTTGTTATTGTATTAGAGGAAGGAAAGACAATACTTGACGAAATATCTTAAGGCCAACTTGACGGGATTGATCGACGCTATCCAAATCCCCTGCACTTCTGGCTCTGCAAGACTAACGCGTGTGTACCTGATCCTGAATAAAACACTTAAGCCCAGGATGCTTTTAGCAGATTGATTAGAATGTGAATATAATGAAAGCTTTCAAAATGGCAAAAATTATAGAAAGCTTTAAGATTGCAAATTACGAATTGAGAATAATAAACGAATATATGAGAGTTTTTTGAATAAAAGTGATTATTACTGATGATTGCAACAAATGAAAATATATTAATTCTTCAAAGGGAAAAAAAAACAGTTGTCAGCACATGGATTATGAATCAAGAGTAAAAGACCAATGCTTAATTAAATGGGCAATCAAAGTCAATATTATAAGTTGAAACGTACAACTTTATAAAATTCAATATATTTAAACTATAAATAATTTTAACAATTCAGACGCAATGGATCAATTATATAAATGCAATTTAAACTAGTCTAAGATGCACTTTAACTCCTGCAGAGACAAACTACACATAAATACGAAAACAATTAAATATTTCAAAATATTTATTTTAATCAAATTTAACATGCAATAGTGACCCAGTCCACTTATCCGAATATTAAAATATTTATAAAGGACACGACTTAATAATAATTTAAAACTCCAAAATTTAAAATAAATAACTATGCCAAAAATAAAATCGCAATAAAGGCACTCCTTACAGATGATCTATTTACTGCATTTCAATTCTGAAATCGCATATAAATTTGCTCCGTAATTCAATCCATGGCCTTTGTTCAAAACTTCATTTCTCCGCCGATAAAAGAATATAATCTATCATAGTGCATAATATATAAAATTTTAGAATATCAATATGAATCCCTCTTTGTTTGATTTTACATGTCATATTTATAGGTGATCAAAAGGTATCGGTTACCTTTCCAAACCTTGCACATCTTCGAATATTTTACAAATGACTTTTAAACTTCTCAAATGCCTTGTATTTTATAGGGCTCTTAAGAAGATTAATCAATTGTTTTGTATAGTTTAATTGTCTGAATTATTAAACTCCCGATGCACAAATTTGTCGTGAAATTTCCAGCCAAGACTATAGTGGGAGAAAATAATTTCTTTTTTTTGAGGCAAAGTATTTCCTTGGCATAGTGAAACCCGTAGAGACTTGGACGCTTGACGCTTTCCTTCCCCGCAAGTTCCACCACCATTCGAACACCTGCCACGAATATACAAAGCACTGTAAGTAAAATTGATGGGAAATACTACTAAAAGGGCTCGTGCAAATCGCGAATGCTAAGGAGAGAAAATACGCTTCAGTTAATGGCTTGCTTATTCATTTTTCGTCTTTGCATGATGTAAAACATTCCAACTATGATGAGGAGACCAATCCAAGCACTTGATTATATGGAGTCCATTTTCAAATTTTTGATGCCCAATACTATCTTAGGCTATCAGTTTCGTTTCACTAGCCAAGCAACAAGTTCCTTCATATGTCCCTCCAAAGGATTTTGTCTCAAAGGAGTTCCCTTCAGTTATTTTCAAATTTTCGTCTGAGTGCCCAAAATCTGTATCAAGTGCTCCTGCAGAAATTCCCAAGTTTGGTGTACCTTCAATAGAGCCCGGTTTGAGATAATTACAATTGGCCTGAGCGTCTTTTACATCAATTTCTGGCACTACTTCAATCCTCCCAGAGTTTTCAATGATACCACTCATGGGTGAGTTTTCTGAATCAGTCAAGTAAGTCGTCCTTGCACCATGATGCTGATTTTCAGACTCTTTGGCATTCCTTTGTTCCTCAAATACTGCTACCTGTACATTTCGTATGAATGATTCTTCATATATGATATACTCTCCTGTTTAGTCACTCGATACATATACATGGCTGTATATATCAACTCATATGAATTGGTTTTTAATTTGTGTTTATATGACCATCTTATGCATACACTGATATATTTGTTGGCTGTAGATATTATTAATAATACTCATCTGCTTGGTGGTTATCCTGTGACGTGAGAACATAATGTGTCTTCTCCACGTTTTGAGCATACTATGTAATGAAAGAGTCTTTCATACATGTTTCTGAATACAAATTCTTTTGTATCCCCCTCATGATGGAATGCTGCAGTACTTGTATAGTTTGATGATCATTCTGACATCTCCTCTACAAATGTTTCATCTTTCTGGTCTATTTACAACTATTGCTCCACGTGGTTTGGCAATTCTGTTGTTATCTGTGTTATTTGTGAATAAAACATGGCAATTGAAATAGTTATGATGATAAATGCTTCTCTCTATACTATTATCTGAGAAAATCATTGGGATTTTGCATGAATTATCTTTCTGAATAAATCGGTACCTCTTCTAATATTAAAAATATGCCCACCATCAAATATCACTAATCAATTACTTCAATGGCTACTTCATATAATTAAATCAAACTCAAAACTCACTACCTTTTATCATATACACTTCATACTTGATTAGAGGTGTCATATCCCTGGCTATCAACAACGGCACAGTTTTTGCATTATTGTAGCTACAACCACGTACTTAGACATTGGCAGTTGCTATTGCCTGATGTAAACTCCTACAAGAATCATTACTGGTGTGTTCTGACTATTACCCTCCCTTTCTTATTGCCGAGTGAAAATTCTAAGATTGTATACAAGATTAATGACATATAACCATATATATTAGCAGAAAACTTGTGCATTGATCATTTTATAGGTACAACTGTCACTATTTCAACACTTGCTGAAAGAGGATGTCTCATACATATCTTCAACACTATATCAATCAGTTTCCAGCCACCAACCTACAGGTAAGTGAAATTGTTTTTATTTTTTTTAGATCTCAGAACAACTGTAAGTTTATTGGGTATCACTCTTGCCATATACATACTCCTTATTCCTTCAACAAAAGGTGTACACATTACTGCTATATGGTGTTCTTCAATTCATTTGGGTAAATTGAAAACAATTGACACTCCATCTTCATTGTATATGTGCATGTGAATAATTTCAATCTCCACAATGGTCTGCATGAACAAATGAGCCAACTTCCTTTTCCACATTCTCCTGACTACTTTTGCTGACTTGAAGCATACTGATTGAATATAAGTAGTGGGCAAGATCTGAAAATTTTGTCCTTTCCATGGTGATTAGGACTAAAATTAAGCTCCATCAGTGGCTCTTTCTGGGGACATATGCTCCATGTGAGGATAGCAAGATCTCAGTTATCTCTGAAGGAGTAGACCGAACATCCATGCTTAACATGGTGCACGGTGAAATTGGATGGCCCCAGGCCCCCAAAAAAATGAACACTAATCCTTTCCTTTATCAAACACCTTATTCTAATCATTAAACACTTTGGATTTCCTGAATATGATATCAAATCACCCATTAGTAAAATCTGATCCATTAGTACATATAAAACGATTATCACATGACATGTGCATCTCTTGTTCAAGATCAGAATCTACATTTGCCTTATCAATAGGATCTTTTAAAAAAAAAAATCTGATTATTTAATTCAAGCATGTTATTTCTTACTTCATTGATTTGATTAGTATACATAAAAGAAAAATCCTCAAAAGAAGGATGCTGAAAACTTGAAAGCAATTCTTTAAGCATATGTCAATAAATGTTATCATAGAGTCTTTAGGGATACTTACCTCAGTATGCTGCATATATTTCATACCTATATCAAATATATCATCCTGATGAGAAATATTTACTATCCCTACTTGATGAATGCAATCCTTGGTATTTAACTTTTGTTTTGTTGTTGAGAAGTCATAAGTGTGTTGTGATCCTTGCTGAATGGAAGGTTCGTATGTATGTAATCAGTCATACTTCCATTAGAATAAGTCACCTTTGTCTGATTTTCCTTTTGCACACAATCTGCCCCACATTCCGAACAATTCTCTTCACAAGAAGATTTTGAATATAACCCGCATTCAAACATTATTACTTTTGTTTTGTCAAGAATCTGATTAATTGAGATACTTGAAAAAATTTCAGGACTAACTTCCAACACTTCCTCGTTATTATGTACATTCGGTTCCATCTCATCTTCACATTTTAAATGCAAATATTGATCATAAAATGGATTCGAAGATGGGTCTTCTTCAAGGGATGCAACTTTTCTTTTAACAAGAATTTGGTCAGATATGAAATTTGGAAGATATTCAGAACCATGCTCATATGATTGCATTTCTTGTTCATATGATAAACTAGGAGATGTCCCATCTATTAAATACATATCATGAATTTTGTCAACTTCAAAATCATTAATATGTGATAGTGCTGATATTTATGATTGCATAAAAGATCTTCAAACGATGAATTCAAGAAAGCAACCCCGAGAATATCTTTATGAGAACTTCCATTTGAAACCTTTTCACATTCATATGCTGTCTCGTATGTACAATCCACGTCTTCAACAAATAAATTATCTTCCTGAGAGTTGTATGCCCCTTGGGATTCATTGGTTTCCATACCATTAAAGTTAAATGGATTTGACAAGATAAATGAATTTTCTTGTTCATTAAAAGTTTCATACAACATATCTATTTGTTTCTCCTTGTGTATGGGAAGAAAAAATTGACCACCCTTTTCGACATACTTTTGATATTCCATATCTAACAAGGTCGAAATCTCATCCACAATGAGAGAATCCTCTTCATCATTTCCATTTTCTTCACAATCTAATTCCTTACCAGTCTCATCATGATCGGATTCTTCTTCAATTTCTTCTACATTTGAATCTGAAATATTATTATGTTCTTATATTACTTTAGTATCTTTTGCTTCATCTTTAATAGCTTCATCCCATATCTGAAGAAGAATCTTCACGTCAGGGTCCTTTGGTGAGATTTTCAACTTGACAATTCTGTTCAAAAATTCCCTGTAAGGAGGTTTGAGGTTCGACAGGATCTCATGGTAAGCATTTACCACCCTCAAAAACAAATGTGCTGAAGTCTCGCCTTCATATCTTTCTATATAGAAAAAGGCATCAATTAGAGACATGTCTAGACCCTCTTCCATGTTGGAGCTATGATTTTCATCTTGTTCATAACACACGTCATCTTCCTCACTTGTATCATGCAATTGATATAGGAACTATTGTTCGAATTGTTTCCATAATGAGATACATTGTGTGGGTAATGATTCATATGCCTGTCTTGCATTGTCTTTCAAAGTCCTGGCAAACAATTTCATTACCTGATCTTCCGCAAAAATCTCATAATCTTCTATAAATGTATAGAATGCATCCAAATGTCTAATTGCTGATTCATCCCATTCTCCATGCAACTTTGGTACCAGTTGTGAAAGCTTTGGAGATAACTTGCTAGATTCATAATCAAAATTGCTGAAATCCAAAGGCCTAATGCTATCTAGAATAAAAGGCTTTCTTTCAAATGATCGATATATTTGAAAGACCATCTACCATTTCCTTCTGAGTCTACTCCCTCAGCAAAGTCACTAATCATTCAGGCACTCCTTTTGTTAAAGTAACAATCAAAAAACAATAGAGTCACCACCTCCAAATAGAGGAAATAAATTGTCTTCAAAAATCTGAGTTGTTCCTTCCAGCAGAGTATAACTCACCAAAGATCGAATTTGCAGAAAAAACTTAAAGAAAAATATAGAATGCTCCTACAAGATCAAATCTTTATAAAACAACTTAAGATTTATAAAATAATTCCGAGAGATCAAAATCTTTAAGAAAATTAAATGAACTGTAAAAAACTTATTAAAATATTTTAAGAAATTAAATAGAATCTAACTCTTACTAGTCTACAATCAGAAACTCTTAGGGTTTTTTTTGCAATTCTCCCCAATAGAGTCGCCAATCTGTTAGTTCCCAAAACCACAAATTGGAACCCTACGAGCCTTGCCTGCTTGATGTTGGGATATCCAACTAGTTAAGGCCAACTTGACGAGATTGATCGATACAATCCAAATCCCCTACACTTCTGGCTCTGCAAGACCAAGATAGTTGTACTTGATCCTGAACAAAACACTTAAGCCCAGGATGCTTATAGCAAATTGATTAGAACGCGAATATAATGGAAGCTTTCAAAAGGGCAAGAATTATAGAAAGTTTTAAGATTGCAAATTACGAATTGAGAATAATAAATGAATATATGAGAGTTTTTTGAATAAAAGTGATTATTACAGATAATTGCAACAAATGAATATATATTAATTCTTCAAAGGAAAGAAATGAAATTGTTGCTAGCATATGGATTATGAATCAAGAGTAAAAGACCAGTGCTTAATTAAATGGGCAATCAGAGTCAATATTATAAGTTGAAACGTACAACTTTATACATTCAATAATATTTAAACTATAAATAATTTTAACAATTCAGACACGACCGATCAATTATATAAACACAATTTAAACTAGTCTAAGATGCACTTTAACTCCTGTGGAGACAAACTACACATAAATACGGAAACAATTAAATATTTCACAATATTTATGTTTATCAAATTTAAAATGCAATAATGACCCAGTCCACTTATTCGAATATTAAAATATTTATAGAAAATAAAAATAAAAATTTATAAAGGACCCAACTTAATAATAACTTAAAACAAATAACTATGTCGGAAATAAAATCGCAATAAAGACACTCCTTACAAGTGATCTATTTACTGCATTTCAATTCCGAAATCGCATATAAATTTGCTCCGTAATTCAATCCATAGGCTTTGTTCAAAACTTCATTTCTCTGCCAATAAAAGAATATAATCTATCATAGTGCATAATATATAAAATTTTAGAATATCAATATGAATCCCTCTTTGTTTGATTTTACATGTCATATTTATAGGTGATCAAAAGGTATCGGTTACCTTTCCAAACCTTGCACCTCTTTGAATATTTAACAAATTACTTTTAAACTTTTCAAATGCCTTGTATTTTATCGGGCTCTTAAGAAGATTAATCAATTGTTTTGTATAGTTTAATTGTCTAAATTATTAAACTCCCGATGCACAAATTTGTCGTAAAAATTTCCGGCCAAGACTATAGTGGGAGAAAATAATTTCTTTTTTCTGAAGCGAAGTATTTCCTTGGCATAGTAAAACCCATAGAGACTTGGATGCTCGGCCCTTTCCTTCCATGCAGGTTCCACATCCATTCGAACACCTGCCACAAATATACAAAGCGCTATAAGTAAAATTGATGGAAAATACTACCAAAAGGGCCCATGGAAATCGCGAATGCTAAGGAGAGAAAATACACTTCAGTTAATGGCTCGCTTATTCATTTGTCATCTTTGCATGATGTAAAACATTCCTACTACGATGAGGAGACCAATCCGAGTGCTTGATTATATGGAGTCCATTTTCAAATTTTTGATGCCCAATACCATCTCGAGCAATTAGTTTCATTTCACTAGGTAAGCAACAAGTTCCTTCAGATTTCCCTCCAGAGGATTTTGTCTCAGAGGAGTTCCCTTCACTTATTTTCAAATTTTCGTCCGAGTGCCCAAAATTTGTATCAAGTGCTCCTGCAGAAATACCCAAGTTTGGTATACCTTCAATAGAGCCCAGTTTGAGATAATTACAATTGCCCCGAGCGTCTTTTACATCAGTTTTTTGTGCTACTTCAATCCTCCCAAAGTTTTCAGTGATACCACTCATGGGTGAGTTTTTTGAATCAGTCAAGCAAGCCGTCCTTGCACCCTGATGTTGATTTTCAAAGTCTTTGGCATTCCTTTGTTCCTCAAATACTGCTACCTGTACATTTCGTATGACTGATTCTTCATATGCGATATAGTCTCCTGTTTAGTCACTGGATTCATATACATGGCTGTATATATCAACTCATATGAATTGGTTTTTAATTTTTGTTTATATGACCATCTTCAATGCATACACTGATATATTTGTTGGGTGTGGATATTATTAATAATACTCATCTGCTTGGTGGTTATCTTGTGATATGAGAACATAATGTGTCTTCTCCACATTTTGAGCATACCATTTGATGAAAGAGTCTTTCATATATGTTTCTGAATACAAATTCCTTTGTATCCCCCTCATGATGGAATGCTGCGGTACTTGTATAGTTTGATGATCATTCTGACGTCTCCTCTACAAATGTTTCATCTTTCTGGTCTATTTACAACTGTTGCTCCACGTGGTTTGGCAATTCTGTTGTTATCTGTGTTATTTGTGAATAAAACATGGCGATTGAAACAGTTAAGATGATAAATGCTTCTCTCTATACTATTATCTGAGAAAATCATTGGGAGATTGCATGAATTATCTTCCTGAATAAATTGGTACCTCTTCTGATACTGAAAATATGCCCACCATCAAATATCGCTAATCAATTACTTCAGTGGCTACTTCATATAATTAAATCAAACTCAAAACTCACTACCTTTTATCATATACACTTCATACTGGATTAGAGGTGTCATATCCCTCGCTATCAACAACGGTACTGTTTTTGTGTTATTGTAGCTACAACCACGTACTTAAGACATTGCCAGTTGCTATTGCCTGATGTAAACTCCTACAAGAATCATTACTGGTTTGTTCTCATTATTACCCTCCCTTTCTTATTGCCGAGTGAAAATTCTGAGATGGTATACAGGATTAATGACATATAACCATATATATTAGCAGAAAAATTGTGCATTGATCATTTTATAGGTACAACTGTCACTATCTCAACACTTGCTGAAAGAAGATGTCTCATACGTATCTTTAACACTATATCAATCAGTTTCCAGCCACCAGTGAAATTTATTTTTATTTTTTAAATCTCAGAACAACCGTATTTTTACTGGGTATCACTCTTGCCATATACATACTCCGTATTCCTTCAACAAAAGGTGTACACATTACTGCTATATGGTGTTCTTCAATTCGTTTGGGTAAATTGAAAACAATTGACACTCCATCTTCATTGTATATGTGCATGTGAATAATTTCAATCTCCACAATGGTCTGCATGAACAAATGAGTCAACTTCCTTTTCCACATTCTCCTGACTACTTTTGGTGACTTGAAGCATACTGACTGAATATAAGTAGTGGGTGAGATCTGAAAATTCTGTCTTTTCCACGGTGCTTAGGACTAAAATTTGCAGCTCCATCACAATGTATCTATTGAAATTTGTTTACCCATGTGATGGGTTTGTTCATGGCGCTGAAACCATTACCTGTTATTCCTTCCTTTGCTATAGTTTTCCTTTTTCTTAGAAAATGCTTACTATGCTTGTTTGACTAAACCTTTAAACAAATTTCAATGGTATGGTTTCCTACGTCTTCAAAGTCACAAATTTTGATTATCTTCTTATTTTGACCGTGAATGGAGTATTTTATTGTATCCTACAAAATGTTGGTCAAATACTACTAGTGGTTGCTTGTATAATGGAAATGGAATGGTTATTTTAATAATTTGAAGTAAATATACACAGAGTGCTTGTCTTCATCCAAAATCTCTCTCTTGACATCATTGTTGACTCTAGATTTTTGCTTTATTTGATATTTTGTTTAGAATATCGTCTCTGATGTAAAGCAATTTACACCTGCGGTATTGAACTCCCATAATGAGTAGAATCAATTTTAGTTGAGTCTCCAATGTATCAACTATGGAGGTTGTCTTATATGCTGGTGGAATGGTTGTACACTTGTGTCTCCTTGTGTGCTTACAATCAGATCTATATGTCCAATACCTTTCTTCATCATTGGGTGTTGAATGGTCAAACATTAACTTTCAATAAGTGTGGGATAGCCATAAACTAGTAGACGCTTTCATAATTCACAGGCTGGCAGCATGTTTAGCTCTGATACGACTGTAATGATCCCAAATCACATCTTTAACATTTTGTAGACGAATTGAAAAATATTTTCCAATTGTATTTCTCCCTCTATGTTTCTCCTTCCAATTAAATATCTAATATTTCCAATGGTCATGTCTTTTAAAAATTATTTTAATAATTATGTTATAAGTATTCTATTACATTTCATTAATATATTAGTATTATTTGTGTTTGATACATTAGTAATATAATATATTATTATCATATGATATATTTTTATTAATATATAAAGATATTAGTTATAATTATTATTTACTCATATTATAATTATATTATCTATTCTTTTATATTCTTTTAATAATTACTTATTATTGAATCTTATTAAAGTGGGGATATCACATAATAAATACCTATGGTGAATTGTCCAAGTGCCTACAGTGCATCTTGTGTCCAGGGAATCCATTTTTAAGTCAAACATAGCAACCTTCATCGCATACAAAGATAGGTTAATACATCAAGGCCAATATGTGGATGCATCCATTCCGCATTCATTCAAACCAAAAGTGCATACAAAAACACCAAAGGATTAACAGTGACATTTTGAGGAGTATCACAACCACTCACAAACTAGTTGAAGAAGTTGGTTAAATAACACCTAGCATTGACAAACGATACATAGTAGGCACTATACACAGTTGGAAAGAAAGAGCAATGTAATGTCCCCTCTTTAGTTCGACATTGCGTTAATCATGGATTTGCCTATTCCAGACTCTCGTAGGCAGATGGGGTTGATGAGGGAGTCATTTTTGGCATTATTTGGTGATTAGATGGCTCGTTATGCTCTTGGAGATATTATTTTATTTATATTTTATCATCACTTCTTATACGGTGCCCACATGTTATAATTCCAAGTTGAGGTGCACTTTTTTTTTTTTTTAAGTTATTTATTATAAAAAAGTGCATTATAATGGGATTTTATAATGGATGTTTCTAGAAGTTCTTAGTAACTTCTTAGAATATGTTTCTAGAAGTTCTTAGTAACTTCTTAGGAAAGTAAATAAATGGAAGGGCTTGGCCTCCCATTTGGACACACGGGATTTGGTAACTCAACTACATCTTCTATAAGCATTTGTGGAGCTTGATAGTCTACAAATATTCAGCATAATCCTTGAGAACGATACCTCTCAAGAGATTGCATAACTGAGGAAGTGAAAGACCTTCTGAAGGGTTGCACATTGGAAGTGGTACTCAGCCATTTCATGTTGATCATCATTGGTATATCCAGTTTGGACAGAGATTTGATTGTGGGTTTGAGGGTTTTTGTTGCAAGAAGACTTGTGCTTTATTGATACATCAAGAGGATCAGTTTTTGGATATAAATCAGGACATTTGAGGCATTTTTGACAGGTCCTGTCATGCAACAGCGGCATACATTTTTGCTCATAACTCCCAACCGGCTAGGAGTCTGATTTTTGTCATTTTAGGAGGTCATTCTACCATCCTAGGTGCCTCCATTCCTGCCATTTTCGGCAACCTAAACCCCAGCATTAATTTTTGCTAAGGGCCGTACAGAATGCACAGGTATGGCTGTACCTGCTGGCCATACAGGGTCTGATCTGGGGCAGCTTTCTGGGCGCAGCACAGTGGTTATTTCATCAGCGTGGTCAACAACACATAGTACCAAAAAAAATCAGGTTCTGTTTGGTTTGCATTTGATTGTAAAATTGCATAAAACTTATTCAGACATCAGGGTTTAAAAAGTCAGTCATGGTATAATAATCCTTGCATCAGAATTCAATCATTTGTATTCAGTTTTGTCCTATGGTGTGAGACAAGGAAAATCATAATCAGTCTATTCAATAGGTTGCTTAGCATTGCATACTTTGAAATAGTTTTCAAGTATCAAATAATTGCACCAAAAATTCTGAAGTGTAATTGTCCTCAATATTGAATGCATATATATATATATATATATATATATATATATATTGGTACTGTTTTTCTATTGTGTGGTTTTGGCAACAACAATTCCTCCAAGCAATTGTTTATTATCAGCAGTATTGTTACTTGCATGCTAAGTGTTTGACGGAATTCTCCTAGAATATATTCACAGCAGTACAGTCCAGATTGCATGCCAAGTGTTTGACAAAATTCCTTACTACAGCATTGGTAGTTGTTAGTGGTCTTTTAGCAAGGATCTTTACAAGCAAAACCGAGCATTGCCCTTATTGTTTTAAGCTTTTCTAACATTCACAAGAGGACAAGACAACAGAAAGTTATCGATGGATTCTAGAGCAGCAAAAAAGAATGATTGGAAGAAGCAATTACAGTCACCATCTAATAGTTCATCGAGAATAAACATAGATACAAGGATTTTTCCCTTCCGTATGAAAGTTGCAAGGAGAACATACATCGATTTAGAGAAAAAGAAAACAATGAGGCCAAAGGTACACAAACAAGCCCACACACAGAAGGATGACATTACGCCAAAGAGTGATATTTGTGGGACTGAATTGTTAAGAATGCTGAAAGTAATGGTAGGAGACACCTAATACAAACATCATCAAGCATGCAGAAGTACATTGGGCGATACAAATGCCAGTCTTTTGTATTAGAGATTATGAGGATGCCCTTTGAATGTTTATGGTTTCTTTCAATAGACATGCCTACATGGGCAGCTTTGAGTACCTAGGGTGCAACTTGAAGATTACATTTTTAGTAGTGAATTTTATGAAGGTTTTTGGTATCCCAAAAAGGACAGGGTGCAAAATTGAGATGAAGGCAAAGAAAATCACTCCAAAGGAGGACAATTTAGTAAAACTGATTTTCAAGGAGTTGACACTAGAAAAAATGGAATCCCTTACAGGTCCCTCTAGGAGTCAAGGAATACAGAAATCTTTTATTGCACATCGAGAGTACCATTGCTAGAAGGACGTCATGAAGAGTAAGCCTACAGATTCTAACAGGGCATCTGACATAGCATTGCCACAGATCATCTTGATGAATGGCATCTGTAATGATCGTATACAAATGGGCAACCATACTAATGGAGAGGATGTTTGAGTTCCTAACACTAGCATAAAACTTTCCATATGCTACATTACACCATCGGGTTTTCTCTGGACGCTACTTGCATGCAAATACCACATGGCAAACTAGAGATCAAGCCAAAGAGTAGTTTGGCACCTAGTGAACCCTCTTCGTGGTGGCATTTTGATATGGGCAATACACCTACAGGACAGAAGAGGATCAGTCGAAGGTTATTTAACCGAATTCCAAAAACTCTCAGTCAGAGTGACAAGATTAGATAATGACAGACTCACTTACTTGTTCATAGAAGGATTAAAAGATTCACTAAGAGGGTTGGTTAGTGCTCTTAAACCAACATCTTTAGACGATGCCATTGAAACAACTTTGAGATTAGAAATTTCATCATCAAGTTGTAGACCTTCAAACAACCATAGCAAACCATTCCACAATACGAGTGAAAAGCACAAGCAAGAATCCCCAAAAAGAAAATGTTTTCACTATGGCAAGAACTTTGAAAAGGGTCACCTATGCCAAGATGAGAAAGCTCAAAAACAACGAGAAGACTTAAGAAGAAAGAAATTATGCTTCAAATGCGAGGAATCATGGGAACCAGGGCATAAATGCGGAAAGAAAAGTCAAGTTCATAGAATAGAGGAAATACTCGACCCAAAATTAGAAGGGACAACACCGAAGAAGATGAGATATGATCAAGGGAACAGATGGAGCTTCGAGGAAGTTCAACCATAGTTAAAAATATGAAATTGTAAGTTTTCTTAATTAATGTAATTATGAAGGTGTAAAATTGATTATTTGAGAAATGATTTAGGGATTTCAAGTAGCTTTCCTATGGAGTCTACAATCAAGGAAGGTCTATAAGACGCCTTATTGTAGTACTACTTAAGAGAAAGACTATATAGAAACCCTACCGTATATAACTTTCCTATGGGGTCTGCAATTAAGGGAGGTCTGTTAAGACACCTTATTGTAGTATCAGTTAAGGGAAAGGCCATATTTAACTTTCCTATGGGGTCTGCAATTAAGGGAGGTCTGTTAAGACACCTTATTGTAGTATCAGTTAGGGGAAAGGCCATATTTAACTTTCCTATGGAGTCTGCAATTAAATAAGGTCTGTTAAGACACCTTATTGCAGTACTAGTTAAGGGAAAGACTATAAGGGCATCTATCCTTCCTATGGAGTCTACAATCAGGGAAGAGCTGCTATGATACCCTATTGCAGTACTAGTTAAGGGGAAGATAGTAAGGGAATCCTACCACTTTCCTATGGAGTCTGCAATCAGGGGAGAACACCCTATTGTAGTACTAGTTAAGGGGAAGATAGTAAGGGCACCCTATCAACTTTCCTATGGAGTTTGCAATCAAGGGAGAGCGGTTAGGACACCCTATTGTAGTGCTAGTTAAGGGAAAGATAGTAATGACTCCTTTTCACAAGAACCTTTCTAGCCAAACAAGAAATCCACTAAGTAGACCACCTCGTGTGGATGCCTAACACCTACCACCGGGGCCAAGGGGGCCAAAGTTTCGCTCTTGGGCTTAGCATGGATTTGGCTTGGATTAACTTATTATCATTCAAATTTCTTTGAAGTTTATATATATGCATGTACTGATGCTTATTTTGTGGTTGCAGGGTTTATAAGCCTAACGAAGAAGTATAGTCATTGTGCATTATTAATTTTAGGATCTAATCAAGGTTATGTATGATGTGTCTACATCGTGTCTACTTCATGTCTTCATGCATCAATGTGTATGCTTCATGTTTTCTTCGTGTCTTCATACATTCATATGTATACTTTGCATTCAAATGCATACTACATGTGTGACTCTTTATAGAATCGAATGAAGTAATCTTATAAGTAAAAATTTGAATGAGATCTAGTAGTCAATTTTGTTATATAAGGTGAAACAAATATGAAAACGATTATTGCTTGAGGACAAGCAAATTCAAGAGAGGCGGACTTGTCATGAGCCCAAATTTAAGGATATATGAATATTTGAATAACATATTATACAATGATAATAATTAAGAATAATAATGAATAGATAATAATAAATATTATAATTACATTATGAAACCAAAGAAGATTATAATATATCTAAATATTATCACATTTGGATATATATATATTATTAATAACTAATGATAATAAATTAATCAATATAATGTATATATTAATGGCATAAGAATTAATATAAACGTTAATACAATATGGTATTATATTTACATAACATATATTTAAATATGTTATTATAACATACAATATTATATAACATATTTAATGATAACAAATACCCTGGAGCTATGAACCAGTGAGGCCACAAACGGGGGACCTCATCCTCATGAGATTTGAACCTTGATGGCAAGGATAAAAATGCAACAACTTAACCGTCACAACATGCCACTATTGGCAATAACAAATACCCTATAAAATATAGCAATTATTCAATATACATAAACTATGATTACAAAGCACATTTAAATCTGTATTGAATAAAATTATATAATTAAAATAAATATATATACGCTATCATTGGTTATTCACAAAAGATAAATATTTATAATCTATTCAATCATTTGATGATAATATAAATTTATATTATCATTATAATACACATTTAAATATAATTCAATAAACATTTATAAACTAAACCAACCCATACCTATAATCTAGCAATTAACGAGATGTTAATTAGCATAACCAATTTGCATTAGGTCGAACATATTATCAAGTCAACCACCACTCACGCAAGGGTCACGTCACATTGAGTATGGAGGCATACGTATAAAGAGAATATAACGTGGAGCGGTGAAGTTAGGGAGATCGCAGATTATCTGATTGGTTCTATCACCCATAATCAAAGTGCATCTAACCCACCGAAGACTCCACCTCCTTTCATTAGGTTTGGACGCACGCAGACGTGGACTAAGGCATATCAATTGCCACGAAGGATATACCAACTTACCATTTTCGAAGACGTGGAACAAGTTTCGATGAGGGCGTAGAGCATATCAAAGTGGACCGAATGACGCACAACAACTTGGTCGAGTATCCAACGCAATAAGAGGATATTATTATTAAGGATATTAAAGGACATTATTATAGGTAGATACTATTAATAAAAGGGGAAAGGTTTAGACTCATAATAAAGGAATAATACACACTGATATATAATTAAAAAGATTTCCTAATTGAGGTTATCTTTTCCTAGATGTGTATAAATTATCAAAGATTTGGAAGCTCTAACACTAATTTTATATATTTGTAAGTGAAAAACACAAACTTAAAGATTTATAAGATCTTGAATTAGGAAACTAAGAGCAACTTGGAGGGACAATAAAAACGGGACATTACAAACCCTACGAGCCTTCTTTATATAAGCAATTTTCCACGGCCTAGGAATGTTTTAGACATTTAGCCCTACCACTTAAGACCGACCACAACAAAAATTATCATATTTATTACATTAGTGTCAGCTCAAACGAATTACAAAATTTTATTTTCAGCTAGCCCAAAGTTCGGAGGCCATAACTTTTAAACCAAAACTCTAAATCACAATTATAACCACTTTTTGTAAATGGTAACTCTTGATCTTCAACATCATATTGTGCAAGCATCTGTTAGTTAGGGTTTGACCTTGTTTCAGAGCCTCTAAAACCTTCAAATTTGAGCTCAAAGATTTTATACCAAAAATCTTCTATAACTTCACCAATACATATGATATGGCAATGAAACTCTACTAGCGGGCTGATATATTTAAAATGAACCCCACCTAAAAAATCAGAACATTTTGAGCCCATATGACCAACTTAAAAAAAATAGTAAGTTTCCACAAATAGCAACTCTGCACTGAAACAACCCTTATTGAAAAAGGCAAAAACAAAAGTATTCTTAGGTAATGCAAGATTGCCCTTACTCCCAGGATGCCTCTGCATCAGACACCTGAGCTAATTTTAGAAGTGACCCTATCACATCTCAAATGTTTAGAAGAAAACCCAGACAGTTTCCCTCCTTTCTTGTCAACCATGATGAATCCTCTATAGGTCATCATTTCCAGTGGATCAGATATTCCTCATATGACCTACTCCTTGTGCTTCTACCAACATGACTTTCCAATATATCCTCAATCTCCTTTGTAGCTGAAGTAGTTGTCGGAATACTCCACTGTGCTTCTATGACCTCATCTTCAACACCCCCTTCATGATACTCTGTCAAATCTGAAATGTTAAATATATGTGTAATATTCAGTTCAGTAGGCAACTCTACTTAATAGGCATTTCCTGAATCATACTTCTTCAATATCTTAAAAGCTCCAAAAATTTTCATATTTAAATTAATATAGGTTCCTACTGGAAATCATTCCTTGCTCAAATGAACCATGAGTTCATCTCCAACCTGAAACTCCATATTCCTCCTTTTTTCATCTTCCTTAGACTTGTACTATGTATTCATCTTTGTGATGTGCTTCCTCACCTCCTCGTGGATGTTCTTCATGTGTTCTATAAAATTCTCAACTTTACCACTATTTATCACCCCCTTGTCCAACTTCTTCAATTCAAAAACATTTATGGGACTACTTCCATACACTAGCTGTAACAGTGATTTACTAGTGCTCCTATTGACAAAATTATTGTATGCAAATGTTGCTTGTGTTAAAATCAAATCTCATCCTGTTGGCTTATCTCCAACCAAACATCTCAACAAATTCCCCAAACTCTTATTCACCACCTCTATCTTTGATATGATATGATATGATAGATTTTAATGACATCCACGAGACTAAAGTAGTCTATGGGACCCATGCAATCACCCTCCCGAGTCAGGGGCGGAACTAGTTAGTTGTAAAGTTTTGGTTAACTTATCTCTCCTTCTCTGAAGTTTGGTAATCAAATCCGTTGCTCTCTTCACTTGATCTTCCTCGAATAAATAGTTGAAATCCTTGTTCTGCAGTATTTTTGTATAACCAGATCTGATGTCATTGTAAGCCAGGCACTCCTTGACAAAGTGTTGCTCTGTCTCGACTGTTCCCATATTACAAAATAAACATGTTCTGCCTGCCCACTCTTCCTTTGGAACTTGCCACCGACCAGTTTCACATCGCAGCTGATGTGAACTAGTTCTAAGTTGTGCCATCAACATTTTTGCTTTCCAGTTAATAGGTGCTCTTATATAGGCCTTTTCATCATGACTAGAAGTGGGATTAAATTCTTTAATGTAATAAAAAAAATTCCGCCCTATGTGTCTTGTCCACAGAATATTGCGGAATTTTTCATTGACAAACTTCTTTATTTCTGTAATGTTATCTGGGCAAGTTTGGACGTTGATATCCCATTTTCGCATCCATTTGTCATTTTGCTTCATCCATGTGCTTTTCCGCCTCACAAGTTTTTCCTCTATGATCAACTTGGGCCAACGATGTGTTTCCAAACCTTGGGTTTTCTTTAAATAGCTTATCATCCGAACCAAAGCAACGGCTTCTAATGGAAAGGAATCCACCTCTGCCAAAAGGATCTCATATAAAACTGTGGTCTTGACTTTAAGATTGCATGTGATGAAGTGTTTTTGAATTCTTTCTACTTGCCACCATTTCTGTTCGGACATACTACCTCCCCACACTTCACATCCATATAGAATAACAGGAGTGACCAGCAAACCAAAAAGAGTTTTCATGGTCGTCCAATCCCATAATTCTGCGTTCCTGCACTTGTTTTGTAAAGAGTATAACGCCTTCCAGCCCCCTTGGATCCTTTTTGATATGCAAGTATCCCAGTTGAGTTTGTTATGAAAATCGATGACCAAGTATTTGTACTCTTCCACAATCTCAAGTGGGCTATTTTCAAACAAAAACTCGTCTTGTATGCCCCTATTCTTCTTCAGCGAGAAGATCATAATTTTGGTTTTGCTAGTGTTAACTTGCATTCCTACTTCATGACAAAAAATTTCTAGTGCTGTCAAGTGCTCTTTCAAACCTTTAGCTATTCTAGCAAGAATTATGAGATCATCCGCATATAAGAGCAATCTTATCACAAAGTGGGCCAGCTGCACCCCCTCACCATTGGTCTTGTTTATCCACTCTTCTAACTTGTCAATATAGAGCCCGAATAATGTTGGAGATAGTGGACACCCTTGTTTAACCCCGATGTTGCTGTCAAAATCTTCTGATAGCCCTTCTGTCGTTCTGATTTTAGCTTTGACTTGCTCATATAATCTGTAAACCGCTGACCTAAGTTCTTTAGGAACTTCCAACTCTTCCATTCTATCTCATAATTTATTACGTGGCACTGTGTCAAATGCTTTTTTTAAGTCCACAAAACAATAAAAAGCCTCGTTCCCCGGAGTGTCCCAAACTTTCTCAATCAAGTGTCTAAGAGTGATGCCGTGATCTATAGTAGAGTGTTTCGGTCTAAAGCCTGCTTGCCCTTTTGCACGTTTGCCTTCTGTTTCAGCCCAGTTGCTGATTTTTTGTTCTACCAAGCTGCCAAATAACTTGCCAAATAGTGGATTGATCATGATGGTTCGGTAATTAGAAGGATTGTTTATATCTCCAAAGGATTTTTTGTTTATATCTTTCAATCAAGCTATGGATGATGTGATGAGTTGAACTTCAAATGTCTTTAACTTCTTCCACAATGTGCACCAAAAATACCCAACAAACGTGGTGTCTCAATCTGAACTATGCTCTTTGACAAACCATGTAGTCTCACCACTTCTCCAAAAAACAATTATGTCATGTGAACATCATTAGTCTTCTTGCAGAGAATGAAGTGTGTCATCTCTGAAAATCTGTCAACCACCACAAAAATTGAATCATGCCCTTGCCAATATCCTCCTACGGCTTCTCTAGTACAAGTAATTTTACCAATATATCTTTATATAAATAATTCTGATTTTGCTATTATTAACATATATAAATGTTGTATTTATTAGTCCATATATATATATATATATATATATATATATATATATATATATATATATAATTTATTTTTATTGATATATACTAAAAAAAACATATTAAATACGAAATATATTTGTCCATATATATACTTCGGACTTTGCTTTTATTAATATTGCTACACAGAGAGAGAGAGAGAGCATATATATAATGGTCCCTGATTTCTATAAATATTTGGACATAATGATCTGTAGACCAGTATAATTCAATAGATGAATATTTCTCTAAATATTAATTTCAGCAATGAGCATACATCATACAATATACGCTGCTGGCCAGTGATCATTTAGAATCAACCTATACTTAAATGTATTTTATATTCTTTGTTTCTCCTTAGGAATTCTTAACATATAAATTTCAATTTTTTATTCCAATGGACACTTGATATTGCTTCTTTGATTAGTTCTGACTTATATGACATTCCTTCCAAATTAGATTTCTTGATACCTTTTTATCTGTTCCGAGGGTTGAAAAATTGTGTCGCTATACAAAAGATATTCCCCTTTGTCACCAACTTGACTTAATAAAAAATTATATCTTTCTCTAAGTCATCGCAGCACCACAACAATCTAGCCACTCCTTATAATTCTTTGCATTTGATTTCTTTGTAATCATTTCTTTCTTGCGGACCTGGAAAGATTCTCAGACTTGCCAAAATCCATCTCAGCAAGTAGTTATGTGGAAAATCAGGACATTAAGTAGTATTTCGGTCGCTGTAGATAGATTGTAGATTAATATTATTAATAGATATTAAATATATTAAAGTTTTATATTGATTAATGTTGATATTTTAATAGAAATCAATTAATTTGATAAATACATCAAAGTTTCATATTGTTTAATATTAATATTATGCAATAGATATTTATTAACTAATTTGGTAAATCTATCAAACATGTGACATTTTATATTGATTATTAATGTGTATGTATATATTATATTTGAGCATTTCATAAATTGATTATTAATTTACTTTTATTTTAGAATTCATTTAGTTTTATATTTTAATTTTCTATATAATTAAAAATTTATATTTCATTATTGTTTACATATCAGATTGGGTACATCACAAGAGTTTACCTAAACAAGTCATCCAAATAATATGCTTGAAATATTGATCATCTATAAAACAAATTACATGCATTTTTCTTCAGTAAATGCAATATGCCTGAACTCTAACGTGCCTTCATCTTTGAATTCACAAGTCTACTATAAATGACATATCATGTATGCCTAAGCCCTTAGTCTCAAAGGCTACCTAGGTCCTTCAATGTTGAAAACATTAATTACACTTGAAACACTCCTGCATTTATTACACTTGAAACATTCCTGCATAGATTAATTTATGTTTATTATCATACAGAAAACCCCAAGGTCCATTTCATCACATCCAAAGAAGCCATCAAGGATAATGAATGGCTGAACAGCTAACACAAACAATGAAAAAATAACAGAACCCTTGAATATAATTGACCAGACTGCTATATCTTACCAATTCTTTTATACGAAAAATGCTGCCTTACCAAAACAAAAGCGAAATACATTACTGAGAAATTTGAATATGCATAAGGCAAGCAACATTTGTAATCTAATTTGCAAATGCAATTATGCACTTACTCTGTTGAGGTACGAAGTAGCTCATAGACCATGTCAGTCTGCAACACAAAATATAAAAAATAAAAATGCAATAAGTTCTGTAATTAAATAATAGATAAAGGATAACAAGAAACAATACTTTGATTCTCTAGATTTTTCTCACCTAGAGAACTCATGAGAGATGAAATACATCTTGCAATAAAACACAAAACCATATAGACATATTAATAAATAAATAGACATTTATGAAAGATATAAAATAAAAATTCAGGCATAACAAACCTGTAAAACATTTGGCAGGTTCAGACGTTGAGCAAGTTGTGTTGCAATAGTAGATTTACCAACACAAGCAGTCCCACAAACAAGGATTACAAATGGCACTCTTTGATGATGAAACCTATTTTGAGATTTATAGACAGCATCTTAGCAATCAAACTAAAACAGAAACAAGCTATACAGAGTTTCTTTGTTGATCCCTTTGTGATTTTCATATAAATCCATTGCAAAGGAGAGATACAAACGAGTTCCAAAAAATACAGATTCTTAGAATAGACAGAACAAGTAAGATGAAAAGAAGATGAATGTAATTTATACAAAGAAAATGGTCGGATTCTACAAACTCTATTACATGAAACAATAAGAACAAATGCTACTATACTACAAGGAGAGCTAGAGCTATTAGCAAAACCGTTGGAAATTTAGACAGAAATGTTACACATCGGAAGAGTGTGTGTGTGTGTGTGTGGATTCTACAAACTCTATTACATGAAACAATACAGTCAAATGGTACTGTGCTACAATGAGAGATAGAGAACTCTTAGCAATAACATTAGAAATGTAGACACATTGTGTGTGTGTGTCTAAATGTGTGTCTTTGTGTTTGTGTTTGTGTCTGCGTCTGTATATGTGAGTTTGTCTGTCTATCTCTCTCTCTCTGTGCGTGTGTGTGTCTGTGTCTGTGTCTGTGTGTGTATGTCAGAGAGAGAGAGAGAGAATATGTGCAAAATTGATATTGAATTGATAGCAATGTTTAATATACAATGATTAAATATGCTATAAATGTTATTGCTTAATCAATTTAAGTGATAAAGGAATGTTGCTATGTCTCATATATCTATATGATTATGCAATTTATGGATATCACCTAACAGCAATATGTTGCTGTGTTTGGTTTATAACTGCAAGTTTGCAACTTTAATGATAGATGCTATTTCTAATTTAAGCCTTATAACTATGGAATGTCTCTATTTACCCCTTACACTGATGATATTGCTGTATCTGATCTGAACTTGTAACTATGCAATGATCGGCTGTGTCTGATTACAATCTGTAGAGTATATGTCGCCGATTATGCCAAGAGGCAATTTGCCCAAATAGAGTTGATCTAATGCTGGAATAAGAAAAGGAGATAACATTCAATGCTGCTGAACGGAGTGAGTTTGATCATCCATTTGTATCTTGCAAGGTGAAGGAGTTGTGCCCTTTGAATGCAGACGAGCCAGATCTCTTCCCAATCATTCCACTTCATAACCAAACAGTTTTTCTCAACTAATTGAACTCTTTAGTTAATTGATAACTAATTTTCTTTATTATATCGCTTAATGCAGACTTTTCTTAATTGTCATTCTTCATACTTGGTTAACACATATCATCACTCGTCTTCTAACATAGTAATCGCTATTTATTGCTTGCCATGTCTTTGTTTGGTTAACAACTTGATATAAACTTGCCCTTGAACAAAATGATTGATTGTCTATATGGTGCTGTGAGGATTTAATGGTCAACTAGAAAATCAGTGACTAAGTCAATTAATAACGATGTTTCCATTGTCTTCTATTAGTAATGCACAGATTGCTATCTCTGTTTTAATCACTACATTACTACTCATAATCATTATCTCCAAGACTACTCTTAGTCGATAACTTTTATCCATATGAATATGTTTTAGTTGATTAGTTTGTTATCACAGTGTTACATCGGCACGGTGGTGTGGTGGTGCGGGGGGACGTCAGGACGAGTTTTGGTTGCAGGAAAAAGGACCGCAATTTCAAGATGGCGGGGGGACGGCGAGGGGAGGGGGGAGTGCATTATATATATATATATACTAAAAATGCTAATTATGAAATGATACTTCAATATAGCATACCAAATATAGTTGAATATAGAAAATTGTAATGTGATTCAAGAACCATAAGCTCAAACTTGAAAGTTAAAACTTCATAACCATTACCAGACTATTGAACTTAGTAAAATACTAAAATACTAAAACGTCCAAACATAATATGATAATGATAAATGAAAAATTAAAAATATAAACCACATATTACCATGTAAGTCAAAAGCCAACCATTGACTATCAATTTATCAAATGACAAAGATGGAAGATTCAAAATTCATTGTTCAAATATGAATATCATATATCATAAAGATGCTCATGATGACAATGAGCCGAGTAGCACGAAATAGTGAAATGAAATAATGTATCACAGCCATATCAAAGTGAGTATAATCAACAAAATGACAAAATGTCTATATTGAGAATGTAATCATCCCAAATGCTCTCTAATCATCCCCTATACCAAAGTCCTCATCACTAAAACTACTAGACTCCTCATAGGTAAGATCTTGATCCTCCAAATGAACACCAACTAGCCCTTCTTCTACATCATCATCCTCATCAATCGGAGTTGGATCCTCAGGCTCCACATCCCATCGTGTTGTTGGGCTCTCCTTGTGCTCGCATGTCGGTTGATCTTTGAGCCGCAAGAAACCATGTACAGCAACAAACTTCTCCACTCTCTTAGAGGTAAGTTTGTTTCTCTTAACAGAATGGATAAAGCTGGTGACAAGAAGACATATCCTGATGCAATATTCCTCCACATATATCAAATGACAATTGCAGTTTGTAATATTGATTCCTCTATAATATCAAATGATTGTTGTTTCCTCTACTGCTTTTTGTGTACTTTGTATTGATTTGTACAACCTATTCGTCTAAGCATATATCAAATATTGTCTTTAGTTATCACTGTCATGTAAATATTCTATATATTATTGTTATAGATTGACTTGCTTTTGTAACAGGCGTTTCCCATATAATTTATTATTGTTGTGTATGTTGATGTTGCAAGCATAATGGTGCAAGGGCTCCCCTCAAACACAAAGGCATGATGAAGACTCCTAGCATGGACAATGAAAAGAAGACATATCTAAAGGTCAAGTGGAAGGTTTTAGAGCCAATCATGGCTGTATGTAATAATCAAACTCATAAGATGTATGTGATTCTCAAGGTCTTGATAAAGGCTTGAGAAAAATTAAATGTAATGGGAGGCCAATAGTGCCCAATAGATTCAAAATAGGTTAAAGGGATATTAGACTAGTGAATTGGGTCCTACATAAATATTTTCCAAAAGTTTGATGGGTTTTTAGTTAATTAGAAAGGAGAAATAAGAGTTATAATTTTGAATATATTCAAATTACAACGGTACTTACCTTTTGGAGGGAACTTAGTTTTAATGGCTTAAACATGTTTGTCACAAGTCCCAACTGAATGGAATTAGTTGGGGATGTTATTTACCACATTATATAACCTGTTGAAGGCATATGGACAGCAGAAGTACAGACTGGAAGCCATATTGTACAGACGGGTTGAAAGGAAAGCAATAAAAAAAATCTTTATTTTGCAATTTCAATATAATTGTGATTGAAACTTCATTCCTTATTATGTATATTACTTAAGAACATCATTTAATATCTGTAATTCATCTTTGAATGCTCTAGTACTATTCTTCTTGGCATTCATACCCAGATTGTTGATTGGAATAAGAGATTTTGCATTAGTTTTGAACAAATTTTGGTTTCTTTCATGAAATGAGGATCATTCCATGGATGTAGGACCCTGATTCCCATGGAATGATCAATTCCTAACATGTATTATGTCAGGCAAACATAAGTTTACAGGAAGTTTGAAGATTTGCAGGTGTACACCATTGTGAAGATTGGGAAAAGGGCACAAAAGTGGTGACATAGGTATAGCAGCAAAGAAACTAGCCAAAAGAGGTCATGGTTTTATGTAAAACAGTCAAAGTACTCGTCATATACATGGTGTAGGATCAAAGAACAAGTCATGGAAGTGATTCTTGGTCGGATTTGAAGAGGCCCTAGTTTTTGGCTCAATTTCGTGAGGGTTTCATAGAAAGCATATATGGGAAGTTGCTAGGTTGAAACCAATTGAAGAATCCTTAGTTTAGGATCATATTAAGATATTGTACCAAGTCATAGGGTTTGGGGATAAGTATTTCATATAATTCCTTTGTAAATGAGCGGGTTTTGTGCCTAAAAAGAGGCCCATAGTGTAACAGTAGAGACATGGTCCAAAACAACCATACCTAATCTTTTGATATGTTATAGAGAAGCCAAATGGGTATTTGAATATGCAAGTTATTTTCCTCGTGTTTTGGGAAAGTTTGGAGAAAAATGCAAAAGGACAGCATTTGAGGGCTAGCTGGGGCTTGTAGACCTAGTAGGCTAGGAAGTTTGGTTTTGCCTTGAAGATAGGCTCTTGATATTTGGTAAGCTTAATAATTGGTTTGTAATAGGGTATTCAAAGACATTAGATTCCTACGAAGTCTTTGGAGAAGTCAATTACATACTTTGGGCAACTTAAGCCTTAAGGTTGTGTTGGGAAACCTTTGGGAAAACACACTGTTTGGAGTATTTTGTCATAGAAACTTGGAACGGCCCACCTTACCTTGCATCACATAAGGTCTTTATGTTTTTTCGTTTGACTATAAACCAACTATATTATCAGTTTGCAACAAACTTGACATCAATGACAATTGCTCATCAATCTCCCCCCTATATCATTGATGGCAACCTCTCAAATATATGATCTTTATTATGTAAGGCTCCCCCTTAGTTAGCTGCTCCCCCTTACTCTAACTTCTCCCCCTTTGTCATCAATGACAAAGAATCTCCAAGGCTAGAGACTAGCTCCCCCTGAAGACATGCTCCTTATGTGACTTTTTAATGGATGGATGAGAGTGAGACTACTCCCAATTTCTCCTTTAGGTACTCAAAAGTTTCCGTTGGAAGGGGTTTTGTGAAGATATCCACTATTTGCTTCTTTGTATCAATGTACTCCAACGTTACTTGCTTTTTAAGTACTTGTTCTCTTAAGAAGTGGCATTCTATTGGTATGTGCTTTGTTTTAGAATGCATGACTAGATTCTTCGAAATGCTGATTGCACTTGTATTATCACAAAATATAGGAATAGGATGCTCAAATTCAATCTTGATATCTCTTAGAGTTTGCTTCATCCATAGCACTTGTGTACAACTTGCTACTGCTGCAATACTCGGATTCTGCGGTAGATAGGGTTGCTGAACCTTGTTTCTTGCTTAGCCATGATACTAAGTAATTACCAAGAAAAAATGCACCTCCACTTGTACTTCTCCTATCATCAATATTGCCTTCCAAATCTACATTTGTATAGGCAGTGAGACTGAAATCATTTCCTCTTGAATACCATAGACCAAGATTCATAGTGCCTTTTAGGTACTTCAATATTCTTTGAACTTCTAGAATATGACTTTCTTTAGGCATAGCTTTAAAATCGGGCCACCATTGTAACAACTTCCAAGATATCAGACCTTGTAGCTGTTAGATATAACAAACTTCCAATCATGGATCTATCTTGGAATTGATTTACACTCAGGGTCCTGGGATTCCTCTCCTTTACTAAGCTTGCACCCAATTATCATATGGGTGCCAATAGGAGTACAATCTTCCATTTTGAGTTTCTTCAACATTTCTTTGATATATTTACCTTGTGAAACAAGTATTCATTTATTAGTTTGTTCTATTTGCAGTCCAAGAAAGAAGGATAATTCTCCAAGCATGGACATCTCAAATTCTTGTTGTATGTTCATGGAAAATTCTTTACACAATTTATCACTTCCTCCAAATATTATGTCATCCATATATACAACTACTATCAAAAAATTGTTATTTTCAGATTCGATGTATAGATTACTATCTGCCATTCCTCTTTCGAAACCTTGATTTTGAAGATAATTATCCAATCTAGAATACTAAGCTCTTGGAGCTTGTTTTAGTCTGTAAAGTGTTTTTTCTCAATCTGCATACATGATCCTCTTTTTTTGAAAATGTAAATCCTTCATGAAATTCAACATATACTTTATCTTCTCTGTCTCCATTTAGGAAAGCTGATTTTACATCCATTTGGAAATTTTTAAATGCTTTATGGCTTGCGAATGCTAGGAACATCCGAATTGCTTGCAATCTTGCAACTGCAGAAAATGTCTCTTCAAAATCCACTCGTTGCACTTGAGCATAACCTTTACAGACACACCTTGCTTTGTTACTTGTGACTTCTCCATTTTCATTCATTTTATTTTGAAACATCTACTTGGTTCCTGTGACATTTTTGTCTTTTGGCCTTGGAACAATTTCTCAAGTGTTGTTCTTTTCAATTTGGTTCAATTCTTCCTCCATAGCTTTTACCCAATGCTAGTCTTCATTAGCTTCTTTGAAGTTCCTACGTTCTATTTTTGATAAAAGACAAAAGTGTGCATGCTCATCATTGTTTGCATATCTTCTTCGTGTTTGAACTTTCTTTTCTAAATCTCTTATTACCAAGTCTTCTGGATTATTTCTTTGGACAAGTTTTGAAATTTTTTTCTCATGTCTTTAAGGGATTTTTCATTGGTGTCTGTAAAGGAGTTTTTGCTTTCAAAGGTGTTTGTTCAATTTCTTCTTCATCTTCTTTATCTTTTGGGTCTTCTTCTTCTTCACATGTACTTGGTGTTTCAGCATTTCCTTTTATCTTTTCAAATCCTTCATCAATCTTTACATTTGCGCTTTTGACAATCTTGTTAAGTCTTTTATTGTAAAATCTATATGCTTTATACTTTTAGATGAACATCCAAGAAAAATTCCTTCATCACCTGTAGCTTCAAATTTACCCAAATCATCTTCATCTCTTCTTATATAACATGTGCTTCCAAAGATTTTGAAATACTTGACTGGTGTTGGCCTTCCTTTCCATAAATTGTAAGGTGTCGTATCATGGTTTACTCTTACTTTTGCACGATTCAAAATGTAGACTGATGTATTTACTACTTCTTTCCAAAAGGAATTAGCTACATTAGATTCATTAAGCATTGCCCTTGACGTTTCTTGAAGCATCATGTTCTTTCTTTCAACTCAATTTTGTTGAGGAGTTCTAGGTGCTGAAAATTGTCTTTTAAACAAGTGTGCAAAGATATATATGTTGCTGGTCCCTCATTTATACCACTAGGAGAGACTAAATTGTGCACCACTATCCTTCATAAAGAGTACTCAAAAGTAAACATTTTGATGGAGGATATGGGACAAACATGCATGACTGATGGATGCTCTATCATCATGGATGGGTGGACCGATATCAAACATCGGCCACTCATCAATCTTATTGTCACTAGTACAACAGGGGCCTATTTTCTTAGAGCCATTGATTGTTTAGGAAACAAGAAGGATGCATCCTTCCAATTTCAGATTTTGAAGGATGCTATAGAGGTAGGGGCTTCAAATGTTGTGCAAGTAGTGACTGATTCAGCCCGGGTGTGTAAATCAGCTAGATTGATAGTAGAGAGCACCTATAGACAAATATTTTGGACCCCATGTTGTGTACATGCATTGAATAACACCTTGAAAGACTTTGAAAAAATTGACTGGATAAAGGCTATGGTGTCCGAGGCTAGAGATGTGCAAATGTTTATTTGCAATCATCACACATCTCTTGCACTATTTAGGACATTTTCCAAAAAAGAATTCCTCAAGCCCGTGGACACTAGTTATGCTACCTACTTCATTTTGTTGGAGAGGATGCTTGAGGTCCAAGAGGCCTTACAATCCATGATGGTCAATGCAGAGTGGAATAGATGGCATGAATCAAGCACCCCGGATGGAAGACTTATGAAACGAAGAATCCTAGATGAGAATTGGTGGACCACAATGAGGTAAGAAACTTAAATAATTGATATCATAATTGTTATTGCTGATTTAATAAAAATATTTCTGATTTAGGCACTTGCTGATTTTTTAAAATTAATGATGTTTCTCACTTGTAATTTTCTTTCATTTGCAGATACATTTGCTCCTTCATTGACCCTATTGTGTAGGCCATTAGATATGCTGATATTGACACTCCTAGCCTTGGAGAGATTTATGAGACCTTTGATAGCATGTTTGGGCAGATCAAGCAAGCTATTAAAGACAAGGAACCTACTTCGGAGTTCTATGAGGAGCATCTTAAGCCCATTGTGATGAAAAGGTGGAACACTATGAACACCCCACTTCATATAGCAGCCTATGCAATCAACCCGAAATGGTATGCACCAAGGCTTGGGAGAGTGCCTCCATCTGTTGATGAGGAGGTGAGTGTAATTTAAATTTAATAATTTATGTTTAAGATTTCTGATTTTTTTATTTTAATATGTCTTCAAAATCTTGATTTTATTTGTAAACTAAGCTTTCTAAATTCTAACTTCTAAATTTTTGTTTGTTGAAAGTAGGTGAAGGAGGGCTTCTTCAAGGCCCTTTCAAAAATGTATAAAGCAGAGGATGTTGCAAAACTTCAGGGGCAATGGCTTGACTTTGCCAATCTTCGTAGTCCAACATTTGGTACACCAGAGGTAAGGACTGATAGAGCTACATTAGCTCAAAGGGACCCGATTGGATGGTGGACATGGCATGGTAGAGATGCACCTAAGCTCAAAGCTCTTGCCACCTGTCTTCTCTCACAGGTTGCAAGTTCCTCTGCTGCAAAGAGGAACTGGTCTACATATAGCTTCATCCAATCAGTCAAGAGGAACAACCTTACCTCTAGACGATCGGAGAAGCTTGTGGTTGTTCACAGTGTATTGCGACTAGAGGAGCGACAGAGTCTTGAGTATCAACAAACTCCAGCACTACGTTGGGATGTTAATCCGGAGGATGCATTGCAGATTGATGAGGATGACACACCTCCAGGGCTGCTTGGTGTTCCATTCGATGAGAACCCTCTGCCTACCCCTGGCAGTGATTCAAAGAAAGAGACTGGTGCTGATCTTGATTTAGATATAGATCTAGAATCTTAGATTAGTAGAGAACAACCTTATATTTGGCTTTCCGCTATGCAAATACTCGGATACATTATTGCTTTTGATTATTATGGAGATGGACATCTACACTTCTAGTTCTAGTATTTACTTTCATTATGTCATTTTGATTTCATGCATGATGATGATAAATTGATACTTGGAGTCTTTGGGCATTTTTGCTAATTGTATGTGATATTGGTATGCGATATTGGGATAATTTTATGTCATTTTGATTTGAATCTTGATAGTTTTCAATTTCCATGTATGATAGCCTATACTATGCTCAATGTTTTGATATGCATATTTGAATTATGTCTCTAATATTAAAAATCCCCAATATTTTATAGCCATCCCCTGAGGTCCCGTCTCCTAAATTTTGGCTTCGACCCGTACCCGTACTAGAAATATGTCCCCGTCCCCTAAAACATCCCCATCCCGAAAACTCCATGGAGCATAGCCTAAAACCATTGAAGACCATCACCTTGGTCTTCCCCAAATTAACCGTCAATTGTCATAGCTCAAAAAACAATTTGAGACTATCCAATTGTCTCTATAAAACCCTCCAAAGAAGAGTTTAAAGGAACAACATCATCCGGGAAGAGTTGAATAGAGATTAGAACCTAGGGAAGAGACAACCATCCTCAAGATGAGTATGGTCTTGAAAATACCACTCCAACTCATCAATGTAGATGCCAAAAAGGGTAGGCCTCAAGAAACAGCCCTACTTTACCTTGATAGTGTACCAATGAAGTCCAAAAATAGAAAAAGGGTCTTGAGACGGCTCAAAACCATTAGTAGAGTGTCATGATAGCTGCTAAAATAGTCTCGAAAATATAATATCTCAAAGCTTCTAAAAGAGGTTCATTCTACAGACGGTCAAATGCTTTGCAAAGTCCGCAAAGCACCTATACACCTTTAAGAAGCGATGATGTGTCTCCTCAATAATTCTTCAAAGTGTCAAGATATGGTCCACAATCTGATAATCCGATTTGAAACCGGCTTGCCCCTTGGCATAGATGTGATGGTGATCCAACTCCCTCTACAAAATAATATGAAGAGTCATGGTGTACAACTTGGAGAAGGCATTTCCAACCATAATGGTCTTGTAATTATTGGGGTCCAACATAAGACTTGCCTTATGGATCAAATGAATGAAATTTGGGTTCTTACAAATGTCTTCAATGTTTGTGATTCAGGTTCTTACAAATGTTTTGAATGTCTACGATCATAGTTTCAACATCTAGTGCTATATTTCTTGTAATGTCATTCACAAATCGCCAATATGGTAAAACAAGCACTTTCAATTATTAATTGATGTTATCTAGAAGTAAATATTTGGGGTTGGGGTGATACAATCTGTTGTGAGGTTTTCACACCATCGCCCCAAAATTTTGGGGACCCCCTTTTTTTTATCGCCTTGGCAAATTTTTGGATTGTCCAACAATTTTGATTTTCTTTGAGAGTTTTGAGCCTTGGACACCCTCAGGCCACTGGGAGAGACTTAGCTTATTTTCACCCAGTTTCACTGAATTTTCCAGAACAACCAACTTCATCCTTAGGCTGGACAAAATTCAACAAGCAACGCTTGGCAGGATAAAATTGTAAATTTGTACTTAGACATTTTCCTTTGAAAATCTGGATGTAACTATGTAAATTTGAATAATTTTCAAAAGGGAAATTTTTGTTAGACTTGAGTTTTGGAAAATCTTAAATTTTTTCTTTGGTGAAAATTTTAATTTTGTAGAAATGAGGCTAAATTGCAAAATCGATTTTAGACTCTAGAAGTGATTTTATTTCCTGTCACAAAATTTTAAATGGCATAGCAAAATCGATTTGGAGGAAAATTGCAAAAAATTGGTTTTAACAAATCAAAATTGCCTTGAAAACTTTAGCCTTTAATGACATGGGTAATTCAATATTGAAAAATGGCTTTTGGTTAGCCAAATCCAATTTTAATGACGTATTAATTACTAAATCCTCATTAAATGAAAATATTTAACATCTCCAAGGCACCATTTAGTTTCTTTTTGCAATTTGGAACTAATTAGCAATTTAAAAGAGCAATTTTCATTTTGGCAAAATTAAATTTTAGCTAAGTATTTAATTGTGGGCCATTTTTTTTAATTAATTTTTTTTTCTCCCCTCCAGGACCAAGTCGGCCAGTAGGGAAGACATGCGGAGTTGGGTATAATAGGAGATCCTTCCCCCTTTCTCCCTCATTCCTCATTCATTCTTCTCCATGCTTGAGCGAGTTTTCTTGTGAAGAGCAGATTTAGTGTTTGGCGAATTTCCTTGGAGGCAGATTTTCTTCTTTTTGGGTGACTTTGCAAGGGCAGTTCACATTTCTCTTCCTTGGCAATTTTCATTCTTGAGGGCAGATTTCTCCATTATTGGCGATTTTCCTTCTTAAAGGGCAGATCTGTACTATTGGCATTTTTTTTCGTGATTAAAGGGCAAGCTCTCCATTGTTAGGTGATTCTTCTCAAGGTCTGATTTTGCCAAAGAGCTGCGATTTTCTGCCCTAGATTGGGCAATTTTATTTGAAGAAGAGATACATGATAAATTTCTGATTTGGCAAGGGATTTGAAATTCTCAAGGTCTGATCCTAAATCCAAAAGAGTCAAGATCTGGCTATTGGTTAAGGTGGATTTTAATCATTTAGAGTTGAAAGAGGTCCTTAAGCTGACTTCCTTCTTTCGTTCTAGTCTAAGGATTGCCTCCCTTGGTTCTGCTTGTCTTTTGTCCACCTCTTTACCATCCTGTAATAGGGCGACAAGATGGGGGATGTTAGTACAAGCAAGAATCCTAAGGGGACAAACACTAAGAAAGACAAAGAGGATATGATGCCCAAAACACCTTTCTTCTCGAAAATGAAGCGAATAACCGACACCAATATCGGTGCAGTAGACATAATACGAGTAAAGGACAAACTATGGGAAGGTCAATCCCCCTTGGCAAAGAAGATATACAGAAGGCGGTTGCACATCACAACCCAAGCGTCTACACTTCTATTTCAACCATGATGAGCGACGTTGGGATGGCACTTGATTTTGAGGACATCACAGAAGAGAATATCAATGAGACAGATCTCAGATCGAGATTGGATGAGCTAGAAAAGGTTGCTATCAAAAGGAAGCATCTAAACACCCTTTCCTCCCTAAATGCTTTTATTGGATTTGCAAAAGAATATGAGGACCATGAAAAGATACTACGAGCAGCAAGCAGCGTGGTGAAATCAGCGCAACTCAGAACGAAGCACACATCTTGTCCTTCTATGGAGGAAGTCAACGAGAGGCTAGCTAAGTTCATTGCCTTAGCTAAGAAAATGAAAGAAAAGGGAACAGTTATATTAGAAAATCATTTGATGTAAGCCCAAGTGGCAATTTCTCTTTCTTCTAGAATAGGACAAGTGTCTATTTCTGATTGGCCACCATTTTGGTGCCTTCTCATTGGTTGCCACTCTTTGCACTTTTTTCATTGGTACATCGATGAGGTGGCAACTTCTCATTGGCCGATGGGATGGCAGCCCTAATTAGGGTTTTTAGGATCCAATCTGGATTGTTGATCTTGTTTTGATCTCCACTGTCCGTTGTATTTTTGGCACCTATATAAGGCCATTTGCTCTCATTTGTAATGGTCGAAGAAAATTGTTGCATAAGATAATACCAAAATCGCTCTCTTTTTCATTGTTGTGACTTGCATGGTGATTAAGAACATTGGGTATTATTGCATGGTTTCTACTTCCACATAGTTAAATTTCTTCTCAAGTTGTTAAAGTTGGTTGCATTTCAAGTTGTTTAAGCAAGAGTAAAGTAGATGGATAGTTGTATGGTAGCATTAGTAGATGTTTGATAGGGATCAATACTAGACCACTAGCATCCTAGCAGCTTGTTGGGAAGCATTGTGTGGTAAGCTAGTTTATTTTTTCCTTTGAATCATTGTAGTTGTAGAGGCGGGGCCGCTAGTTAACCTTCATTAGATTCGATCCCCGTCCATTTGCCTACCTTCCATTCGTAGGAGTAGGAGTAGAATAGTGAGTAGCCGAGTAGTCGAAGTTTAGAGAAGGAAGTTAGAGAAGTAAGTCAAGTGTCAGAACACATCCATTTACCTTCCACCACCACCGCTTTCCCACCAACATCATCATTGGCAGACACATCCTACATCATCACCACCATCAACATTATCCGCCACTCGCATATTTCACAAACCCATCACCATCTCCATCGTCCCACCAAAGTCCAAGTCATCCTCAACAATTTGCATAAGGCAGCCTACGTGATTACCAACAAATCACATTGATAAAACTGAGCGAGTATCCACAAGTGTAAGGAACATTGGAGTTATTCTAACATCCCATGAGCAATAATTTTTCAAAAGAGGAATTGTATGTTTGATACTCCGTATCAGATATCCAATTACTAATATGTTATGTAGTGACACAAAACTCGCATCAACACAATCTACGCTAAATATATCTTCGTCCAAGAAACAAAACACATGAATTACTAATATTCCATTGCTTGTTCATATGATTTATTTCCAATTATCAACATCGATTTTTGATACAACCTCCAAAATCGTCTCCAAAGGAGACTTTACAATTTTGCTGCACACACAAGTAGACTAAGGAGGGCCTTGCACTTTTGAAATTGTAACTGAAAAGAACAATTTCAAATTGGAATGGCAAATAGAGAAACAAGAGATGACTGATCGATGATCACAATTACTTCAACTAGGGCAAATAAATGTGAGGTTCACTCCTTGAACAAGTAAGTCTGCCCCAAAACAAATTCAAATGAGTCACCCAAAGTATGGCAGCAAATAAATAGGTCCACAAGTTACACATAGGGTGAGCCTAAGGACGAGACCAAAATAAAGGGACATGACAACATTGGCAAGATTAGGAATTATATGGTTTCCCTAGCCTAATGAAATTTATAAACAAGGAATTAAACCTTCACTCTAACATAATCCTTCATAGATTCATCTTTTGGTTCATTGTATTCAAACATCACCCCCTCAAAGTAGCTCTACTTTCTTTATATCAAGAATCAAATATATTGGCATTTTGCCTAAAACATCATTTTTGACTTGTGGTGTTTGCTCTATTTTGTTATGGTAAAAAGAAATGTTTGCAGCAAGAAGAATGGATTAATCCCACTCCAAGCCTTGGAACTCTTCTACAAAACAATTCTTTTAAAAAAAAAAATTTGTGCATTTCTAATGCAAAAAATGTGTCCTTTATTGTCAAAGGTTGTTTGGAACAGCATGACAATCTAGTGCCACCTATAACCATGTTGAATTGTACACCTATTAGACTATAATAGACAATAATTGCCTATACTAGTCTTGATAGCACATGTTATGAAAATCCTCTTGCTAATAGTGGTCCGTCGTGGGTGTTCCCAATACATTAGAAGTTATAACTTATATTACAACTTACTCAAAACTAAAACACGAACCTAGTCATCATCCTATACCGATTGATGTACTCCTCCCCATATCCACGCCTTTCCATGAGCTGTGATTCAAAACATTATAAAGAAAACCTTAATAAAAGTTTTGAGGCTTTTACAGAATAAAAAGTTTCATTTATATTCTTTATCTGATGATTCTGTTGTAACTTTTTCACTATATTAGTCTCAAAACGCAAAAACTAGGAAGATTTTTTTCGAAGACGATTTACATGAAATTTCATTCTACATAACAAGAAAAAGAATGGCAAAATACATACTTTAAACAGATTGGCTTCCAGATCTGACTGGGATCTGCAAAAAAGGTGAATATTGTATTAGCAACAATTCTGTCGAATTATATAAATCTGTTGAATACTTGTTGCTTGAAAAAATACCTTTTTTAGTACACATGGAAGTTACAATGAAATAAATGAGAAGTAAACCAAGAAAGAAGGCAATGTAAGAATCACATACACATCGAGAAGACTGTTGTCTACTAGTAGTTTCTTCAACTCCAAAGCAATTTTAACAGCAACATGATTAGGGATCTGAAATACAGTAAATCCTCCCATTTAAAAATTGCAACCTGAAATGTTGCGATGAAATTTACTCAACATCTTTGTTATTTTAAGCAGAACATGAGCAGAATTTACTATTTGAATACATTTGTTTTCTAAGATATAAAAAATATATGTCACAATAAGTAGCAAAGAATTAACATCTTCAAATGAAAACCATATCTTAAGTGCTAAATGAAAGCCATAACTTAGTGCTAGGCTCAAAAAAAAGAACATGAACTTGAAGAATTCTTAATCATATTTGATACATTTGTTGTTTTTGAGAAAGTAAATGACAAATCCATAAGAGCACACAATAGTAATGTCAATATTCTATAGAGAACATGAACAAGGAAAAGCTCTATTTATGTCTTTATAGTCTATTTCTGATCTGAACAGTGTTAGGGTCATTTACTGCTTCTAATCAATTCAAGCAGGGCACTTATATCTTTGAAATAGTTGCCAGACAAGGAAATTTAAACTTATCAAGAAAAGAAAAGCTCTATGTGCACATTTAGTGTTTCTATGGTGTATCATTGATAAATATACTTTTTGAAATCAAATACATACCTAATATAACATAAATCACCTTGGAGGATCTTTCAAGAATAATTGTTAACAGGATTATAAACCATCTTTCAAATATGGTAAATTTTTCATGAACCCATCTTTCAACCTATCACGAACCATCTAACACTCGTTGCAACAAATGACAAACTCCAATCTCACAAGTTGATTGAATGTCAGAGTTCTTCCATGCAAGAACATTTTCATCCGCAAAGGCAACATGATAACCTTTGTCTTCTAATGCTGATATAGAAACCAGATTCCTGTTTATGCCTAGAACAAAGAGAACATCACTCAAGTGAAGAGGAACTCTGGAATCCAGCTGGAAAGATGTAGAACCAGCACCCTCACATAATAACTTGCATCATCACCAATAATGACTTGAAGATGAGAGTCTTTTCCCTTCAAGTTGAAGAGTAATATGATGAGATGTTCCATTGTTAATCAGCCAAATATCAGTGTTTGAAGGAACATTGTCAGAGAGCGCAGAAATAAATCGAATCCTTCAGAGTTTTCACTTGACTCTCTTTGAGGAGAAGAATTTTCTACATTGCAACAGTTGCTTGAGGCTTTAGTCTAGAGGTACAATATCTAGCAAAGTGTCCAGATTTGTTGCATCTGAAGCACTGGGTCCTACATATGATAAAAGATAAGATAAATTCATTAATGTCCAACAAGAGACCACAAGGGTCTAAGGGACTGCAAAAAGTACAAGGAAAATGCCAATAGCGGGAATAATACATGGTGTTTGCAGAAAGGACAAGCAAGCAAACAAAAGAAAAAAACAATAAAAGACTAAATATTCCTCACAAACAATAAGTAGTCCAGAACGGAACGATACAATCTGGGGTAATCGTGTGCCCTAAACCATCTCAAGTAGTCGTTGGAGATAGGGTGATGGTCTTGAGTATGTCCTCTACAAGGTTTCGCAAATCTGGTGTGACACGAAGGAGGGTCAAAATACCACTTCGTCCCCACAGCAGCAGACACAAGTGTAAATAAGAAGGTGATGAACTAGTCTAATGTTTTTCTCGATGGGAACTACAATTGTAGAGTGTGATCACGAAGCAGCATGGCCTTCTGGAGATACCTTTACTCTCTAAAAAAGTAGTAGAACCTCCCCCTGACCTCATAGTAGATGGGGCAATGGAAACAAAATGGGTTTCAGTTTCTGCCTCCACAAGGGAGAAAAGGCCGCAGATCTTGTCCTCCCTGTCATCTGGTGGTCTTCCTGTATTCCTAACCAATGGGAACCCACTCTAAAAGATCCCAAGGAGATGTGGAGGGCATGATAGCAAGGGCGCACAATGACCTCATCTTGGATATCCATGTAGTCTTCAGCATAGAAGACCATCCTCAGACAAAGGCTCCCCAAAGGCTTACTCCAAGTCATGATAATGCACTATCTATAGATGTCGAGCCTAACATGCTCATTCAACACATGTTGAGGGGGAAGGAGGTGAGCGGGGACATCTAGAGAGAAATAGAAGGGGGAAGGAGATCCATCGCAATCCTAACCGAACTAGGAAGCGCAGAGCCCTGGGCAAACCAATAGCTAGCTCTACTAGAAGAATGAGAGCCTACCACTGCTTCGGAAGAGCAATAGACCATGCAAGACTATCGGTGACAACCCTCAATAGGGTCCATGAAACTCCGAAGCTGATCGAGACATTAAACCAAATCAAAGATGGTCCCCATCCCCAAAGGATGTGCCCAAATGATACTATAGGGGGTGAACTAATGGCATTTGATAATGCATTGAAGGAGGGTATGGACCAAAGAACCAAAAATCAAAATCGGATTGGAATTGGCGAGGCCTACTCGAATCATGAATCACCTATGAATCGCCTATGAATTGGCTACAAATCAACAAGGTGAAAAAAGCCTTGAAATTCAAAGATTTTAAAATTGGTGATTGTTGGTGATTTTTTACCCAACTTCCCAATTTCTGGGGCTGATTTTGTCAATTTCTGGCAATTTTTGACAAAAATCGCCGATTCAAGCGATTCAGGCGATTTTTGGCACATGAATTAGCGAGCCAATTCACCGACTCACCATGAATCACATGCCTTAAGTTAGATCGCAAAATCACATGAATCGCTTAAATTGCGGCGATTCACGTTACTCTGGTATGGACTCTCTCGACCGAAGCCCAACTGCACTCCAAGAGGGCCCCCACAAAATAGAGAAGAGGAAAATCGGACTGACCAAAGAGTCCAAGAGGGACATCTTGGTCGTGGTATCTTGGAAGTGATGTGTGAAGCACTATCTCCCAAGCATAGCCATGAAACTGAGCCCCTTTTTAACCTAGGGCTGCATGGCAAGTCTCATATTGAAACAAGGTTAGGAGAACTTAACCACCAGGTAAGTATAAGAGGATGTGATCACAACCCCATGCACTGCGTAGGCATACTTTTAGTCAACCAATTTTAAACTTTTAAATCAGCCCCCATCAAGTAAATCTTTTGTTGGTTTGTGTTGTTGATTATGATGTTGCAGGATTTGGCCTGTAAGAAGACAATATTCAGAGAATGTATTGAACCTGAATCCTAATCCTCAAAGTTCAGAAGGTCAAGTTCAAATGTTCGAAGCTTGAGATATAGTTCAAATATACATGGCACTTGGTTCAGAATCAAATTTAATGTTCAAATTCTGACTTACAATTTCAAGGATCGCCCTCCAAGTCCAACATTATGAGCACGGGTTGTCGGTTCATATATTAAAATCATCAAGTATTGAGGTTCAGTTTTAAAATTCGGAATTTTTTATTTCGAAAGTTCCATGCAGAATTAATGGTTTGAAGAAAGTCTACAGTTCAAGTTCAGATTTTCCAATTTTTGGCCTAGTTCTGTGATTCGAATTCCATAATCCACAATACCGATTCAGAGTGTAGATTTCAAAACACAGTCTCATTTCAAGTTTAAAGGCCCATTCAAATTTCTCGAATGTAGACTCGGTCCAAAAAGCTATGGTTTAAAGTTCAATGGCACAACTACTAGCCCAAAGTACATATGCTCTGATGCTTAAAGAATTAATGTGGTATCTTTTGTGAGGAGAAACCATCCTAGAGCGATGCTAGCAGCTTGACATTCACATTATATGTTCAAATGTTAACAATGAGGAAAGGCAATTCAGGGATTCCTCCTAGTATGCAGGGGTGATGTGTTTTGAAGACAACGGAATTCCACTCGGGTTTTATAAAGATAGAAAATGGCAGTGAAACTCAATGGTATTACTGGTTCCTCAAAGAGCACTATACATACCCATAAAAAATCTATAGTTGACCCTGTGAACTGTTAAATGCAAATTATTTAGAGTATTTTATGTATATCCTCAAAGGTACCTCTGCTCTGAGGAATTTCCGTACTGTGTGAAATAACCTATGAGAATGGAGAGCTAAGTTCACGCCAAGTTTACCTTGTTTCATCTATGAACTGATCATCCTCTTGTCCGCCAACTGCTGCTATGACCTATACAGCTGCTCTCATCAATAGCCAACTTAAGCACCATTTTCAGAATTTATAATAGCACCGGAGGATCAAACTTTTGTCAAACATAAGCACTCAAAATTTCTAGGATATAATATGGAAGCCCAAAATATATTAACCATCCTACAAATTTGCAAATATCTGTACTTCTTTGTTTACTCCAATCTGATAGAAATTTGAGAACTGTAAACACTATTACTCCATTTATAACTCCACAACTAAACTTTGAACGAACCTTTGACTGTACCCAAAAGAATGGCAGGTCCGTGGCTCTGATACCACTATAATAATCCAAGCTTGGCCTGGTCAAAGAAAATCAAATTGGGACTAGAGACATTCTGTCAAATGGTTGGCATGTATCCTGGGTCTTTAAGTCTTGATACTGCTGTAAGAAATCAGATTCTAGGAAATACAAGAATATGACAAAGACTTTGCAAAACAATGTGAAATTCAAGAAACAACAGTGCTAGATTATACTATTCTTCACTATAGCAGACTTATGCAATAATATAACTATCCGGAATCATAGAGACAAAGACTAATTGTATTACAACGTGCTAGCTAGTGTTTATACCACTAACACAAGTTTCAAACACAATGGAGTGAATAAGTGGAACCTGGAGTGAATATAGTGTTTATACCACTAGCGCACCTAGGACGCTGCCCCAGGACCCCGCAGGGGTGCTGCCCCCAAACCCCTATAGAAATAATCTAGAGGGAAACCACGCCGAATAAACCTCTGAGTCTGATTATGCTCCACATCACAACAACCACAAGGGTACTGTGGGGGTAGTGACTGAAGGAGAATGGCTCGAATCGCCAAAACATCGGCGAGCGAGATGTAGTGAGGGACTTTTGGCAAAGACATGACAGAGATTGGATTTGATAGAAGAGATGCATGAACAATTTTTCAACCTATCCATCATACCTCGAGCAGAAGAAAACCAAGGTAGAAACGCTCGAGGAGGCCGAAGACACTGAGGCAACGAGAAGTGTCTAGAGGACACTACACGGTGGTCAGGGAAACCCTCCACAATCCAATCCTAGCAGTTCAGGAAGACAAGTAGGTTCAGGAGAAACACGACAAAACATGTCGCAGAAACAAAAACTACCCAAGTTTACTAGTGATGGGAAGGAAGATCCTATCAGACATTGTTGTACCTGCGGAACTATCTGGGCAGCAAATGGGGTGACCAATCATAACGAATTGCTTAACCAATTTCCTGCAACCCTAAGGGTGTTGCCATCAACTAGTACTCAGACATGGACAAAGCAAACATAGGTTCACGAGTTGACCTGAAGAAGGCATTCCATGCGAAATTCAAATTGCTTCGGGACAATAATGAGATCACCACAAAAATCTACAGTGCTAAACAAGGGAGGAAGGAAATTGTTCGAGCCTATAATAGAAGGTTGAAGGAGTTGCTCAAGAAAATGGAAACCCAACCCGCGAACGAATTGAAGAATAGATGGTTCGTCGATGGACTTAATGCATCTCTAAGAAGAAAAATGAAGATAGTACCGTCGACGTTGTATGACAATGCATACGATAGAGCTATGAATTTGGAAAGTGAAAGAAAAACACTAAAGAACAAAAGTTGCGAGTTTTATGACTTTGACAATAAGGAATTTGGAAAGTGAAAGCAAGTTGCAGTCTTATGACTTTGACACTTCCTTTGTCAAGGGAGCGCAGAATGTTGTTGTTGGTGCCTTATCTCGTCGTCCGCATTTGAGCTCTAGGGCAGAGATCTCAAAAAATTGGAGACATTTGATTATAGCAGAGTATGCCAAGGATTCTTGGGCTTCAGGTATTGTTGAGGGGACAATACAGGATGATAGATACTTGATTGTGAATCATCTCATCATTTACAAGGGGAGAATATTCTTAACCCTAGGATCTAAGGTGAAGAACATGGTATTGAGGGTCTTTCATGATACACCTATGGCAAGTCATCCTGGGTAATTTAAGACTTATAAACGAGATTTTGAGAGATTTGCTTGGAAGGGTTTGAAATCAAATGTTCTTCGTTATGTTAGAGAGTGTCCTACTTGCCAACGGAATAAACAAGAACACACATCCCCTGCAGGTTTGTTACAGCCATTTCAAATTCCTAATAGGAAGTGAGAATACATATCTATGAATTTCATTACAGGATTGTCGAACGCAAGGTAAGGATTGCATTTATGTGGTAGCCGATCATTTGACTAAGTATGCTCACTTCTTTCCAATCACTACTATATATTCAAATGCACAAATAGCAGAGTTATTCTTCTGTGAGATATTCCATTTGTGTGGGTTGCCTCGGAGTATTGTTAGCGACAGGGATAGTCAATTTATGAGTCAATTTATGAGTCATTTTTGGCAAGAGCTTTTCAGACTTTGTGGGACTAAGCTCACTCCGAGTACTAGTTAACACACACAGACCAATAGTCAAACAGAGATAGTTAACAAATGGGTGGAAGGATGTCTCAAGAACTACATTGTAGGGCAACAGAAGGGATAGGTTAAGTGGATATATCTGAGTATACTTACAACACCACTTATCATCTCTATTCAAATGACACCATTCATGGCCTTGTATGGTTATGAAGTGCCTACTTTTCTTAATTTGTTGATGAGTGACAGTAGAGTACCTAGTGCTGGGAATATGTTACAGGAAAATAAGGATATCATGAGGGCTCTCTAAAAAAAATCCAAAAGGCAAAAAATTAACAAAAATTGTATGCAGATCAGATGAGAGTTGAGTGCTCATTTGAAGTTGGGGATATGGTATACCTGATGTTGCAGCCTTTAGACATCCAACTCTCAAGAAGAGTGGTGCGGAGAAGCTCAAGCCACGATATTATGGACCTTTCAGGATCATTAGGTATGTGGGTGAGGTGGCTTATGAGCTAGAATTGTCAACGATATTATAGTGCACAATGTTTTCCATGTATCACGCATCAAGAAGGCGTTAAGACACCAAGTGATTCCTTCCACTATTCTACCACGCTTGGATGATGAGGGTAAGTTGAAATTAGTACCTGAGGCTATTTCAGATGTCAGGGAGAAACAATTAAGGCAACAAGTTATCAGGGAATATTTGATCAAATGGAGGGACCTGCCATTTGAGGATGCTGTTTGGGAGAGTGAAGAGATTTTGCAACATCCAAAGTTCAAACTACTTGGGGATGAGCAATTTCAAGAGGGGTGGACTATATTGTCCCCATTTTTCTAGCATCTCAATGGAGTTCTTAGCCTTTCATTCTCTGAAGGCTAAGAGAAGAAACAAGGGAGAAATCAATTAATTATAAGGTTATCAATATAACTTTATATTTAGTTAATGTTAAAACAACAATATAAAATTGTGATATTGCTATTAGGATTTCACTGTGTGATTTTGAGTCAAACTCATTTACCCATGTTTCATGAGTAGTGATTCAACATAAATCCATCTCTCATGAGAATAAATGGAACACTTAGCACTCATTGGATCTAGGTGATGCTCGCAAGGGTGAAGCATCTCGGGAGATTCAACATGAATCCATCTCTCGTGAGAATAAATGGAACACTTAGCACTCATTGGATCTAGGTGATGCTCATAGGGATGAAGTGTTCCATTTATTCTCAAGAGAGATGGATTCATGTTGAATCACTACTCATGAAACATGGATCAATAAGTTTGACTCAAAATCACACAGTTAAATCCTGATAGCGATATCACAATTTGACTTGCTGTGGAAATTACCTCCTACTTAGCAAACAATACAATGTCTCTAAACTTCCTATGTTGTAGAAGTTTCTTGAAGGAATCCACCTCCCCGTGTTCCTAGAAGGCTCTCCTTGTGTTTCTAGAAGCTTCTTGTAGGACTCACCCTCTTATGTCTCTAGAAGCTTCTTATGCCTCTAGAAGCTTCTTGAAGGATCTACCTCCTCACGTTCCTAGAAGCTTCTCCTTATGTTTCTAGAAGCTTCTTGAAGGACCCACATCCTCATGTCCCTAGAAGTTTCTTGAAGGATCCACCTCCTCAATGTTCCTAGAAGCTTTTTGAAGGATCCAACTCCTCTTGGAGAAAAAGTATAAACAAGAGGGGACAATTAAGATTTGGATCATCGAATTCTTGACAATTGCTTTGATATGTTCATTTGTGGAGCCAACAGTTTCTACAAAGCTATATCATTAGTCATTGGGAATGATCACTCCCTTTGATAAGCATAACCGAGGTGGTGAAAGATCCTCCGAAGGGTTGCAGCCGTTTGGGAAAATGATATTCAATCTTTCACATTGGTATAATTATGTCAGCTTTCATGGAGGTCAACTTGGTACAAGAGAGCTTCCAAAAAACATTCCTTTGTAAGCCAAATGTCTTGGCCATCACTCAAAGATCATAATCAGTCATTTGCATTTCCATTCTAATACAATGATTAGAATTTTTGAAGAATTTTGCAAGCATTTCTATTGATACCAATTCAAGTTATGCATATTAGAAGCAATCTGCAAGATATCCCTTTGTGTAAAGTGTTCAATAAGGTCAAAAATCATGAAATTGCAATAACAAATAGTAGGGGCTATTACAGCCCCTAAATCATTTGACCCAACGGCAGAAGAGAATAAGGCCTTGCTTGCCAGATGCAGGAAGAGAGGCACTAATTGATAAGCTTGGCAATCTTTGTAAAGAGGTTTTGAAGTTAGGAGAGGCTATCTTTACTAACCTCGAAGGATTGAAAGAAGATATTGATAAGTATAAGGAAGTTATGTCCCTATTGCAAGAGGCCATAAGAAGGTTGAGAATGTTGTTAACTTAGGAATACTAAAGACAAGTAAGGAGCTTTGACACAAGTCAGGAGCTTTGATTCATCTCCATTAGATACTTTTTTTGTCAAATCTGTTAGTGGTGAACTAAGTTGTGAGAACCCCTTCACGAACCTTTTGTAATAATTGCACAATCCAATGAACCCATGTAGATCAGAGAGTCTTGGGTGGTAGCCAATCCAAGATGCCGTGAATCTTTTCCAGGTGTACCTGAAACCCCTCAAGCACTACTTATGTGCCCCAAATACAATATCTCTATCATTCCCAATTCGCATTTGAATCTCGTGGCAAACAGTGATTGTGACTTCATAATCCTGAGCACTTTATCAAAATGCCTCAAGTGTTCCTCCCATGTCTTACTGTAAATAAGTATGTCATCAAAAAACATCAATAGGAACTTTCTCAATTATTTGTTGAAGATGTGGTTCATGCATGACTAGAAAGTAGTTGGAGCATTGGTCAAACCAAATGGCATGACCAAGAACTCCTAATGGTCATACTGACAACAAAAAGTTGTCTTGTCCACATCTTCCTCCCTCGTGCAAATCTGATGGTAACCAGAATGGAGATCTATTTTGAAAAAATAGACATCACTGTATAACTCATCCAAAAATTTGTCAATCCTGGGAATGGGGTACCTATTTTTGATGGTTTTCTTGTTCAATGTACAGTAGTCTACACCCATCCTAAGGGTTCCATCCTTCTTCTTAACCAAAATTACCGACGATGCAAAAGGACTGGAAGTCCAAAGTAACAAGAATCGGAATCGGATCGTAATCGGCAAGGCCGAATCAAATCGTGAATCGGCCATGAATCGGAATTGAATCGCCCACGAATCGGCAAATTTAAAAAACCCTTGAAATTTAGTGAACAACTTATTTCATAAACCCTTTATCGCTGATTCGATTCATTGATTCACAAAAAATCGTTTGGCTTGAATCGAATCGCCGAATCGCGTGAATCGCATGAATCGCCGTGATTCTTGGAACTATGACTGGAACTGAGCCTAATCCATCCTTTCTCTAGGAGTTCTTGGATCATTTTTTCTATCTTATCATTAAACCTTTTAGGATGGCGATAGGGTGTAGTGATGACGAGTTTGGCTCCTTCCTCCAACTCAATGGTGTGCTCAAAGCCTCTGTGTGGAGGGATGCAAGGAGGGATGTCCGCAAAGACCGTACTATGCTTATCTAATACTATGTGAAGCTCATCATCCTAGTAGTCAACCGGTTGCCCCTTCATCAATTTTGCTGCGACCAAACAATGTGCTGCCCAGATAATGTCATCATGTCGAAAAATGTCTTCCATCCATCGTGGTGAGATTTCCTTCGGCCCTTCATTTGACATTCTCCTTAGGACCACCTTCTTTCCATCCACTTCAAATGTAAACTCCATTCGTTTGAAACTTTGTGTGTACTCATCTAAAGTTTCCATCCACTGGATGTCGAGAACGACTTCCATGTCATCAAGATTTAGAACAAAGAAGTCTTCTGTCAATGTATGGTTCCTCATGGGGATGCTAAGTTGTGGGACCAGATAGGTACACACTAGGAGGTTTCCACCTACTACCTTGACTTGGAATCCTACATGTTCCTCTGCAGCCAAACCTCTTCGTTTTACGAGTGATGAATTAATGAAATTGAGTGTGGCCCCAATCCAACATGACTATGACCTGTTGTCCTTGGATAGTGCCTCGTACTTGGAAAATAGCACACCTCGGAGTGCCAACAAGACCGATGGTACCTCCTCAACATACTAGCGTGACAATCCTCTCTACATGGTTCATGTTAACCTCTTTGGAAGCTTGTTGATCCTCAAATCTTGTCTCGTGGCTTCATCCATTGATTGCTTCTTTGGAGGGATCTTGTTGTCTTTCCCCTTCGGAGCAAGCGATAGCTTGGTGTGTGAGTAACTTTTGGAAGAAGAAGAAGATGTTTCCATGTCCCATGCCTTCTTGATTGTTGCCACGAGTGTGTTGGGGTTAAAATCCTTCACCCAACCCTGCAAGGGCTCGGTCAATCCATCCATGAATGACAAGTCTTCTCTCTGAAATGTTTGTCACTAGTACTAATAGTCTCTGAAATTTTGTAATGTAGCTCTCGACTGATCCAATTTTCTTTAGTTGCGCCAACTCCTTGACGTTGAGCTCCAGATCCTTACAATCAAAGCGGTCAATAAGTCTCTCCATGAAGTCAGCATATGAAGTTACTCAATCATGATCAAGGGTAACCATCTCATGGTTCCACCATTCATGAGCAATTCCCTCCAAGTGAATTGTCACAAACTTGATTGCCTCTTCTTCAGGCATGGGATTGAGCTGGAAGTATGTATCAAACTTTTGAACCCATGCTCATGTTGATGTATGCCCAGATCCATCAAAGCATGATAAGTTAATCTTTCCAATCTTTTGTTTAATTTCATCATTGTAATTTCCCTGCCTCCTAGAATATCTCATCCGCAAATCCTTGAAGGATAATTCCGCTCCAAATCAGGCATCAAACCAATCTTGTCAGAACTGATCGTGCATTTCGAGGGAGGTAGGCTCTTGTTCCCCGCATTGTTCTAACCGTTGGGGAAATGTCGGCATCATTGGTTGTGTGTGGCAGCGCTCTGTGTGAAGTCTCTCATTGACAAAATTATCACCATGCTCTTTGTATCCTCCATTTGTCCTTCCTTCTGCCAAAAGTCGACGAGTCTTACCAATTTGTTCTTGCCCCTTCGCCAAGGTCTCACCAAACTGTCGTTGTCCATTCAGCATAGTTTCACTCAGTTTGTTGTTGTCTCTTGTTAGCTTCCTTAGAAGTTGCATCATCTAAGTGCTTGATTCACCCATCCTTCCTACTAATCAAGATCTTCACGGCATCCAATATCACCACCAGGCTCGCAATATCACTACCTTTGATTCCACTGTAATGTTCCCAAGATGATCTTGGTTGTAGGTGATCTTAGGCCGAAGACAATCTCAATCCAAAGCGGATCTCGACCCAAAGGAGAACTCGACCCAAAAGAGAACTCTATCCGAAGGAGAACTTGATCCGATGGAGAACTCTGTATGAGGGAGAACTCCATTTGAAGGAGGACCTGGTCCGATGGTGAACTTCGTCCAAAGGAGAACTCCGTCCAAGGGAGAACTTGGTTCGATGGAGAACTCGATCCGAAGGAAAACTATACCCAAGGGAAAGTACCCAAGGGAAGATATCCAAGGGAGAGCACCCGAGGGAAGGTACCCAAGGAAAGTTTTGTTGCCACAATACTGTTTGAGGAATGTGCCGAAGGGAGTGATCTAGAGATGTCAAGGGAATGATATAATTCACTAAATGCACCACATAATAGTCAGACATAGAAGCACGTGCCAATACAAAGATGTAACAATTTATTGTCAAACCCCAAAATATTAGATTTGCAAAATAAAGATGTTGTTCCAGATGTGCCAAATCCAAAGCAAAGAAATACAATAGATGGAATAGGGTGAGGGTTGATTCCCAATGAAAATGCAAGAGCCAAGTAGGGAAGATCTCTCACTTCCAAAATGGCAAACAACACAGAACTCCAACAGGAATTTGCATACAACAAAATAATCCAAATTGCATGCCTTAAACAACCTACAAGTTGGCCTGAAGCATTACAAAAAGCACCGTAAACCGACAAACTAAAAAAAAATTGAGCCCGAAAGATTGAAACATCAATTGTTGGCCACATTACAAAAATTGTTATTTGATAAAATTAGGGAGATCACATATATTAAGATAATATCTTATACTTTCTATAATAGTCAACTACTTGTCTGTAGTCTGTCTTTCAGTCTAGATAGGAATGTTTCCTATCCTGTCTCTTTTGTCTTCAATCCAGATAGGAATGTTTCCTATCTTGTCTCTAGTTTTGTTTCTAATTCCGTCTTCAATCTACGTTGTTTCGTCCTTGTAATTCTTTATAAGGAACACATTTGTTCCTCTGTTAATCAATCAATCATCCGAAAATCCATTAATCTACCAATTCTTGAATCTTGTAACATGGTATCAGAGCCAATACTTGATTTATAATTTCATTCGAAATTATTTGCTCAAATTTCTTGAATTCTGGCTAGGGTTTCTGTTCAGTTAGCAAATCACGTTTTTCGAGTTTTCAAGGGCAGTATTGTTTTGCAAATAGCAGGTAGTACAATTGAGAATTCAACTCGACGGAAAACTTTAAAAGAAACGCATAGATAAAGCAACATAGCACAATTCAAGGATAATAAAGTGTCTTTATGATACTTTATCGATGCATTAAAACAAACAGGATGCACCTACGAATCCATAAAAAAAGATCTTAGGGTTGTCTCAATTTGAGGACAGCAAGTAACAATGCAGGATTGAGGGTTTTGCAAAAATGGAGTTAAAATGACTTTACCAAAGCATAGAATTTGTTGATTCAATGCATATAAGACCTACCTCAACCCTTGGAATGCAGAATGGTGTATTGGAGTCAAAGATTCTCTTAATAATTAGGCCTAATTAGTGTACAATCAGTCCAATTTTGAAGCCTCTGCTCCAAAACAGTCACACCTTGTTTTCACATATGTTGTGTAACTCCGAAATGGGTACCTATAACCCTGACCATTTTGTGAAGATCCTGTTTGTGTCAAGAACTATGACAGTTTTAGTCCCTGATCAGGGCTACTAGGGACTCAGACAGTTTATAAGAAGAGTATCACAGTTGGAGCAGTCAGAGTTTGGTAGCTTGTCAAGAGTGTCCATATATTGCAAATGATTAGTCGAAAGTGTTCCCAAGGACTGTGGAGTCGTGTGGACCATTGAGACTTTGAGTGGTGTTTTGTAGCCTATGAGGCATAGGATCTTTGTGAGGAGGAACATGAGGGTTTATAAGAGATGGTAGGGAAGTGTTGTTGGAAACCAATACTTGAATGGACCCTTATCTGTTTTGCAACCCTAAAATGACAAAGGTCTGACCTTGAGGGAGAATTGGTCCAAATTAGTTGTGTGCTTGAGGGTAAGAGGATGGCAATAGCCCATTGTTGTGAAATATGTAATCAATTGCCCATCAATCCACCTTCTTTTGCATCAGTGAAACCAGGAGGTGTGATTACGAAGTCACTGGAATTGCCTGACCTCCAAAAATTGATGGGTATGCCTTGGCGGAAAACTACTCAGCAGAAGCACTCTAAAGTACCATTTTAATAAGAATAAGTTAGACTGGCCTGGAGACTCACCAGCTGAAAAAGAAAATTCAGAAACAAAGAATAACAATTTTCTGTCATCTTTTAAATCCTTTTACTATTTGTGTCCTGAATCTTGAATTGTGAGGCATTTGACAAGTTTGCTGCTTATTGAAATTCAAAACGTAAGCCCCAATCAAGCTGTTGTCAAGGACAATGAGGTGAACTTAGGGTTAAATTCATTTTGGGAAAGTAGACTAAAAAGATTGTGCTTTGATTCTTTTTACTCAATGAGAAATGAGTTTAAGATTGATTGGAAAAAGTACTGAGACCATGACAAGAAAGTATGCTGAGAAGTCCTAAAGTAAGTTTAAATGAAGATAGATGACCTTGGTTACAGTTAGCATCCTGCAGAGAAGGAATCTGGACATCACATAGTAATGATCTGCATTGTCTCCAAGCCAAACTCGAACCTGCGACATTGAAAACTCTCAGTTAGGCATCAATGATTAACTGTGTGAAAGCCAGAGCTCCCACACCTTTTTAGCTAACCTTAACTATCCTTATAATTGCTTACAAATAAAGAGATTCTAAATGAATCAACTAAACTATCCCAACCTCAAAACATAGCTTTGGAAATTTCCCATCCAACAATAGTAATAGCTGTTTCTGACGAATTTCAAGCTTCAGTGGCCCATAGTTCTTGAAGAAGATTTCGAAGAAAATTGGGGTTTATTGAAATTAGAGAAGGTATACAAATGCAGATTAGATCTCTACGTAAATAACGCTAGTACAGGTTCATTGTCGTTGATTGGAGTCTTTCTAAGTAGAGTTTAATTTATGTTACCTGCTGCGTGGGATCTTGACAATGAATATAAATTATATAATGTTAAATATAATCATACCTTTGATCTCATAGTTCACTGAGGAGAGGTTTCAAACGGACTGGAAATGTAGAAATTAAAACTATTGCATAGTGGTATCCAGACAATTCCAGTATCTGATATTGATTATATATTTTCAGGAGGAAAAAAATAATGTAGAAGTTTAAGAACCTTGACAAAATCGTATTTAGAAGTAGTATTGCGGGCAGCAGGTAGAGCGGCTGGAATTGAGGTGACTGAACTCGTGGCATGTTCGTCATTCGATGCTTCCCCTTCACATCTATGAATAATTCCTTTATGGGATTCGAACATCTGACCTTCCAATTTCTCCTGCCGCTCCATTAAAAAAGAAGAAAAGAACGAAATAAAAGCTGTTTGTCTTGTGCTCGGCTTCAGTTTCTTCACTTCACAAATCTATTCCGTATCTGAAAATAGCTACCCAGCAACTGTTAAAAGCGGGCAGAAAGAGAGCGCAATCATTGAGAGCCTTTCTGGAATACGCATTAAATAGGAGAGCTTATACTAGGGGGCTCTGACACAATCCGAAAGGACAACGTCGGACCAAGCAAATGATACATTATTTTGTTGTATTCGTCTAGGGTTTTCATTTTTCTCCAATTCATCCAATATTCATTTCAATATGTGCCCCACAAATAATAAAGAAATAAAAGTTTGTTATGGAGAAATTCTACAAGAGAAATTGGGGAAGCGAGATCGGGAGGAAGAAACTATATTATATAAATGAGTTCAACCCCACTTGTGATCAACTCGAAAAAGCGTAAATAGGAGCCAACATTTCTTGGAGAGCTAAAATTCTTATTGCTCAGCTGAGAACCAACTCTCACCAACTTCGTTGTGAGACCGGCGTTGGAAGAGGCCAAAGGAGGCTTGGGAAGAGAGAATTTGCAGATTTTGCAATTCTAGGAAAGTGGAAACTGAACAGCACTTTATTTTAGAATGTGAGGCCTACGAGGATAGCAGGGATAAGTTTGTGGATACTATATGTGACAGTTCTTGGCATAACCTGTTCAACGAAGAGTACATTGAGCAATTGGGGGGGCTCATCATTAGTCTACACAAGAGGCGAACAGTGCTACTTAAGTCTGCTTGAGTTGTCTTGTTGTCCCATAGGCTATTTTTAGCCTCGTGGACGTTAAAATTTTATCTATCTATCTATCCGTTCTCTGGGATTTAATTTTGTTTACTTAATTTATTTATTTATTTTTAGTTCCGCTTATCTATAGGTGGAGACTTATGCTTTGTCCTTTTACATTAATTAATATATGCTTGACAATAGTAAATTGTTCTTGATCTATGGTCTTATAAAAAAATGTGAAACAAATTGGTCCTAAAAAAATGAATGCAATAGGAAGTAAGATAATCAAATTTTTAAAAACCAATAAAATCAATTAAACCATTGGCTAAAATAAGGATGGCCAATCACAAATTAAGAAAATAAAGTAAAAATATATATTAATACAATAAAACTATTAGACCATTTTTTAACAGGACCAAAATAAGTAAAATTGTGTACTATACTTTGAATCTAAGTTTAAATAATATAATATTAAATTAATGTTGAAATATTTTATTTAATCAAATTTTTTAACTTGATATTATTAGATGCCACACATAATTATTTTATTTTATTATAATTTGTTTAAATTATTAATAAACTGAAAAAGTTATTATGTGAAAAACTTATTTTTTTAATTGCAATATAAATAAATTTTTGCTTCATTTGTAAATTTTATTAGAAATAGAATATAACTTTTATTATTTAGTATCCTCCATGTTGTATACAAAAATACACACCAATTGTTTAGTCACAAGTGATCATCTTATTGATTAATTTAATATAAGAATAAATATGTTTCAAGTTTTCAACTTGGTGGCAAAAGAGGCATTTAGATGGTTGAACCATTAACCATTTCAGCTTGTCACCAACTGGTAATTTAACATGTAAGATTTTCCATTCAATAAATTGTGCATTAGCCTCAGCTTTAGAACACCAAATTTGAAAACTTAGTTTTCTCCATGTTCTTTCCTTAAACTTGTAGTGTCATTTTAAATTCAGCCCTAGATTTAAAGATAAGATAGGCAACAACGTTAAATAGATTTGTTTGATAGGAAAATGGCAGAATTGATGAGAGGACAGCCCAAACCAATCCTTGGAGAAATTAGAAACTAGTGGTGAACACATTTTCATGGTGAGCTCAATGGGAACCAATGATTCCACAAATATAATAAACCCTCAAAACTTGCTACTCAACCGAAAGGCACTTTTAATAGTTGTCCAAGGTGCCCAATCTAAAGAGTTAAAATCTCATAAATCATTGAATTGATAGACTCCCTATTTTAAGAGATATTAAGCATGTCTTTCGAAGGAAATAGTAAGAGGATGACTATGATATTGAACCAAACGGTTCCACTAGATTGAAGATTGACTAAAGTTGAAACCATGATGTAAAGAATAGTTTTTCCAAACCAAGAATTTGATGAATTGCTATCATTCCTTTAAAATAGACTGCAAAGGGAAGGAAGCTTTGATGTGAAAGGATGGAGCCAAAAGAAGTTTATCAACCAACAACTTAACAGGTTGCCATTTTTTTAAATTGATGCTTGGCTAATACAAAATTGAACCAACTCTTTCTACAGCTCATCACCATAGACCGCTCTAATTATCCATTTGGCAGCCAAGCAAACCCCTTGAGTTTGTGGGTCCAATATGCCCAAACCAACTTTTGATTTAAGTTGAATACAATGAGCCCAAGAGCTATATTTGAAGCCATCATTACCACTCAAATTGGTAGACAAGTTTAATAACTTTAAATTAGATTTATTATTTTTATAACACTATTAATTAATTGAAATTGGCTTTTTGATTTCAGATTTTTATGATCTTGTCCAACACCTTTTAATTATTAATAATTCATGCATCCACCTAATAATTTATGAATCTATGCAATTACATAAAATATCATAGTTACTAAAAGACAATATCTCCCAATATAAGGACATTATGGATGTAGGCACTTAAAAATAATTATGAAGTAAGTTAAACACATCATTCAATTAAATCAAATAAAAATATAATATATGATATAGAAAACCCTACAATATAAAAAAAACTCTGGGATTAGAATTAGTTATATCTAAATTCTATTCTCAGATTAATACAGTATGCATAGTATAGATGTTATATGGAGTGAATTTCATGATTGTAGAACTAATACTTTATAAGAATTATTTTTTATTAATCTAATGTGATTATTTAATATTTAATATTGTTAAATGTAACAAAGTTAGTTTTTTTTTCACTTTTAATCTATTATACTTTTTAGAATATATTTTTTGTCATTCAATTTATAATGTTAAAAATTTAATATATTATTATATTGTACAATCTTTTAAGAAATATTATTATATGTTATTATTTTAGTATTATAATTTATTCATAATATACTAGTAGAATATAATATGATATATTTCCAATAGAAAAATTATATCAATAATTATATTTACCATTAAAATAAAAATTAAGATAGATTGATAAGTAGTAATATAATTATAACAAAAAATATTGTATTACTACAATTATAATTATATACCACTACAACTATATAATATTTTAGTTAATTTAAATATTTCATGTCCTATAGTTACTTTATGTTGTTTTTGACCCATTTTTTCTCTAAATCAAATACTCATCGAGATAAGTATATAAGTCTAGATCAGTCTCTTTTTATGTCATTGACATCTTCTAAACCTGCAATTACATATTTGGTTGCCAATGAAGAAGATGTTATTTATCCCTCTCAGGTGGATGTTGTTGTTAATGGGCTCATTTTTAATGATCAACCTCTTTCTTTCTTGTCTAGATTAGAAGCTACATTAGTTTCCCAAGGACATTCATTATCTTCTTAATATGCCCAAATTTTAGCAATAGAGTGTAGTGTACCAATTCCTCCCAAATTCTTTGATGAAGATAACATGCTCCATGACCCAGTTGAGGATAATGTACACTTTAAATTGGATCCCCCTTCACCTAGGATGGAGGGCTTTATGAATGTTTTAGATCTTGGCTTGGCAGTCAATAAGTCTCATGCTTAAATAGATAGTTCTGGTCAGACTAGGTCTCACTTTGTTGATCCACTTCTTACTAATGTTAGTTTTGATTTCTCCCAAAAATTGTCTGTGTTGCAATCTCCACTCTCATCATCTCCTATAACTAAGAAATCTTCTAAGCCTAGGGGTAGACCATCGAAAGCATCAAAAGCTAAAAAAAAATTGATGCAGGGATCCAGTCAACTTTGGATGGTAATTTTCCTACCTCTAAACGATCGACAAGGAGCACCAAGAGTGCTCCTTGTTAGTAGTTATGAAGATCCTCTCATGGAATTTCAGGGGCATTAATGCCTCTCACAAACGTAATAGGATCAAGAAGTGCCTTGATTCTATCCAATGTAATCTAGTCTTGCTTCAAGAGACTAAGCTATCAACAAATAACTTTCAAAAATATGTTGGATGTTGGTCAACATGGAATTCCTCACATGTTCCTAGCTTAGGTACTTCTAGGGGCCTTGTTGTATTATGGAATCCTAAGACTATCAAGGCTCAACATCTTCATCGAGGAACTAATTGGCAGATGTTATCTATTCAACACTATGAACTTTCATTCCATTTCTTTAATGTTTATGGCCCTACCCCTACGTCAGATAAACAAAGTTTACGGCTTACTTTAATGCCATTCTTCATCCTAGGAATAAGTATGGAGGTATTATTCCCCCACCTAGAGCTATCGAGGACTTTAATGACTTTGTTAACAATGATGCTCTATTTGATGTTCCCCCATAAGATGGATCTTTCACTTGGACTAATAGAAGAGTTGGGTTCCACTGGATTATAGTTAAATTGGATAGATTTTTGTGTTCACAATGTTGGAAATCGGCGAATTATACTATCCAATCAGATATACTACCATATTCGAAATCTGACCGTTTCCCTGTTCAATTGTCCATTCTTCCATCAAATTCTCCTCTTGCTAGTTTTTCTAGACCATCTTTTAAGTTTCAAAGTGTATGGTATTGTCATCCCCACTTTGATGGCCTCTTAAAATAATGGTGGAAGGATGGAAGGATGCTCCACTAGAGCCAAGAACCAAAATGTTTCAGTTTCACAAGAAAATGTAGTATGTCAAAGGGCTTATGAAGATTTGGAATAAACATGTTTTTACAAACATTTTTGAGGAGAAAAAGGTGGTAGAAGAAAAACTAGCTAAGATTAATGAACATATTTTACTCCATGGTTTAAATGTTGATATGCATTCAAGATAGAAGAATTTGCAAGAGGAGTGGTCTAAATTATGTAAGCGAGAAGAAGAGTATTGGAGACAAAAGTCTAGAGAATTGTGGCTTCGACAAGGGAGAATACTAAGTTTTTTCATGCATCTACCAAACAAAAGAAGGCTAATAACAAAATCTTTACAATTCATGACCATCTAGGAAAATTGATTTTTGACGCTAAGGGCAACCAAACTAAGAGTGTAAGGTTCTTCTCTAATCTTCTTTCCCCTCCACCATAGGTTCTCACCCTGTGGATGAGATATTGGATTCCATTCCTTCTTTGATTACACAACAAAACAATTTGATTCTTATGGCCCCATTTACTCTTTCTAAGATTCATGGTGTGGTATTTTCTATGCCTGCTAATAATGCACCAGGCCCTGATGGGTTCACTGCATTATTTTTAAAAAAAATGTTGGGATGTCATTTGTTTTGAATTGCATGAGGTTCTTGAAGAATCCAGGAAAAATGTTTCCATTTTGAAGAACTTTAATACCACCAATATTGCTCTCATCCCAAAGGTTAATGATCCCTATTCTTTTGCTGATTTTCATCCTATTTCTTTATTTAATACTATCTATAAGATTATCACAAAGGCTATTTATTTATGACTTAAGCCCATTATTCCAAAAATTATATCGACAAAACAAGGGGGTTTTGTTCCTGGTCGAGAAATAACTAAGGGAGTTATAATAGCCCATGAGACCCTTCATTCCATCAAAGAACATAATATTTTAGCCTTTGTTGCCAAATTAGATATGATGAAGGCTTACGATAAACTAAATTGGTCTTTTCTTCTTCTAGCCCTTCATCAGTTTGGTTTTTCTTCTAGGTGGTGTAAATGGATTAAAGCTTGCATTTCAAGTGCACATTTTTCTATTCTCATTAATGGTGCACCAACAGGTTTCTTTGCCTCTTCCCAAGGAGTTCATCAAGGTGACCCTCTTTCTCCATTCTTATTTATCATTATGGCAAAGGCCTTTAGTAGACTTATTAACTCTTTTAATCAAAAAGGGTTGTGGAAAGGTATCAATATTGTAGGTACATCTTTGTCCATAACCCATTCTCTTTTTGGTGACGATACTTTACTTTTTGGATCATCTAAATATCAAGAAGCACAAAGTATGAAGAAAGCCATTGACCTATATACACAAGTTTTTGGGCAATGTATCAGTGAAACTAAATCTAAAATTTATGTTTTTAATACATCCCAATTGGTTTCTCAAAGAATAATTCATCTTCTTGGTTTTCCCCATGATCATTCACCTTCTACTTATCTTGGTGTTCCCTTTTTATGGGATTAAACAAACCCTCTTATTGGAAATTTGTGATTGATCATATCAATAGTAGAATTAGTGCTTGGAAGGTTCATTGGTTATCCCTCTCAGATAGAATTTTGCTTATCAAAATTGTTCTTTCTACCATTCCTAACTATTACTTCTCCATTCTACAAGCCTCCAAAGGTATCATCTCTCAAATTGAAACTTTAATCCACACCTTTCTTTGGTCAAATAATATGAATGGTCAGAAGAAAATATCGCTAATTTCTATTCATCACATGTCAACCTTTTATAGAATAGGAGGTGTTGAACTTCCCAACATTACCAATAGGAATAGAGCTTTTGGTGCTAAACTTGTTTGGCAAATGTATGAAAAATCCTCTACTAAATGGTGTCGCCTTTTATAAGAGAAATATTTAGATAACTTGGAACCTTCCAGAGTTCTTACTATGCTAGACCCGCCAAAGGGGTCTATCATTTGGGATTTCATGATGGCTTCTTGAGAAGTTATTACTTCATTCGTATCATGGCAAGTGAACAACAGGGATAATGCCAATTTTTGGTTTGATTCATGGAATGGGTTCCCCACCCCCCCTTTTGCCACTATTCATTCTCTAAAAGATTTTTCAAACATAGTGATTTAGGCTTGGAGGACATCCTTTTCTACAAGGTCCCAGCTATTCATAGGTTCATAGGGCTAGTCATTTGGCAAGACCCCTCAACTCTCCTTATATCCCACAATCAGGCTACTTCTTTCAAACAAGTACTAGCTGAAAGGAATGTCTTTATGTCTAATCATCCAAATTGCCTCTTTTGGATTCCAGCTAAATATGGTAAATACTCTATTAAAATAGGATACATGGCTCTCCAACACAACTAGTATAATCATACCACATATCATGCTTTTGAATTTTGCTGGAATAACTCAATTTTGCCAAAAGAAGGATGCTTTGCATGGCTTGCACTAAAGAACCAAATTTTAACTAGTGATCATCTTCACAGATTGAACATTTATGATCCCTTTAACTGTGTGCTTTGTCTGCAACTTATAGAAACAACAGATCACCTCCTCTTAAACTGCCCTTTTGCCCAAAATTGTTGGCATTTTGTCCTTGATAAGCTTAATTTCCATATGACATTACCTGATTCTCTATGGGATTTATTCCGCATGGTCAATCTTATACTCTAAATAAATGTTTTCATGTCTTTGGAAGTGCATCCTTGCATCTGTAGTATGGGCTATTTGGTGGGAAAGAAACAAGAGAATTTTTAGATAGACATCATCTCCAATACCTCAATTTTTGGAACGATTAGAGAGATAACTTGTTGAGCTTGTTAATGCTTCAGTAAGTAAATATAAGGGTAAACATGTTTTTTCTCCTTAGGATGGCTATGTTATTCAATGGTGGAAGGGTTTACTTTTTCCTCATCTTCCTACTCCATTGTGTACATCTAAGATTCCTCTTATCCAAGCACAAACCAAGTGGATTCCTCCAAGTGAGGGTTATTTCAAACTCAATTTTGATGGGGCCTCTAGAGGAAATCCAGGCAACTTTGGCTATAATGGCATAGTCATTAGAGATTTTAAAGGTCATGTGATTGCAACAAAATTATCTTCTCTCCCTTAATGTACTAATAATAAAGCTGAGGCCTTGGCCTTACTTTTTAGTTTGGAACTTACAAAATCACTTTCTATATCTAAATTACATGTTGAAGGGGATTCATCCATTATTATTAATGTGTGTATTAAATGTCATGTAGATAATTGGTCCATATAGTATATATTACATCAAGTATGGTCTCTTCTTGATTTAATCTCTAAATGTTACATCATGCATACTTATAGAAAAGGCAATCTTTTAGCTGATTTTCTAGCTAATTTGGGTACTGACAGGGTTTATATTAACTCTTTACTTTCCCCACTTAACCTCCTTGATCTCCCCATCTTGGTTAATATTATGACAAAAAATATGTTTAGAATAAGGCTGACTCCTCCTCATATTTTATTTGATAGTAAATCATGACTTCTCTATGATTTCACATTATTTTTCTTTTATGGATCTCACTTGTTCTTTTGAGATATTGTATACAAGTTAGCATCTTGGATTGCACTTGCATCAGATGGTTTTCTAATATCATGGTCTTAATTGAAGTTTTGGATTTAGATTAGTGATGGTAATCTCTGTGACAACTTTTGGTTGGGCTCTTGGTCTTATCTCTAGCACCAATCAATGAATTGTATTCATATGAGTTTTGGCCTCTTTGTAATCACTATATTCTCGATCTAGGAATATCTAGGACAAGATTCATTAATGTTGATAGATATTATCTCTTGATGTAGTATTTCTTCTTCTGCATCCCTTTTTTGTATTAGACAATGACTAGAGTTTTTCTTTTCTGGTTCTTTTCTTCGGTAGCTTTTTTGAACCAGTTATTATTAAGATAAATATAATGTTTTTCCAAAAAAATTTTATTAAAATAAAACTAAAAACTAAAGAAAAGTACTAAGCTACTATGTGGCACTTGTTAATTCATATATTGTATGGCTGAAAATTAAGTACAATGAGGAGACCACTTGGCTGGCTGCATTCTATTTTAAGCCTAAAAGTTTAAAGTTTTACAAGAAAAGAAATCTAGATAATGAAGACCCTTTTGCAACTTTAAAGAAGGATATTTTTTATTTCAACTCTATAGGGAACATGATCTTAATAGGTAATTTCAATGCTAAGACAACAAGTAATCAGACAATTCAGTTGAGATTTGATTTAGAAAAGGACAATAATCCATTGTGGCTACAAGAATGTGAAGATGATTTTACTAGAAGGATATCTTAGGATGATAAGGGGTGTGTGTCACACTTTGAGGTAGAGTTGTTCGGGCTATGCAGCCTTCATGAGTTGGTCATTTGCAATGGCATGAAGCATTAACCAAGATAAAACCAAATCACTTATAAAATGTACAATGGGTAAAGTGTGGTAGATTATGTGATATGTTCTCACTCAATTATTTCCAAATTACTAGACTTCAAGATTGAAATTTTTCCTTGGGAATTAAACTCAGATCACATGCATTTACTTATTAAATATAACACTAAAGCAAGAGGCTCTAAAAGGGAACGTATCCAAAATGGTAGCACAAGTCACAATAATACTTGGGACAACAAGGGAGAGAAAGGGCACATTAATAACAACATGTTGATCACCTTAGTTCAGAGTGCTCTAAAGGGATGCAAGAGATGAAGACTGAAAAGGAGAACTATAAACACTTTCTCGACTAATCCATGGTATGACGAAGAATGCAAGGTTGCAAAGAGAGCACTCAAAGGGAGTAAAGAAAGAAAAGAAAACATAAAGGAGTACAAACAATTTATAAAATCTTAAAAAGTTGAGTATGTGATTGCTCGAAGGAAAAAGCTAATCTTGTTAGGGAAACATAATCCTAAAGGCTTTTGGACAGAGCTACAACAAACCAAAAAACAAACAGAAAACCATATCACAAATGCCCAATGGTTGGATTATGCAAAACTCTTATACAAGAGACCAAATGGAGAGACCCCACCTTCTATAACTAACACCATTACAAAATTATCTTCCATTGAGGACTTCAAAGGGGGTATAAAGAGGCAAAGAAGTGACAAAGAGTGGGATATTGATCGGCTATAGATAAATTTTCAAAGTGGTGGGTAGATCTCTTGGCTTCATATATCAAGAACATTTTTAACCGAGGTGACTCAGGGTTGCTTTCCTATTGAGTGGACTACTAGCATGTGTATTCCTCTACACAAGAATGAGGACATTAATAACCCCTTAAACTATCGTACCATAATGGTGAGCCCTCTTTTGGGCAAAAATATTTGGGAGTACGTTAGAGCATAGAATCAGCGACTAGGCAGAAAAGGAGGAGAAAAGAGCAAAGGGTCAGGTTGGTTTTAGACTGAATTTCTCCATTATTAACCATTGTATCACTCTAAGATTCTTCATTGAGAGAGTGTGGGAAAAACAAGGGGAGGGGTTTTTTGTTGCTTTGTAGATTTTAAGAATATTTTTAATGTTGGACCTAAGCATAAACTTTGGCAAAGAATGGAAGAGTTAGAAGTACCAAAAGATTATAGGGTTGTTTATAAATCGTATGAGCAGGTTCAAGAAAAAATAAGAACTCAAGAGGGTGTGTTTGAATGTTTTGGGAGCAACATCAAGGTCAAACAAGGATTCCCTTTGTCCCTTACACTATGCAGTCTATACATTGACAAGCTAGACCAGTGGCTAAATAAGGCTAATGGAGAAGGAGTGCAACTGGTATATTATGTGATAAAATTGATCCTTTATGTGGATGACCTTATCCTTATTACAAAATATGCACAAGGTTTGAGAGAGGATTTGAAAAATTTAGAGACCTTCTGCTTGGAAGTTGGTATGGAAGTCAATAGCTCTAAGACTAAAGTCATGATCTTTTCTTTGAAAAAGAACAAACAACAACACACATTCATATTCAAGGACAACACATTAGAAATGGTGGAGGAATACAAATATCTAGGAATTAATTTCCACTATAGATTAAGTTGGGAGACATGCAGATCTAAAAGAATACAGGCAAGATGAAAGGCCTCTTACCTCCTTTAGAATAGATGCAGGAAAGTGGAACTATGGGATTGGAAAACTAGGAAGACTCTCTTTGGTCTTTTGGTCATTCCGGTTATTCTTTATGGGTGTGAAGTTTGGGGAAGCAGCGTATCAAAGAATAAATGGTGGCAAATAGAAAGAATTCAAAAGAATCTCATTATGTCTAACCTCAAGGTCAAGTCAATGGTGCCTCATGAGATCCTTTTAGCGAAGGTGGGCATGTTTCTAGTTGAACCATCAACTATTATCTAATTGCTTAATTATTTGAACAAAGTGGCAAATATGGATAATCATTGTTGGCCTAAACTAGTGGTTGGGGAGGAGCTAGAATGTAGGAAAAAAATGTAGAGGAAACAAAACAACATGTGAGTAAACAAATGGAACATTAAACCACAGGAATTCCTGAACACCAATACAGAGATAAAGAAATGAGTGTTAGAGAAATTCATATCTATCATGTGGACTAATATGTTAGGTATGAAAAAAGCTTATTAAATCAAAGAATTGAATCACACAGGGGAACATAGAAACAAAGAAAATCTAGGATCCACAATTAAAGGCAAGGCCCAAATTTTAATTTCTCACTTAAGAATAACTCTCATCATTTATGATGTGAAACTAGTAGATGGAAGGTGCCTAAGGAGGGGTGGGAAGAAAGAATGTGTACCTTCTGCAACAAGGGAGTGATGGAAACAGAATGTTACTATGTGATGGAGTATACAACTTATGAAGATATTCACAATAAGTATAAGGACACCTTATAGGTGAACAACATGAAGTAACTCTTTGAGGAGGCAAGATTATACAAGATGACAAATCTACTAATTCAACTTCACACAAAAGGAACAACTTGGAGAAAATTCAATGGTTGCTTAGTTGCTCTTTTATTCCCTTAGACTAGTAGTCTTGTAGACGTTATTAAAATCCTTTCATTCCATTTCATATTACCACAAATGCAGAGTGATTAGTTCATCGCTCCTACTCCCAACCTCTTCTCCAAAAACTCATTCCTAACCCACATTATTAGCATTTCTATTGTCCATTTACTTGGACACCATGTTGAGAGGAAACATTTGGTAGATCCCTAGCCCCTCTCATCATGTAATTAGTATAGTCATATATAAGTGTTGCATCCTCCACCACATCAAAGATTCCAAGCCAAACTCTAGCCCCCTACTGCACAAAATCTCTAATTTTTGTGCAAGTTTTGCCCCCAACTATTGACCTTCTCATCCTCATAGCTACTAAGGTCATAGGAGGTTGTGTCTTTGAAATTGGCATTAACATCGGTTGATAGAGAATTTATGATCAAGCAAGACTCTGTGGGGTATGTGTTGTAGAATTCTTTGTCCTCGCTGCATCGTGAGCTGTTTGATTCATTGAGAATATGAAGTTGAGTTTGATTGAGAACAAATGTAAAACAATTTTTTTGTAGATAATGTTCAAAATACAAGATTTGGCACTATAACTTTATACATTTAGATGTGTTAAACCCATCAAATTCACGTAATTATTTCAATGAACTATTTTTAAAATGGAGTTTCCTTGAAACAAGATTAGAGAATTAATTTTCTTCACTAAACCATACCTTAATAATGTTAGCCTATTATTACAAGAAGCCCACTGGTGCAACTGTAAGAGCAGGAGTTAGACATTTACTTCAAAATTTAGTTGGGAAAAAAATCTTTGTAGTAATAGAAAAAGCAGAATACATCGATTTCAATTAACCCACATATTACTTCTCCATCATTCACTAATTTGTTGAAAACTCATTCCCATAGTAACAAAAAATTACATAAAACTCACAACAATTTACATATTACAATAAATTCAAAGCTATACTCATAATCTATATAAATTTTGTTTTAGAATCAATTTGATGGTGATAAATTGTTAGATTATGTATCTTTATATTAATATGTTCTATTTTATTTTATAGGTTCAACAAGTGCTTTTGAATTTGAGTTGTATATATGAAGTCAATCTTGCTTAACATTTGAATAAATTCTAAAATTATATTCTTCTAAGTTCTCTAAGGCAAGTTCTTATGTACAAATGTGTTGTAAACTTGTATTTTCTAGTATATTTTATTCTCTACATCTATCTCAATATTTTTTGTCTAGATACTCCCTCTGCAGAGTCATCCTAATCATTTATTTCCTTCTACTTGCTACAATAGGCAGGGACTCATGCTCAAACAAAGCTCTTTTTCTACATAAATTGAAATACTTCAATATTTAGTAATATTTTATTTGATTAAGGACTATCAGTAGAAATAGCTTGATAATGGAAAGGATTAAGAAGTATCATATAAAAGGAAGATCATAACTTTGTGTATTTGTATCAGAGGTGGGTGTACTCCCATTTGGCAAATATGATGAAGTAAATAGAAAACTCTTAATGTTAGTATCAAAAATAGGTATAACTACCTAGTTGGCTGACATAATAGATATGGATATGAAGGGTTGGTATCAGAGATGGATGTAACGCCCATTTGGCCAAACACACTTAATGGTTAGAACCTTTATAATGTTGGTATGCCAGAACTAATTCCATATAACCAACATTCATGAGGAAGTTCAATGGAAGGAATATTCTAATGGTGTCAACATATGCATATGTGAACCTTAAAGGGTGCATTTTAGATAGAACGATTGACCAACTAAGGTTAGGGAACCCAATCTAGAGACGTCTTTAAGGTTTGGGATTAAGATTATTGGATAGAATAGTATAATGAAATTCATGAAACTATGTTCCTCATACTATATTTTGTGTAGGTCTTCTAGTGCGTAGTAGCAAGGACATTATAGTGGTATCAAAGCCTAATCCTGACAAATTTTGGAACATTGGTTAAGTTCACAAAACAATGGAAGAATTAAGAAACTTTATGGGTGGTATTAGAGCCTAATCATGATTTTTTTTGGAAATTTGGTTAAGTTCACAAAACAATGGAAGAATTAAGAAACTTTATGGAATAAACTAATGAAAGGATTGGAAACTCCAATAAATTACTATTGGAAGCTATGCAAAAATTGAGCAATAATAACAATCAAGGTGAAAGATCTAACCCCAAAAGGGATTGCCATTCTAACCACGAGGAAAATTAACCCTCATCTTGAAGTTCATCCCCAAGGGATACCTTTCCCTCATTCATTCCAAGAGGAGAGTCTGTTGTAGAAAAAGAAATAAACATGAATAGTGTGGAAGAAATTGCACAAATGTATGCAAACTCAAACCCAAACATTTGACAACTTATTTCCTTCAAAGAATACTACAAAACCAAAACCATGGAAAATAACAAGAAAAATCATGTAAGTGAAGACTTTCAGGTGAAAGTAAATAAAGTAAAACTCTCATGTTTTAATTGTTCAAGAGAAGAAACTGCTCAAGCTTGGATTTAAAAATTAAACACATATTTATCATATAGTCCTTTGACTGAAGAAGGTGAAATTAAGTTTGGCATACTTCATTTAAGAGGGTCAACCCACAAATGGTGACACTATGGAAAAATGTCCTTAGGACACAAAAAGATCAATATCTATAGTGAATTCACTCAAAAGTTGATGAATAGGTTTGATCAAAAGGATTTTGATGGTACTTCTAATAATTAACTCAACTTAAACAATTAGGGTCAGTGGAAGAATTTGCAAATTAGTTTCAAGACCTATCGGTAATGGTTCCAAACATGTCCCAGATCTAACTTATTCATATTTTTTATAAAAGGGCATAAATACTCCATTAAAATGCATGTAAAACCCCTTAAGCCACAAAATTTAGAGGAAGTGATCAGAAAAGTGAAGAAAATTGAATCTAATAACCCTAGGGAAAGACTTGGGAATTTTAGAACCAAAATACCCTATCGGAATGAAGGGCCTAAGAGGGACCACCTAGAAAGAACTTGTTACATCTATAAGGAACCATGGAGTAAGAAACATCGATGTCAAAAGAAAAAAGAATTATTTCAGAAAAATCTATGCTTTAAATATAGAGAACCATGGAAACCTAATCATTAATGTAAAATGGGAAAATTGAATAGAATAGAAGAAATCTCCAAAAATGATATCCCAAGAGAAAAAACAAAGACTAGGAACAATAACATGGGGGTATTAGTCGTCATCACCCAAGAAAATGAAAATAAGACCTTCAGACTCAAAGGGATAGTTAAAGGACAAAGGATTATCACTCTAGTGGATTTAGGAGCTATGCATGACTTCATCGAAAAACACTTGGTAGTAAGAAGGAAATTAAAAACACAAGAATTTAAGGGCTTCAAGGTGGTTTTTGGAAATGGATCCATAGATAATTGTATAAAGATAGTACCCCAATTGGAAGTCACCCTAGGGGGCACACAATTAAGAGAAACTTCTATGTAACACATATTCAAAATGATATTATCTTAGGAATGTCATGGATAAATTCACTTAGGTGATTCATAATGGATAGCCCAAATTTAGAGATTTCTTTCCAACACGAAGGAAAATAAATCACATTAAATGGAATACCAAACGATTCCCCTAAGATGGTCTCTTGCAAGAAAATAGAAAAAATAATTAATCATGACCAAGGGAGATGGATTGCACAATGTATGATATTAGACAGAACAAATCAAAAAAGAGAAACTATCCACGTTCATATCCAACCTATACTAAAAAGATACAAAAGGGTCTTTGAAGAAATTCTCCCGTGACTTCCTCCAAAAAGAGGATTTGAAAATTCTATAGAATTAGATGAAGGGCAAAGCCAGTAATAACGACCCCTTATAGACATCCCAATAAATTCAAAGAAGAGATAGAAAAATGATCAAGAAGTTGTTGGAGATGGGTCATATCCAATCCAACAGTAGCCCATTTGCATCATCAGTAGTCTTGGCCAAAAAGAAAGATTGTACTATGAGAACATGCATTGACTACCAAGCATTAAATAAGAGAAATATAAAAAATAGATACCCTATTCCTAGGATTTATAAACGAATGGAGCATATTATTTCTCAAAATTTGATTTACGATCTGGTTATCATCAAATAAGAATAAGGAGAGAAGATGCACCCAACACTACTTTTTGATGTCAATATGGACATTTTAAATTCCTAGTACTTCCATTTGGTCTCACTAATGCACCAAAAACTTTCCAATCATGTATGAATCATATATTTTGGCTAAAATTGAGAAAAATTATATTCATATTTTTTGACGGCATACTTAGCTATAGAAAATCATGGGAAGAACAACTCCAACATATCAAAGAAGCTTTGAATAGCCTAGAAAAATAATCACTATATGCAAAGCTTTCAAAATGTAAATTTAGCTTAGAAGAGATCATATACCTAGGGCACAAAATCAATACGAAGGGGGTACATATTGATGAGGATAAAATTAAAGCCATTAAAGAATGGCCAAAAACAAAATACTAACCCAACTCAAGAGATTTGTAGGGTTATGTAGCTACTATCGACACTTTGTAAGAGGGTTCTCTAAACTTGCTTCCCCACTCACAGATTTAACAAAGAAAGGATTTTTTTCATGAAATGATCTAGCACAACAAGCTTTTGAAAAACTCAATGAAACCATGTGCTCTTGTACACTTTTAGCTATTCCATATTTCACAAAGTCATTAAAATTATAGTGCAATGCATCACAAGAAGGAATTGGAGCAGTACTTATGCAAGAGAAGTATCCAATAGCGTTTGAAAGTCACAAGCTAATAAATGTAGAAAAAACATTACTTCATGTATGATAAAGAAATGTCACCCATTATGTATGCCTTAAAATTTTGACTATACTTGGTCTATGGGAAATTTATTTGAAGACAGATCATAACAACTTACATATCTTCCTAAATCAAAAGGATCGTAATGACTGACAACAAAATGGGTCAGTTGGATCCAAGCATGTGACTTTGATGTAGAAGATGTGAAAGGAATTAACAATGGAGTTGTTGATGCTCTGTCAAGAAGGCCCTACATCAATACTATCACAAAAATCTCATAGGACTAGAAAGAAGAAATCATAGTGGAATACATACAAGATCCCCAAACCCATGAAATATTGGAAGGAAGTCTACCTAATGGAGATTTTAGAGTTTGGGAAAACATCACCCTTTACAAAAGAAGAGTGTATTTAACTTCTCTATCAAGGATTAAAGAAAAAATTCTTGAGTATTATGATAACCCATTGGCAGGACATCAAGGATACTTTAAGAAATATAAGAACATTAGAGAGAAATATTCTTGGAAAGGTTTAAAAAAAGATTTTCTCAAATATATCAATGAATGCATGATGTGCCAGCAGAATAAACACAAGCTAACACACCCAATAGGATTACTACATGTTAGCATTTAACCTTAGACATAAATAACAATTACATGTAAATATAAACAATATCAGAAAATAATAGATCACACAAAAGAGAACACAAGACACCAAGACTTAACATGGTTAACCCAAACCCTAGGCTACGTTCACCAAATAGCAAGTCCAATATTATTATGATCCAGTGATTACAACCTAATTATAATCTATAATCCCTTATAGCTCAATACCACTGCAAGAAGCAATTTTTGAATCACACCTTATCAAAGATACCTAACCCTAAGCCCTTTTATACAAGTAAATTTATGCTGCTTTAGGGTTACATCATGTTGGCCATATATCGGCCATACATCGGCCACAACGTTAGCCATGGGCCATTTAAAAAAAAAAAGAATTATGAATTATGTACAATACTTCCCTGATCAGTCACCACAAACTAACAATATCCCACTTAAGGACTAATTAGGCTCCACACTAAACAACAATCTCCCTCTTGGAGAATGATCTTGTAGCTATATCGCTACTCCATGAGGCTCCTACTGGATCAAACCACCCTGGACTTAGATGTTCTTTTATTTTGTTTAGTCTAGAAGACCAACTGAAGTTGAAGAGCAGTTCAACTTCTCCCTTGTCACTACCTTTGGAAACATATCCGCTAGATTGTCATCTTTATGTATCTTATCCAACTTTAATTGTCTATTATCCAAAACTAACCGAATGATATGGTACCACAACTAAATGTGTTTTGTCTTTGAATGTAAAGCTGAATTCTTCGCAAGATGAATGGCACTTTGACTATCTATAAACAAATAATTATCCCTCTAAGGGCGTCCCAATTTTCTCAAGAAGAACTGAAGCCATATCATCTCTTTGGCCTCCTTTATAGTAGCAACGTACTCTGCATCTATAGTGGATAAAGTATTAACCTTTTACAAATGAGAAACCCAACTCACTATTGCCTCACCAATATTAAATACATAACCTGTAGTACTCTACCTAGTATCAATATCCCCTACCAAATTTGAGTCAACATATCCATGTAAATCAATAGCAGAGCCCCCAAAATGTAGACACTTATTGGATGTTCCTCTCAAATATCTGAGAATCCATTTTAAAGCATTCCAATGCTCAAGCCCTAGATGAATCATATACCTACTAATGACTCCCACTGCATGTGCAATATCTAGCCTTGTACATACCATAGTATACAAGAAGATTCCTACAGCTGAAGCATAAGGTACCTTGGACATCTCATCCTCCTCTTCTTATGTCTTTAGACATATCTCCTTAGTCAAGTTCAAATGACTAGGTAAAGGTGTGTTGATAGCTTTAGTATTCTCCATAGAGAAATGTTGTAACACTTTCACAATATAATTAGCTTGAGATAAAGTCAATTTTTTGTTCTTACTATCTCTACAAATCTTCATACCAAGGATTTTTTTTTCTAACCCCAAATCCTTCATAGCAAATGCATGTGCTAACTAGCATTTCAACCCCTTAATATGATCCATGTTAGACCCAACTAAAAGAATATCATCAACATATAAACATAAAATAATGTACCTATCATCATCCAACCTCTTAAAATAAACACAATGATTTGAATGAAACCTACTATATCCATGATTATGCATAAAATTGTCAAATTTTAGATACCATTGCCGAGGTGCTTACTTCAAGCCATATAAAATTTTCTTCACTCTACACACTAAGTTCTCCTTACCCTTGATCTCAAATTCCTTTTAGTTGTGCCATATATATCTCTTCATCCAAATCACCATGAAGGAAGGTTGTTTTAACATCAAGCTACTCTAAATACAAATTTTTAGTAGCCATAATACTTAAAACTATTGGAAATATTCAAAAAGGCTAAGTTACTAAGAGGAGAGGGGTGAATCAGTAACTTTACCAAACTTTTGACATCAATTATCCAATTAGCATTTAATCCTTATCATATAATCTGATCTAATTGTATGCATAATAAACTGAAAGAATGAAAGCATTCATAACACTTTGACACATAGATTTGGTGACCCAGAAATCTTCCAAATAGAAAGTAAAAAAGGGGTGGGGATGATACCCACAAACTTTAGTACTGCAGTATAAAATTGGCCTATTAAGGCTTACATTGATCACTTCTGATGATCTGCCTTATTAGGAGCAATAAGGACTGCTAGGTCCACCTTGTTAAAGGATTTTACAAACATACAATGAAGTATGCACTCGGTAAAGAAATTTGCAAAAGACTATTAGGTCTACCTTGTTAAAGGATTTGACTGATCCACCTATTAGGATGAAGCAATAACTGATCTTTGATCTACAACTTGGTTTGCTAAATGAGATTCCTTTATGTACAAATCACCTTACTGTGATAGATATGTCTTTGTTGCTCCTTATATTGTTGTAGCCTTTGTAATTTGCTCTTTCTATTATTCTCTTAATTGCATTTGATTACATTATTAAATTCATTGATCTTTTGCAAATGTTTACATTTCTATAGATGATTCTATTTGGGCAGATTGCTAGAAGAGTAGACTTATAGATTTTGGTGTGTTTTCTAATCTACAATCTAGCCCTCCCTTATACCTAACTCAAGAGGCATGTTCATTGAATGGACATGTCCCTCTCTAGGTTGGCCTATTTAACAACATAATTGTTTCCTCAAGATTGGTGTTCATTCCAAGAGTTACTAATGGTTAGTAACTAACTAACCACACTAGTAAATAAGAAGGCTTCTAAAAGCCACAAGGAAGATGTTGATTTGTCTAGAGGGGACAATATGTTTTATTGACCAATACTTTAAGGGAACTCATGCATCCAGATCAGACTGATCTAAAAATCAGAACACTTGTCTTGTCAAAGTTATAAGGAATTAACATTCCCTCTTAACTTGATAAGATAAGTGATAGAGACATATCTAGCAACATCAATAGAGATGACTAAGCATAGATATACACTCTATATATTTCTAAATTTCAAGTATAATATATCATTATACAAATGATACTTGAAAATACATCATATTACAAATCTTGTAATATAAGTTATCACCGGAGCTTGTGATCAAATCACTAAGCATTGTTCATAATACAAACTATCAAATCACCTAGGCTTGTAACATATGATGTTTGAAAAGGCTTGTGATATGAAGTATTACCTAAACTTGTGATAACAGTATTGCATAGAATGCAATACTTAGGATAAAGACTAGAGAATAATTAAATTCTCCCTTTACCCAAGTTGTGATGTCTGGAGTTTTAGAAATGTCACTATCACAACATGATCTTGATTTTGTCCAAGATCTAGACTCTACCAGTAATCCATTACTAGAATGCCTTACACAGGATAAAATCTAGAGAATAATTAAATTCTTCCTTTATCCAAGTTGTGACTCATAGGCACATAACATGATCCTGAATTAAGATCTGCCAATACACTGGATAAAATTCGAAGAATAATTAAATTCTTCCTTTATCCAAGTTGTGATTCAAAGAAATAGAAATGCCTCCATCACAACATGATCTTAAATTCATCCAAAACTACTAGTAGTTCTCTACTGGTTAGAACATTATCTTAGAGATCGTCACCTCTTATAATGTCTTTATACAAGTGTTCATTATTTCAGAGATCGTCACCTCTTAAAAAACAAATACAAATCAAAATTCTGACAATAATATAGATTATCATAAGAATACAAAACAATTAAATCATACCTGGATCTTTCTTGAGATGATCACTCTCAGAGAGGTTTGATAAAAATACCTGCTTTCTAATTTCCAGTACTTAAGGATAAAATCTAGAGAATAATTAAATTCTCTCTTTATCCACGTTGTGATTCATAGACATTGAAATGTCTCTTTCACAACACAATCTTGAATCTATTCAAGATTTTCCAGTAGTCCTCTACTGATTTAAAAAACATGATAAGATCATTTGCTATCACTATAAGTTTGTGTTGGAGGATTGTTTTCTATTACTACAAACTGATGTTTATAAAGGTAGGCTCATCAGATGGTTGCTTACTTTAGATTTTCTAGACTCCTACTGGATATCAAATCTTCTGAGCTCCTTATTCAAGATTGCCTTGATGAGATGTTAGACTCCCTCTGAATCCAAAATTCTTTCCTACAAGAACATTCTTCAGAAAAAAAAAATCAAGGCATATACTCTTCTTGTAAAAAATACAAATGAAAGATATCATAGACATAAGGTAAAAGAAGAGCTCAAGTATAATAGATACTTATCTTTCCATCATAACCTTGATGAAAGCTTTTGTACTTTATGAGTATACACCATCTTGACATGGTACACTCAGTTTGAGTTTGTATAACTTGGATCCTAGGGAGTCAACTTGATCTTCTAGGTACTCTCTCAGACATATAACCTTCTTATTAGATATTACTTATGATTCTCTGCTACAAATTCTTTATTACTTGGGAATCAATAAAGCATGGTCTACTCCCTTTGAGTCAAGATTCACCATTGTAGATCATTTAGCTTCTCCTTTTGTTAGGAAGGTATACCATGCTAATATCCATGATCTTAGTGTCACAACATGATGTCACTTTATTCTCTCCTTTTTAAGAGAACCAATACTAATAATCTGAATAGACATAAGGTTATATAGAATGCATCTTTTCTAAGTCCACAATCATTAACACTCCCTCTTGGACTTGAGGGAAGATCAGAAATGCCTTGAGTAAAATGTTTATCTTAATGATCTATAGTCTCATGATGTAATCTTTATCCATGTGTATCTCATTGAGTTATCTTCAATGATGAACTCCCTCTCAAAATAATCAAGTTTGTCTAAGATGATAGAATCATTTGTTCTTATTCCAAGGTTCCCTTTTATAGTGGATCAAACTTATTCTGAATGGGATTTTTTGACATTCAACTTACTTACTATAAATTCTCCAAATGTCTCCATATCTTATGATTAAAAATCAGACTATCTTTGATTCTGAGTTGTGACGGGTGCCAAGAAAACTTTCTAACTTGATGCCATCTCCCCTTCTGGAAGAACACATAAAAAATTACCATGAATTGACACACAATTCCATATACTACTGATCATAGAATGGAATTCATCAATCAACCCAGTACGTTAATTAATCATTCACATTACTTTGAATAACAACCATACATGTCCTTTCAAAATTATTGTAACAAATAAATATATAAGTTCCCCTTTTTACTTCACAATATCAAATAAGGCTCCTAGGCTTCATGTTAATATTGAAATGTCAATATAGATTCCTTCTAATATTCAGCAAAATATAATGGAGCCTGTTACAAAGAATCGTGGATTCATCAACATCAGTATATCATCTTTTAGAAATATTATTCCCATTCTTGGCAAAAATTGACACTTTTACAGACAATTAATAATGTCCTCAACTTAAATATTTCATTATATTCTTTGAATATGACAAGGTCTATATCAAATCATCATACACCTTCAACTTGTAACTCTACTATTCCCTAAATCATCTGAATTGTAGAACGACACTTCAAGGTAAGAATTGTGGACAAACAGTTCAATGACCATTCAGAATATTTTCCTTTTAGGTTATCGCTTCTTTATAAAGAAATGAGTTTTTCTTCAAATAAAATATATCTAACTCCACATTGTGATCAACATTCCATGAGGAATCATTTTGGTACAATCACATTTGACTTTATGACCAAAGAACATTTAGATGTTGGTCATAGCTTATTCCCACAACAAACCTATCATACATTTCAATTCATCCAAGGGCAATGATATCATGTCAGACTTAAAAAGGAATTTTATATTTTCCTTGTTCTCTGTATTTTTGAGGATTATAAAGGATGTGGTCCTATTCCTGTTTTGAATCTCCAAAGTATTGATGATGTCAATTACTTCTATCGCTCTATGTATCTGATGTTCACAATGATTGTTTCCTTCTCATAATATTCTCATTAATTTGAAGTCATCTATTATATGCTTGTTCTCACCACTGCCGGTTTGGATGAATAGTACATTGATAGTACAAACTGTTGGTTGCATGCTTGGTTGTGTCCAATTTCTTCTCTTCATTTCTACCTACTAGAAGAAGAATGATAGTCTAAGCATTCTCCAAATATGAGTCTGTTTGTAAATTCCTCCTATGAGTTCAAGAATAATGTCATTCCTATCTTCTGTGATCTATCGTTTAACTCTACTTTCCTTTCATTCCCTCTTGCACCCCTGAATGGATTAGATCCAGGGCCATGCACAAATGATGTAATACTGGCCAATGATTTCCTTCTCAAACTTATCTTCGTGAATCTCTGATTTAATGATAACACCATTACTCGAATGTCTCCCTAGTAACTCATGATCTAGATTCCAACGAAAAAATTTATCCTTACTAGAAAGGATGGTACTGTTGTCATTTTATCAATTCCCTTAGATTAACTATGACTAGTTTGGGTGCATTTAACAAAAATATTCTACATCGAAGAAAAACTATCCTCCCATCTTTGCATATATTCAATCCTCCATAGAATTTTTTGCCACTTCCTCCTAAACTTTTCTCTTCAGATCTACCTTCTAGTTTGTAATACTAATATGAAGGAACATGGCTCTGATACCATGTTAAATTGATTGATCTTCTGCAAATGTTTAAATTTCTATAGATGATTCTATTTGGGCAGATTGCTAGAAGAGTAGACTTATAGATTTTGATGTGTTTTCTAATATGCAATCTAGCCCTCCCTTATACCTAACTCAAGGGGCATGTTCATTGAATAGACATGTCCATTGAATGGACATGTCCCTCTCTAGCTTGGCCTATTTAACAACATAATTGTTTCTGTTGGAATTATGATATATTTGTCATTAGTTACAACACTTATTCGATTCTGAATGCTTACCGAGCTCATCACTCAGTCTACAGTTTATACCGAGCATTCCTTTGGAAATTGAGCATATGGGAAGTTCAACAGTATTTATAGAGTTCATAATAGTTACTGAGCAGAATAGTGTTCTCCAAGCAGTTAGTGGTTACCGAGTGATCAAGGTAAACAAAGAACTTAGTGTTTACCGAGTGATCAAGGTAAACAAAGAACTTAGTGTTTACCGAGTGATCAAGGCAATCAAAGAACTTAGTGTTTACCATGTAAACAAGGTAAATGAAGGAATCAGTGTTTACCGTGTAAACAAGGTAAATGAAGGAATCAGTGTTTACCATGTAAACAAGGTAAATGAAGGAATCAATGTTTACCGAATAAACAAGGTAAATGAAGGAATCAGTGTTTACCAAGTGAAGAAGGTTATCAATGGATTCAGTTTTTACCAAGTGACACAATATTCATCGAGTCACCAATGGTTACCGAGTACCAAGCTACTTAGAATGATTAGTATGGACCGTGCCTCTACTCTTACCAAGTGCATGACAATGCAGTGTATTGTAGTGGATGCCAAGTATCAGAAGGTCACCGAGTCAGTTTGAGGAACCTGAGTTTTCTACTATCTGGTCGACTCAATAATATTTGTTCACTTGTGATTGGCCGACCTTGCCAGTGTAAATATTGGAATGATATATATCATTTGCAATAATGAAATATTGATCATCGTTGGTTTTATATTGCAATATTTTGAAAAGAGGAAAAGCGAATCACCAGCAGAATAGAGGAATACAGTAAGGTCAACAATTGATGCAGAAAAGCTATATCCATCACATCAGGTGATTAGAGCACAAGAGATCTTATCAGCAATTAGTTGTAACCAGATCCACTACTTCATCCTAACAGGTGAACCAGTTTGTAAATCCTTTAACAGGGTAGACTTAACAGTCTTTTGTAAATCTCCTAACAGAGTGCATACTTCATTGTATGTTTGTAAATCCTCTAACAAGGTGGATCTAGCAATCTGACTTGCTCCTAACAGGGTAGATCATCAAAAGTGATCATTGTAAGTCTTAACCGGCCAACTTTATATTGCAGTATTGAAGTTTTGTGGGCATCATCCCCACCCCAATTTTACTTTCTAATTGGAAGGTTTCTGGGTCACCAAATTAGTGTGTTCATGTGTTACAAATGTTTACCTTTTCATGCATACAGTAGATTAGATGAATGAAAGGTAAATATGATATTATGCAGAATTGAATTAAAGTTTTAGGGTTACTGATTCACCCCTCCCCTCTCAGTAACCTCGTTAGTCTTGATTATTTCCAATAGTTTCCTCAAGATTGGTGCTCATTCCAAGAGTTACTAATGGTTAGTAACTAACTAACCACACTAGTAAATAAGAAGGCTTATAAAAGCCACAAGGAAGATGTTGATTGGTCTAGAGGGGATAATATGTTTTATTGACCAATACTTTAAGTGAACTCATGCATCCAGATCAGACTGATCTAAAAATCAAAACACTTGTCTTGTCAAAGTTACAAGGAATTAACATACATTACATTTCTTTTTCATATTCTTACACACATTTGGATATAATAAATTACATATATACCAATCCAATTACACAATTACAAAGTTAGCCACAATACAAGTTTACACAGATATTACAAGGTCAGCCCAAATGAAGACAATTAGGTTTTGAAGACTAACTTGGTGAGGTTCTAATACTCAACATCCACTGTCAATGCTCGGTATCGTCATGCACTCGGTAGATGTAGAAGCTCAGTCCATACTGATCACTTCCAAGTAGTCTTGAACTTAGTCTACATTGGTGACTCGATAGATATTGTGCAACTCAATATATAAACTAAATCACTTGATTCATACTATGTGACTTAGTCAATGCTTCCTTTACAAGCTTGGTATAAACTAAATCACTTGGTTAACACTGGACTCGCATCACATCAACTGAAAACTTGGTAAGCACTGCACAACTCAGTTTACATTGGAAAACTTGGCATACACTGAGATTTTTGGTTTACATTGCTAAACTTCAAACTAACTGTAACTACTCGACATACACTGAAATTTGTCCAAAGGACTCAGTAGCAACTATAGAACTCAACAACAACTAAACTGCTTGGTTAACATTGTTAACTATACAATAAGCTCGGTAGCTACTTACAATCTAAATAAGTGTTTGTCACTAATAACAAACTTGATTGATATGTCAACAATCTCCCCCTTTGGCATTAGTGACAAAAACACTTATCAATCAAAACTGAATTCAAAAAGTTTCCTGAATACTTATCCATCACCTTGTGATTCTTAGCTTGGTAGAGTATACTATTTTTGAGATTTTTCAAAATTGGTTTTGTAAGTATACTATACATCTCCTTGCTATATACAATATGTTTACTATACATATTATTCTCCCCCATTGTTTTTGCAACTTATTACAGTTGCTTCCCCTTAACCTTTTTCTTATTATACATCTTTATAAATCTTTCTCATACATCTTTCTCCCCCTATACATATATCTTTCTCCCCCTTTTTGACATTAATGCCAAATATTTATTATATATATTTACATAGTAATGCCAAAATGAGACAAGAAATCTGAATGTACCTTGAAAATGATTGCCAAGGTCTTGTCCCAATTGTCCTGTAGAACCTCACATGTGTGTAGTGCAATCTGCACTTCTGCTGACAGCTCAATCATGTGATCTACTATGGAGAAATTATTTTCATGGATGAGGGTTTTAGAATGTGCAATATGTTTTTGTAATGCATCCATGTTAGGGAGAATCATATTTTGTATATCTACCAATGTAGATCTGATTCTTGCTTCTTCCTTTAGCAATTCTGCCTGAATATCTGTCAAAAGTCTTATCTTCTTGAAGTGTGCATAACTTGAACTAGGGTCAAGTTGCAACTGCTAAGCGCTTTCCTTAAGGTCTTCATCTATCTTGGACAACTTGTCCTTTATTTCTTTTATAAAATTGGGAACATCACATAGCTTACCAAAAAGTGATGATACATTTATACAAGATGTTTCTAGATGACCCAAATTTGTAGAGAGTTCTACTTGATAAATTGTAATTTGTTGAGCAATGTGCTCTAACACTTTATTGTCAAACTTCTTTTCCACCTTCTGCACTAACTTATCTTGTCCATCAGTATCTTCATCAAACTTTTGAACTGCCTCTACTAATTGATACAAAATTGGTTGTGAAGAATCAACCTCAATGCCTATAGCCTCTGCCAAAATATTCTTAGCATCCTTAATGATTTTGAACTCTTTATCCATTTCCTCTCTTAACCTCTACTGCTTGGCTTTCTTTTGGAGGAGTTCACTAAATGTTTACATTTGGTCTGGATTAAGTTTGGAAATGTCCCAATTAGGGATTACAATTTCCTCATCTAGGTCTATTTCTTCTTCCATCTCTTTTCCTTTTCCCAAAAACTTTGTGCTCGGTTGAGCCTTGGTCTCAATTGTCCTTGCACTTATTGCTTGTGTACCTAGAATAGAAACAATTATAGACATAATAGGACTAGCTATAAAAATTGATACTACACTTATAGTAGAAATGATGGAAGAAGTACTTGAAGGATCCAAAATTGATGTATTTAAAACTGTTGTGTCCAAAATTGATGTGTTAATCACAGATGTGTCCAACACTGTTGTGCTCAACATAGTAGAAGAGGGAAGAGTCTATAGCTTGGTAGATGAAGTGGAGGTCACTTCAGTCAATGATGTGCTGAGCTAAATTGGAGCAAAGAGTGATTGGACATTCGTATTAACATTGGAAGTCACAATCAATCCTACTGAGGCTGTCTCCATGCTTGATGTTGTCACTAGTTTGTTTGGAGAGTGAGGAAGTGAGGAAATAATTTCTGCAACTATCTTGACTAGATTAGTTTCCTCATCTTCTTGAGTTTCTTCCTTGGTAGCCTCTTTCTCTTTATACTCTTCATAGTCAATAGTAACAAAATTTGTAGTCTCTTCATCATCACGTTCTTCATCTTTGTCCTCATCATCATTATCATCTACATTGACAAGGAAGTCACTCAGTTTCTAAAGAAGATAGACATTTTTCCATGTGTTTGTTGCATTCCTTACAACATGCTCAATATCTTTCATGAGAACTAGGCAAGTGTTGAATTTGAGAGAGGATTCTTTTATCTCCTTGTCTATTATGCTTGGTATAGGCTGCCTCAGGGTTTTCCCATAACTTTCTTTCACAATTTGCATGGAAAATTCCCATCTTGGCTTGATATTTTCCATCAAAACATTAGGAATTTGAGAAGTAAGCTGGTCAAGTGAGTACTTCCACTTACCCATTTTGTCCATCACCAGATCTTTTATTTGCTTTTGCTCTTCATTAGTCCTAGTTTCATACTTTAATGCCTTAAAGTTTGTTATACCAGCTCAAGCTTCTAGTTCCTTCAACCTATCTTGGAAGGTGGGTGGAGGTCTGTTGAATATAATTCTCCTCCTTCCTTGTCAGCTTTCTTCCTTGATCTCCTTGTAAACACAGCAATGGATGGATTGGCTGGCTTGGTAATAACTACCTTGCCCTTTTTCTTTAGTGGTTCCTCTTCCTCTGATTCTTCTTCATCCTCTGGCTCTTCATCCTCACCTTTTCCCTCGATCAAAGAAAGAGTAAAACTTGTTTTCATTTTAGTAATTCTTTTCTTTCCTTTGTTAACCGCATGAGGGAGCTTGATTTCCAGTTCTATCCTGCCTTTTGCTTCATCATAAGTGCCAAAATATGCAGCCTTAGGATCAACTAATTCATTAACAAGCACCTCAATGATATCTTTGGTTTCATCAATATTAACCTCATATCCAAGAGGTTTCACCCATGTAATTCTAGGCCTGACTGCCTGAATGTATACTTTATCACTATCTACCATGAAACACACATCATCCTTATAATCTTCAACTAAATTTTTGGAAATTCAATACCTATTATTCATTTTGTTCTTGAAGGTATCAAAATAATTATCCATAATACTATTATAATTCTCCATAATACTATTATAATTCTCACCCATCTCAGAAATGAATGCTTTAATTTGATATAGCACTGGTACATCTTTTCTCTATACAACAGTGCCTTTAGAAGGGAAGAATTGTTGAACATAAAAGAACAAGCATGTTAACAAGGAACCAAACTTACATGGGTTATTCTTTGATGTCCTAATGCTCTCCATGTTTTTTTTGAACTATTTCAATAGTAGCTCAGCAAGGTCAAAAGATAGGTTATTCTTTACTACCTTGTATGCAAGGTCAACTGCTTCACATGACACACTATTTAACCTGCTTGAGCTATAAATCTTGTGAGCAATAATATGGATTCTAAATTTCAATTCCATTCTATGATGTTGCTAATCTTCATTCCTCTACTATTCCATTCTACTAGGGTTTTATTCTCAAGTTCAGCACGACCTAGGGTTTTGGTTGTCTTAACTTTGGCCAACATTGGGAGACTAGTAATTCGATGAATCATCTTCTTTATAATCAATACTAGTTGTTCCAACCATAACTTCCCATTATGCACTCAACTAAGGATAAACCTAATCCATTTTACTTGCAATTCATGGGGCACATGAGGGATGTGAGTTAACCCTTTAGTTTCAAGATGTTGGTGCTTGGGTTTCAAGACTCCATTTATACATAGTTTATCTAGAGCATCATCCATATCCAATGTATCAATATCTTGTATAACACATTTAAAGTGAGTGTAGATATCATTGATCAATAATACCTTTAGAGGGATTTGTGACTGCGCTCCACTCGAATCTAGGGTTTCAATGATTGCAGGATTGAGCTTGAAGTCCAGTGCCTTCCATTCTACACCATAAACTAGCATGTCTGAACCTCACTTTGCCTTGCTACTGCTGGATGCCATCTTCACTCTGTAGGGTTTGAGAGAATTCAAAATCTTTCACTAATAATTCACTCAAATCACTTGGATGCTCTGAAGATGGCACTTCACAATAGCTCTCAAGAATTTTACGGTAAGAATGACTTTAATTCCATTTCTTTTATCAAAATTTTGCCATAAATGCTTAGTACGAAAGGTAGATCAATTGACAGTCTGTCATCCACTTCACTTGCATTGATCACTTGGTAGAGTCTTCAATTGCTCAGTAACCATATAAAGTTTAGGTACTTCCAACCTTGCTCGGTAGAGTCTATAACCCGACCTCACTCGATAAGGAAGGTAACTCGGTAGTAGTTGATACCCTTTTTGCTTGGTGATCCCTTTGTATCTTGAATACAGATATGGATCTTTTTGTCCTTTCAATTGGAATTGATTTGGATGTCTTCTTTGAAGGCCTAGTTCCAGTTCTCTTTGAGAACTTAAGTAGAAATAGTGTAGTCACCTAATTCTCGAGTGACTTGGTCATCATTGTTTGGACTTACATTCTAAGTAGACTTAGGAACCCATTGCTGTCTCATCCGCTTTCGGATGTTATCAGCCTTTTCCTTCTTTTCATCTTCAATTCTTCCAATATTCATACAGTTCTTGGTGAGATGACCAAGTCTTGTACAAATGAAACATCTTTTAGTAGTATCTCTTTTCCTCATATGATGTTTTACACAATCCATTCCATGTGTCCAAATTCTCCACAATAATGACATCTGTACCAAGTGTTATAGTCCCAACCAAATATAGCTTTCACAATTTGTTCTGTTAGATTCAAGACCTTGGTTTTTCATTTTGATGACTTGTGTCCATGTTTCTTACATTTGTGACATTTTCCTTCAAATTTTGGTTTCTCTTTGCATTCATTAGCCTTATGACCATGCTGATTATAGTTGTAACACTTTCCATTGAATTTTTCTTTTCCATTGCTCCAACATTTGTTTGAAGTATGACTTATCTTACCACAATGGTTGCAAGTAGGTCTTTGATTCTTTTGAGCTCCTTGTTTGGAAGATTCACCTTCTTCTTTATATCCAATTCCTGCTTTCCCCTTTTGTCTATAGAGATTTTTCTCATTCAACTGATTCATGTCTGCTTGAAATTTCATCATTCTTTCATTGATTTTCCTTTCAGAGTTTAGATCATTCTGTAATCTTTCATTCTCAGATCTTAGGTTCATGATTTCTTCATTTGCATTGGTGAGCTGATTAATGAAGCCAGTCTGCTGAAGGGATAGATGTTGAATCTCATTGTCTTTTCCTTCCATTTCTTTTTTTGTCTTATTTTTCTCTTCCATGATTCCACATAGCCTTACTAATTGAATTTCTTACTCTCTTCTTAGTTTTCTCACTTCTTCTTGTAGTGAACCATTTTTTTCCAAGAGTTCTTTGATTGCATCATTTGCTTCATCTGAGCTGCTTGTAGGATGAAGTTCTTCAATTCTTTCTTCAATGTAGAGGTGATCATTCATTTGAATTGCAAGATCTTTTCTTTTTTATAGGGATTAGGAGAGTTGCTCCTTTGGTTTCTTGAGTTGGGCAATAGCCATTTCCAAATCCAACTTCTCATTGTCAATAGCTTTGTCAAGTTTGAATATCTCCATGGCCTTTGATCTTTGCTCAAGCTATCAAACTTTCTCCTATGAACCACAATGCTCTAATACCAATTGTTGGAAATATTAAGAAAGGCTAAGTTATTGAGAGGGGAGGGGTAAACTAGTAACTTTACCAAACTTTTAATATCAATTATCGAATTAGCATTTAATCCTTCTCATATAATCTGATCTAATTGTATGCATAAGAAACTGAAAGAATGAAAGCATTCATAACACTTCGACACATAGATTTGGTGACCTAGAAACCTTCCAAATAGAAAGTAAAACTTTGGTGGGGATGATACCCACAAACTTTAGTACTACAGTATAAAGTTGGCCTGTTAAGGTTTACATTGATTACTTCTGATGATCTGTCCTATTAGGAGCAATAAGGATTGCTAGGTCTACCTTGTTAAAGGATTTTACAAACATACAATGAAGTATGTGCTTGGTAAAGAGATTTGCAAAAGACTGTTAGGTATACCTTGTTAAAGGATTTGACTAATCCACCTATTAGGATAAAGTAGTAACTGATCTCTGATCTACAACTTGATTTGATGAATGCGACTCCTTTATGTACAAATCACCTTGTTGTGATAGATATGTCTTTGTTGCTCCTTACACTACTGTAGCCTTTTTAATTCACTCTTTCTGTTCTTCTCTTAATTTCATTTGATTACATTACATTTATTTTTCATATTATTACACACTTTTGGATATAATACATTACATATATACCAATCCAATTACACAATTACAAAGTCAACCACAATACAAGTTTACACAAATATTACAAGGTCAACCCAAATGAAGACACTCAAGTTTTGAAGATTGACTCAGTGAGGTTCTAATACTTGACATCCACTATCAATGCTCGGCATCATCATGCACTTGGTCAACATAAAAGTTTGGTCCATACTGATCACTTCCAAGTAGTCTTGAACTTGGTCTACATTGGTGACTCGACAGATATTGTGCAACTCGACATATAAATTGAATTGCTTGATTCATACTGTATGACTCGATCAATGCTTCCTTTATGAGCTTGATATAAACTGAATCACTTGGTTAACACTAGGTAGCTTGGTTAACACTGGACTAACATCACATCAACTGCGAACTCGGTAAGCACTACACAACTTGATTTACACTAAAAGACTCAGCATACACTGAGATGCTCGGTTTACACTGCTGAACTTCACACTAACTGTAACTACTCGACATACACTAAAATTTGTCCAAAGGACTTGGTAGCAACTGTAGAATTTGGAAACAACTAAACTACTTGGTTAACACTGTTAACTATACAATAAGCTCAGTAGCTACTTACAATCTGAATAAGTGTTTGTTACTAATAACAAACTTGATTGATATGTCAACAAAAATAGTATAGATAGAAGTAATTTTTACAATAGGAGAGAATATCTCGTCAAATCGATGCCTTTTTCTGTGCAAATCCTTTTACAACTAACTTGGTTTTAAATCTTTTCTTATCTCTATCCTCTTCTTTCAATGTGTAAACCAATTTATTCTATAAAACCTGTTTACCTGCTGGCAACTTGCATAAATCCCAACTCTTATTTTTCAACAATGAGTCCATTTTGTCTACCATTGCAGACTCCCACTAAATCTTAGTATCCACCTTCATAGCTTCATCATAACATTCTAGTTCACTAGCATCAGTAAGTAAAATAGAATATAAAGAGGGAGAAAATATTTTTGGAGGTCTACTTAGCCTTGTTGACCGTCTAACATTCACTGGTGTGTGTGGTATTTTTTGTTGTGGTTGTTGCACATCATGAGGAAGTATTGGAACATCATCTTTTGGAGTATCATCCAACACTACATAATCATCTTCTTTCTTCTCATGTTGTTGCAACAGATCTTTGTACAATACTTTCTCTTTGAATATGACATCCTTGCTTCTTACAATTTTATGATTTTCAAAATCTCAAAGCCTATAACCAAATTCATTAATGCTATATCCAAGAAATATACATTTATTTGACCTAGCTTCTAGCTTGGTTCTATTTTCAAAATCAACATATGCAAATGCCTCACAACCAATGGTTATGAGAAAGGAATAACTCACCTTCTTACCAGTCCATGCTTCCTTTGGAATACCACATCCCAAGGGAGTAGAGGGACCTCTATTAATCAAATATATTTCAGTATTGATAGCCTCCACCCACATGTTTAAGGGCAACCTAGTATGTAACCTCATGCTCCTTGCACACTCCATTATAGTCTTGTTCATGCGTTCAGCCACTCCATTTTCTTGTGGAGTCTTTGGAATAGTTTTTTGTCCATGAATACCATTAGTGGAGCAATAATCTTCAAATTCATGACTGAAATACTCCCCACCATTATAAGATTTGAGACATTTTAATTTCTTTCCAGTCTCATTTTGAACCAAGCATTTTGATGCACCAATAGGTAGTAGAAGTATTCAAACAATGAGGAATGGTGGAAATTTACAAATTCCCTTAACACCCAAGGTGAAGGGTGCAAGTGCCAAATAATTATCATAGGTATGGATACATTCTTAATGGAAGGTTATCAAAACTCCACAAGAAAAGGTAACCTAATCACTAGGTCTACCCAAGTACTAAGCACCAAAAACTCAAATAGCACTACTGGATTCCCTTAGCCAATAGAGGGATCAAACCTCAAAAATTGAGTATAAAGACTAGGAGTGGCCTACAATCACTAATATGGATTATTTAGGTCCTAAAAAATATTAATCCATGATTCATTTCATCAAAGACAACTTATAGCATGAAGTTGCTTTGAAAAACCACTAAATTGGCTTGCAGCCCTCCTAGAATGAGAAAAAGGTATAAATTTGGATTCTTCCAAAGGAAATGGAAACTTGACCAGTTATTTGGATACCCTTTTGGTTCTTATGAAACATTCCAAAGAACCCAAGCATGGAGAGGAATATAAGTTGTTGTTTTTGCAACATTAGACCGACTTCCTAGGCCTAATTAGGGCTCCATTTGCACTGTAGGTATACTTTCTATAAGGGGGAAAAAAATCCAAATATTAGGATATGCGGGGGCATGTAAAAGAGACAAATTAAAAGGTCTTAGCCTCTCATGAATCCAAGAACTCAATCTAGAAGGGACTATTGGTATTGTTGATTGGTGTACTCTTCATGGTGCACACCTAGGGTATGGCGGCAAATCCATCTCCTTGCATCTTTTGGAAAAACAATTGTAGAATATGAAATTAAATTATTACACCTTGTATTCCACAAAAGGGCATCAATTTCACATTGTGGAATATGCCAAAATAACCTAGCCCTAGCAAGTTGTTGTTTTTTAGGCTGATTCCTAGGTAGCAAGCAATAAAAATTGGATACCTTGCAAACTATCAAGATTTAGAACATGAGACTTGTTTAAAAATGAAATAGACAAGATTATCCAACTTTTAGATCCATTGAGACATCTCCAATCATTTTTATAGTTCCATACAATGGTCTGCAACACATTTTTATGCAAGGAAAAATGCTGATTTTATTGCTTTCAATGTCAAAATTACATATTTGTCCTATCACCCATCTATAAGGGATTATATAGGATGCTCTCAATGGTTATATGAGTGGTTTGAACCAACTAGCCATTTGGGAGAGGATTTTACAAGTTTTAACAACTTTTTAAGAAATTGCTCAAAAGTTGCTTGACAACTTTTTGAGCAACTTTTGCATATTTTGCTATTTTGCATATCTAGTGACCAAAATTGGTCCTAAGCTTATTTTTATGATCCCTAATGGATACAAACATGGAAAAATGAAAAAAATGCAAACACCTATGCCTAGGATAATAAATGACCAATAGTTAGACAAGGGCTTATAAAATGCCAATCTTGTAACTATGGCCTTACAATTAGATTCAATGTCAAATCTATTATTCCTAAGCATGATTAAAGGCCACAAGGACCTTAGTTTTAAATATTCACGGTGCTTCTTGAAGGTAGAGTGGGTGCTCCTGCACCATACTCCCCTGGATTTTGAAAACTCAAGTTCCTACTTGAGAGTAGGTATTCCACCGAAGTACCATGCTGCTATATTTGATCTTCATTAAGTCATGTGGCATCAATATTTGGGAACCCTTCCATTTATACTTCCTTGATTTGGTTTTCTTGAGTATCTTGGAGTCCAAAATTGCTTCAATCTCCACCAGTTTGGTTTGTGGAAGGTTAGTGACATAGTCTTCATCCTTAAGGTTTGTGTCCTCACCCTGCTGATTGTTGTAACCCACTGCAACTCTGTATGGTGTGAGGTATGTAATGTTAAAAATTGGAGAAATTTGCAAAGTTGGAGGAAGGGATATCTCATAGGCATTGTCACCTATTTTTTTCAATACGCTGCAAGGTCCCATCTTCTTCATTTGCAACTTTGAGTATCTACCCTTAGGTAGTCTTTCCTTCCTTAGGAATGCCTGAACTTTGTCTCCTACTTGGAAGTGTACCTCTTTCCTTCTTTTATTAGAATTTTCTTTGTACTTCAAGGTAGAGTTTTGCAAAGTATCTTTCACTTGCTACTGTACTTTGGTGATAAGTTCTGCCAATTCTTGGCCTTGTGCACTGATTCTAAAATCAGAGTGTAGTTTCAGTAGATCCAATGGTCCCTTGGGATGCAAACCATACATTTTTTGGAAAGGAGTTGTCCCAGTTGACTTGTTTATGGAGTAATTGAAGGCAAACTCTACTTGGGGTAGTATAGTATCCCAAATTCATGAATATTGCTTGGTTAGACATCTTAAAAGATTGCCTAGGGACCTATTTACAACATCAATCTGCCCATCTGTTTGAGGGTGATAGGCTGAACTATAAGTTAGATTTGTGCCCAACTTTTTGAGGAGTATCCTCTAGAAGTGCCCTTGAAACTTTACATATCTATCTGATACAATTGTGTGAGGAAAGCCATGAATCTTAACTACTTCCTTCAAGAAGAGATTGGCTATGTGAGATGCATCATTTGTGGTTTTGCATGTCACAAAATGAGCCATCTTGCTGAATCTGTCCACAATGACAAATACATTATCATAACCTTATTTGGTTTTGGGTAGTCCCATGAAAAAATCCATTCATATGGATTCCAAAGGCCTTGTAGGGATTGGTAAGGGCAGGTATAGTCCTTGATTTGTTGTCATTCCCTTTGCTTTTTGGCAAATATTACAAGACTCAATGAACTTCCTAACACCATTGTTCAACTTGGGCAAAAAATAACTCCTTTTCTCCATCTCTACTATTTTGTTAATGCCAAAGTGACCTCCTAGGCTGCCATGATGTTTTCCCCTTATTATATTTGTTCTCATTGAGCATCTTGGGATGCATAGTTGTGCTCCTTTGAAGAAAAGCCCATTCTAAATCAAATATTCATAATAATAGTATGATATCTACCCTCCATCTTTGTACAAATTTGATATATCTCTATAAAATCAGGGTCATCTAGGTACAAGTGTTTGGGAGATTCAATTCCAACACTTTGAAGTTGCACTTCTTCAACAAGACCAATCATCCTACTTAGAGCATCAACAAATTTTTTTGCTACACCCTTTCTATGCTTAATATTGAAGGTAAAGTCTTGCAATTGTTCTACCCATTTAAGATGCTTGACTCAAAGTTTTTCTTGTGAATTTAGAAAACTCAATGCATGATTGTCTATATAGACAAAAAATTCCTTTGTCAGCAGATAATGCCTTCATTTCTTGAGGGCTTGGACCATGGAATAAAGCTCTAGGTCATATGTAGAGTATTTCTTTTTAGTCTCATTTCAATGTGTCTGAAAAGAAAGCAACTAGTTTTCCTTCTTGACTTAGCACAACACTTATAGCTAAATTACTTGCATCTATCTCCATAGTAAAGACTTTTTTGAAATCAGGGAGAACCAAGATAGGATACTGAGAAACTTTGTTCTTCAAGTATTGGAATGCATCATTTGCTTCCTTTGTCCATGCAAACTTGGTTTTCTTCCCACCTTTTATTGTTTCCAACACTGGTGCACACACATGATTGAAGTTTTCAATAAATTTCCTATAGAAGATTGAAAGCCCATGAAAGCTTCTTACATCACCTGAATTCTTTGGTGGAGGCCAATTGATGATTGCATTTACCTTCTCAAGATCCATCCTGAGGGTACCTTATGAAATTACAAATCCTAGGAACACAAGCTCCTTTTTCATAAACATACATTTTTTCAAGTTGATTACCAACTTGTGCTGATGGAGTCTTCTTAGTACCTATTCCACATGATTAAGATGGTCTTCCATGCTATGGATGAAGATTAGTATATCATCATGGTAAATTACAACAAATTTTCTAATAAAATCTATGAATATCTCATTCATAAGCCTCATAAAAGTGCTAGGGGCATTGCTTAAACCAAAAGGAATTACTAACCATTTAAACAAACCTTTAGTTCTCTTGAATGCTATCTTCCATTCATCTACTGGCTTGATTTTAATTTGATGGTAACCAAACTTCAAGTCTAGCTTGGTGAAGTAGCAAGCACCTCCTAGTTGATCCAATAGATCTTCAATCCTTGGCATAGGGAACATATACCTTATGGTGATCTTGTTTAGAGCCCTACTATCCATACATAACCTCCATTTGCCATCCTTTTTAGGGGCCAAGACTGTAGGTACGACACAAGGACTGAGACTCTTTTGAATGAGTCCTCTTCCCAATAATTTAGTCACTTGTTTTGCAATCTCTGCATGCTACAATGATGTCATCTTGTATGGTGCCTTATTAGGCAAGGATGAGCTTGGTGTATGGTCTATTTGATGGCTAATATCCCTAATGGGAGGGAGGCTAGTGGGAAAGTCACTAGCAATGACATCTTTGTACTTTTGTAATAATTTGACAATCTCATTTGGTATAGGTTCCTTTTGATCAAATCTGATGTTATCCTTGGGTTTTGAAATCAGAATAAATGACTTCATATTAGATTCCTTCAAGGTTTTCAACATCTCTTTTTCTCTTGTGATAATCACAGTGGGCTCTTTCTCAGACTTGTTATCAGGTAGGGGCTTCATAGTAAAGGTCTTCCCATCTTTGGTGATGGAGTAGATGTTTTTCCTACAATGGTGCATGACATCAACATCAAATTTCTAGGGCCTACCTAAAAGGATGTGTGCGATATCCATCTCAACTACATCACAAAGGAATTTTTACTTAAAATTAGAAATAGAAAACTCTACCCAAGCTTGTTCTGTGACTAGAGTTTGTTGGCCTTTGGTCAACCATGACACATGAAAGGGGTAAGGGTGTGGCTTCTTAGGAAGATTTAGCTTCTGCACCATTTCACAAGACACAAGATTTTCAGTTGAACTAGTATCAATAAGAACATTGCACACCTTTCCTTGACACTTGATATTTGTCCTAAAGAAATTCTTCCTTTGTGGAGGTTCTTGAGTTTGTGGCACTTGAAGAAATACTTCTCTCATCATCTAATATTCTCCTTCCTCTGGTTCCAATTCTCTAGCATCAACATTGTCTTCTTGTTTATCTTCTTGGACAAATGTTGCTCTCCTCTCACCTTGATTGTTATTATTCCTCTTCTCTAGGAATCTTCCTAAATGATGTCCTATTTGATTGTAATTGAAACACTTCAAGGGTCCATTGCCTCTTCCTACATTTGTTCTCGCTCTACTGAAAGGTCTTCTCCCTCTATAGTTTCCTCTTGCATTAGAGTCACTATTTTCTTCATCTCCTTGCTTAGAGATCTTGTTGTTGCTACCACTACTTTGTCCCTTATTCCAAGAATTGTTCTTGCCTTTGAAATTCTTCCCACTATCATTGTTCTTCCCTTTGCCAAAATCTTTCTTTCTCTTCCATTTTTCCTCTACCTTTAGTGCCATTTGATAACACTTCTTAACCGTGGTAGGGCAATGTAGGCTAAGTTCCTCTTGAATGGGCACTGTCAAGCCATTCATGTATCTTGCCAATTTCTCCTCCTCATCTTCTACCATATTGGTCTTCATACATAATTTTAGGAACTCCTCTGTATATGTGCCTACATCCATGTTTTTTTGTTTCAAAATTTGCTTCCTCCTATGGAGTTGTACTCCATAATCCTTAGGTACATATGTTTCATTGATCAAAGATATCATTCTATTCCATGAATTGATCATTCTTTTTCCATTCTTCACCCTCTCTATCTGGATGAAGTTCCACCAAGTTAGGGCTGCCCCCTTCAACTTGGATCTTGCCATCTTTACCCTTTGCTTTTTAGGGATGTCCTCACATTCAAAGAATGTGGTCAAAGTCTCTATCCAATCCAAGGCTATATCTGCATTCATTTTTTCCATTAAAAATTGGAAAATCTATATTCTCTTCCATGGTTTTTCTTCCCATGGATTTCAAGGCATCAATGAGAGGCCTTTGGTCTGGAGGGATGCCTTGTTCAGAGTCATCCTCCTCTTCATCACTTTGGTGGAACACCTACTCTCAAGTAGGAACTTGAGTTTTCAAAATATAGGGGAGTATGGTTTAGGAGCACCCACTCTACCTTCAACAAGCACCTTGAATATTTCAAGCTAAGGTCCTTGTGGCCTTTAGTCATGCCTAGGAATAATAGATTTGACATTGGATTTCATTGTAAGGCGATAGTTACAAGATTGGCATTTTATAAGCCCTTGTCTAACTATTGGTCATTTATGATCCTAGGCTTAGGTTTTTGCATGCTTTTCATGTTTGGGTCCATTAAGGATAATAAAAATAAGCTTAGGACCAATTTTTCTCACTAGGTATGCAAAATTGCAAAAAATGCAAAAAGTTGCTCAAAAAGTTGTCCAACAACTTTTGAGCAACTTCTTAAAAAGTTGTTAAAACGTGTAAAATCCTCTCCCAAATGGCTAGTTGGTTAAAGCTTCTCATATAAACATTGGGATCATCGTATATAATCCCTTATAGGTGGGTGATAGGATAAATGTGTAATTTTGGCATTGAAAGCAATAAAATCAACAATTTTTCCTTGCATAAACACGTGTTGCAAACCATTGTATGGAAATGTATAGATGATTGGAGATGTCTTAGTGGATCTAAAAGTTGGGGAATCTTTTCTATTTCATTTTTCAACAAGTCTCATGTTCTGAATCTTCATAGTTTGCAAGATATCCAATTTTTATTGCTTGCTACCTATGAATCCGCCTAAAAATTAGCAACTTGCTAGGGCTGGGTTATTTTGGCATATTACACCATGGGAAATTGATTCCATTTGGTGAAATACAATGTGTAATAATTTTATTTCATATTATGCAATTGGTTTTCCAGAAGATGCAAGGAGATGGATTTGCCGCCATATCCTAGGTGTGCATCATGAAGAGTACACCAATCAACAATACCAACAATCCATTCTAGATTGAGTTCTTGGATTCACTAGAGCCTAAGAAGTTGGAATTTTGTCTTTTTTACATTACCCCACATATCCTAATAGTTGTATTGTGTTTCCCCCTTGTAGAAAGTATACCTATAGTGCAAATGGAGCCCTAATTAGGCTTAGGAAGCCAATCTAATGTTGCAATAGCAACAACTTCTATTCCTCTCCATGATTGGGTGCTTTGGCATGTTTCATAAGAACCAAAAGGTTATCCAAATCAATCATCAGGTTTCCATGTCCTTTGGAAGAATCCAAATTTATGCCTTTTTCTCATTCTAGGAGGGCTACAAGCCAATTTAGAGGTTTTTCAAAGCAACTTCATGCTATAAGTTGTCTTTGATGAAATGAATCATGGATTAATATTTGTTAGGAGCTAAATAGGAAATATTAACGATTGTAGGCCACACCTAGTTTTTATACTCAATTTTTGGGGTTTGATCCCTCTGTTGGCTAAGGGAATCCAGTAGTGCATATTGAGTTTTTGGTGCTTAGTACTTGGGTAGACCTAAAGATTAGGTTAACTTGTTTTGTGGGGTTGTGACAACCTTCCATTAAGTCCATATCCATAACTATGATAGGTATTTGGCACTTGGACCATTCACCTTGGGTGTTGAGGGAATTTGTAAGTTTCCACCATTCCATGTTGTTTGAATACTTCTGCTACCTACTACTACATCAAGTTGTATCAGAGCCATGTCTAAACTTGAGAGTGAGGAGATCCATGCAAGGGTTACAAATAGTGAGTTAGAAAACATGGTGAGAGAACAAAAGGCTGCAAATAAGGCCTTAACTTAGAGGCTTCAAGAACTTGAGAAGAAGCTTGAGAACAAAGACAAACAAAATGGGTTTGAAGATGAAGAAGGTAGAGTGGTTGCTCCTGCACCACATTTCCATTTCTTAAAAGTTTGAAATACATCGGATTTCTATCTAAGGAAATAAATCCATAATTTTCTAGTTACATCATCAATAAATGTAACATAATAATGAGAGCCACCAAGGGAAGATACCTGAGTTGGTCCCCATAAATTTGTATGCACAAGCTCTAATTTCTCACTTTTATTTTTCTTCCCAAACTTCACAAAACTCACTCTCTTTTGTTTTCCATATACACAACTCTCATAGAAATCCATATTAACACATTTTAGAATTGGCAAAACTTTCTTTGAATGAAGTAATTTCATACCTTTCTCACTCATGTGCCCAAGTTTGTTGTGCCACAATATTGTATCAGAATCTACAACAACTAATTGTTCTCCCTACTCAACGGTAGCAACTATTCTTGAATATTTAGTTTTCTCTGAAATAATCAAAGTAGAAGGAACAATATGACTTGTATAAAGATATAAGGTGCCTATTTTCACACCTTTTGCTACTACAAGGGAACCTTTTGAAACCTTCCAATTTTTATCATTCAAACTAACTACACAACCCTCATCACTGAGTTGCCTTGCTGAAATTAAATTCCTACTCAGCCTTGAAACATGTCTTACTTGATGTAGTAGCCAATGATTCCCATTTTGCAACTTAGTCTTAACTTTTCCCTTTCCTATAATCTAACAAGGTTCATTATCCCCCAAATAAATAAGTCTGAAATCCCCTTGGACATAATCAATGAAATAACATCTATGAGGTGTAGCATGAAATGAAGCATCAAAATCTAAAACCCATGAATCATCAACACTTTCTAAAGACAGAAGCAAAGCATCCTCTTCAGATTTGTTACTTAACACATTTGTCTACTTGTTCCCTTCTAGTTTATCTCCTTCATTTTTCTTTCAAGTCCAACAATCTTTCTTCTTGTGCCCTAGTTTTCCATAGTACAAGCAGTCGTTTGGTCCTCTCATTTGAGACCTCCTCCCCTTTGACTTTCCTTTTGATATCCCACAATTTCTAAAATTATTTCCTCTCTTAGTCATTCTACCTTTGCTTTGTGCATTCAAAGCAGTTCCTGATGTAGATCCATCCAATGTTTTGCTACAAGTTTCCTCACTCAAAATAACACTAACCACATCATCATATTGTAGGGTATTATATCTAGAGACAGAATTACTCACAGCCATTACCAAGCCATTCCAAATTTTAGGCAAAGAACACAAAATCAAGAGAGCCCTAATTTCTTCATAAAAATTGATTCTCATAGAAGATAATTCACTAGTAACAATATTAAACTCATTTAAATGATCTGCAATAGATTCACCTTTTGCCATTTTCATATTAAATAAATGCTTCATGAGAAATACCTTATTTGAATCAGAGGGCTTTTCATACAGTGTTGCTAGGGTTTTCATCAAATCTTTTGTTGTCTTCACTTTTGTAATGTTAAATGTCACTGGTGGTGCCAAGCATAATCAAATACTTCCAATTGCCCTTCTGTATAAAAGATCCCAGTCCTCATCTATCATAGTTCCTTGGTTCTTAGTTTTTCCTTCCAACGAAGTCCATAAATCCTTCTGATAAAGATAGTCTTCCATTTGCATCTTCCATAACTAAAAATTCTTCCCATTAAACTTGTCAATCCTTAGCTTACCCTCATCTTCCATCACTCCCACTGAACCGTGAGATTTTCCTACAGAGGATAACTAAAAAAACAACCTTGCTCTGATACCATTTGATAGGATTTAACCTCAGACAGAAATAACAATTACATGGAAATATAAAAAATATCATAAAATAATAGATCACACAGAAGAGAATAGAAGACATCAAGATCTAACGTGGTTCACCCAAACTCTGGGCTAAATCCACCAAATAGCAAGTCCAATATTATTATGATCTAGTGATTACAACCTGATTACAATCTGTAATCCCTTACAACTCAATACCATTGCAAGAAGAAATTTTCACATCACACCTTATCAAAGATACCTAACCCTAAGCCCTTTTATACAAGTAATTTTATGCCACTTTAGGGTTACAACATGTCAGCCATACATCATCCACAACGTCAGCCATGACCCAATTTTTTAAAAAAGAATTATGAAGTATGTATAGTACTTCCTTGACCAGTCACCATAAATTAACACTATAACCCTTACCCATTCCAAACTAAAAATGGAAAAGTATAACCATGAATTTCATAATGGGATTCCCAAAGGTTCAAGGGAAGGATAGTATATTTGTTGTAGTAGACAGGTTTACAAAATATACTCACTTCTTTGCCATTTCCATAGAGTATACATCACAACAATTAGTAGAGTTATTTTTAGGAAAGTTTTTTGTCTCCATGGACTTCCACAAAACATTGTAAGTGATAGAGATATCAAATTTCTTAACAAATATTGGCAAGAAAATTTTCTCCTAGTAGGAACAACTTTGACTCCTAGCATAAGCTATCACCCTTAAACTAATGGACAAATAGAAGTGGTAAATAAGTGGTTAGAAGGATACCTAAGGAAATATATTATAGGACAACAAAAAGGTTGGATTACATTATTTCACTTAGGATAATATTGCTACAACACCACTCATCATATGTCAATAGAAAACCATTCAAAGCACTCTATGGATATGAAGCCACCTCCTTTCGCAGTCTAATCCATCAAGAAAGTAGAGTACTGGTTGCATGGTATTTTGTAAAGGGAAGCACAAATATCATTAAATCATTAAAAGGGAGTATATGTCAAGCACATAATTAACACAATATGTATACAAATAAGAAATATAGATAAAGGTCATTTATAGTTGGAGACTTAGTATTCTTGCAACTTCAACCATATAAAAAAACCTTGAGTAAGAAGAATGGTACATAAAAAATCAAACCTCGATTCTACAGACCATATAAGGTGTTAAAGAAGATTGGATATGTAGTGTATGAGCTCGAGCTTCCCAAGGATAGTAAGATTCATAACGTATTCTATGTGTCTAGACTTAAGAAAGTCCTAGAACAACAAGTAATGCCTTGTGAAAACTTACCCCCTTTGGATGATGAAGGACAACTCACTCTAATACCAGAAGTTATTTTGGACACTCAAGAAAAGAAATTAAGAAATAGTACTATTACATAATTCTTAGTCAAGTGGAAGAATTTACCAGTAGTAGATGCTAACTACACTAGAGTTCAATTGAATTATATATATATATATATATATATATATATATATATATATATATATATATATATATATATATATATATATATATATATATATGTCAAATTATATGTCAAATTATATTTTGAAAACAACATATTTCATCATTTAATAGAATATAAAAATTATCATTATATATTGGAAATGACATAGGTTACATGTGAATTCTTTTTAAAAGGTAACTTTAATTTAAGTACTTAGACAATATGCAAATACTGCCATTATAAATACTAACATTATTATTATTATAAAAAAGAAAAAAGAAATAAATTGAATAAAGTAGAGTCAAAACTAATAAAATAATAAATCACTCATGCCAAGTGACATGACCATGGGTCAAGTCACTCTGAAATTAAATAAACACATATTTATAGCCAATGGGATCTTAGATACTAAGGCATAGAAGGTGATGAAAAGCAATCATAAGCCATAGCGTCCAATTGGAAAACCTAGAAATTGAAGATGAAGGAATGAGATTTTTTTTTAACACAACATACTAAAGGATCCATCAAACAATAAACCAATGGTGATGTGAAATGTCTTGGCCTACAACAAATCAATTGGTCATCCCAATCACATCATAGTTAGTACAAACCAGGGCTAGTATTGTAGGGAGGTAAATTCACAGGAGCATTAAGGGACATTGAGTGAATACCATAAGGACTGACCCCTAAACTAGATTTAAAACTATCTGTAAAAGGTAAGTAGTACAGTCATATAGTAGTCCTTTTCATGTGGCATTAATGGTAAACACATGTGGATGTGCAATTTTGAACAATACTTTTGATTTATTTGAAATAAAGTAATGTGATGGTATTTTATTACAATTTCATAAATGGAAATAGTTTATTATATTTATTAATAGACATAAATTGAAATAATTCAATATTTAGTGATATTTTATTTGATTAAGGACCATCAGTAGAAATAGCTTGATAATGGAAAGGATTAAGATGTATCATATAAAAGGAAGATTGTAACTTTGTGTATTCGTATTAGAGGTGGGTGGACTCCCATTTGGAAAATATGATGAAGTAAATGGAAAATCTTAATGTCAGTATCATAGATAGGTATAACTACCTAGTTGGCTAACATAATAGAGATGGATATAAAGGGTTGGTATTAGAGATGGGTGTAACACCCATTTGGCCAAACACACTTAATGGCTACAACCTCTATAATGTTGGTATGCGAGAACTAATTCCATCTAACCAACATTCTTGAGGAAGTTCAATGGAAGGAATATTCTAATGGTGTCAACATATGCATATGTGAACCTCAAAGGTTACATTCTAGAAATGATAGTTGACCAACTAAGATTGGGGAACCCAATCTAGAGACATCTTTAAGGTTTGGGGTTAAGAATAAGGGGTAGAATAGTATAATGAAATTCATGAAACTATGTTCCTCATACTATGTTTTTTTTAGGTCTTCTAGTGCGGTGTAGGAGGGACATTACACCATACACCTATTTAATCTTAACATTGTATGTAATCATTCATGCAATATCATGTAATAATAGACCTAACATGGACAAAATATTTAAGGAAATAAACAACACATGACACAAGATTTGGTAACACAAAAATCCTCAAATGTGAAGGTAAAACTATGATGGGGATGACACCTACAAAATCTTCACTACTGTAGTAACAAAGTGTCAGTTAGGGCTATAATTTGATCATTATTGTTGATGTATCTTGTGAGGGGTCTTATCTACTAAAAGTATATGAGGTTGTTATGTCTACCTTTACAAAAGGATTTAAACTTCACAACTAAGTGAGAACTCTATTAGGAGATTTACAATAGGTCTGTTAGGACCACTTTGTTAAGAGATTCATTGATACACCAATTATAATGTAACAATGTCATGATCCTTTAGTCTACACTGATTTGCTGATAATAGATCTTCTCTCTCCAATATCTGATCACCTCAATGTGACTTATTTGGAATATCTCCTTACTACAATACTCTATCACCTTTAGTCCTTCAACACTTAATACTTATTAATTCTCCTTCAGCTTCACATACATGCATTCCTTCAACTAACTCACAACAACTAAATTTGGTTTTAAAACCTTGATTATATAGCAATCTTAAGAATCCTCTAAAACATAATCAACGATTTTATTTCTTCCTTTTTGTTGTTTAAGCTTTCCAACTCTCAGATTGGTTCTTTGTCTTGTATAGGGATTAGTGATACTAAATTATAGGAGTGATTAGCTTCTTGATCATCTTCTTGATCATACAAATACATTTCATTCTCAAAAAAGTGATTTATATAAGATTTTATGTCATTCCAAACTCATATACACAAACTGCATAACTCGACACGTATAACCTATGACACTCAATTTTCCTTTATTCTTCTTGTTGGTCATTGACATATAATTCACTCAGCTTAAATTATTTCCTTTATGACTTAATTGGCTCTTATGGCACTTGTCTTACATCATATATTACCTTTTGGATAGCTTGGAAATAACTAAATGCCTTGCGACTATTATTTCCTCGGTGCATATTGAACCTATGCACTTCTACCTTTTTTAGCTTGACCTTCATTATGGATCGATCACAATTCTAATCAATCAACTCTGCCTTGTGAATGACTAAGTGTTTTTCACTAATAGATAATAATAAGATTTACTTTAGGGTCAACAATCCCCCCTTTTCACATTAGTGGAAAAACACTTATCATGATAAAAATAATTGTCATAACAAAATCTTCAAAATTTTAGCTCCTCCTTATGGTGTAATCCATACCCATAACTCAGTCTCCATATGGTATGTAGTAATTGATATTTTCAAAATCTTTTGAAAATCATTTTGTTCAACATTAGATAAATTATATCCTCATCCACCCCCCCTTGTGTTTTAGTCATATTATAAATTGCATTACATTTCCCTTTATAGTTCATCCTTATTACATCATATTTCCCCCTTGTTTTTGTCACTTATGCCAAAGAATGAAATTTAATTATGGAATAGGGACTATACCAAATACATCCAAAAATGGGTGGTGTAACATTAAGATGATAGCCACTATATTGTTCCAATTTTTCTTGAGTGTCTCAAGAATATGTCTCTCTATCTCTATTTCAGTTGCTAAGTTCACCATATTATCATCTATAGATAAATGTTTATCTTGAATAAGGTTCTTTGTACTTTATAAATGTATTTGCATCACCTCCAAATGAGGTAATAATAATATTTGAATAGTTATGATCTCTGATCTTATGTTGCATTCCTCATGCAATAACTAGAAAGTGCACATGTTAGAATTGATGAGTTTGCAAAAGAAAAAGAAGAAGAAGAAAGCTGCAAAGAGCCAGAGGATTACAGAAGATTCATTTACTATAAACCTGATACACTACCAGTCACATCTAAAGGAAATAAAGGTTCACCTCCTGAGTCCCCAAAATCTCCATCAGCTACCAAGTTGCAATTAGTGCAACCCGAGTCACAATCAAAGGCTATCGAGTTTTATGGACTAGAGTCACAAACAGTGGGACCCAAGCCTCAAATTGAAGTTCATGATGAAATCACTGAAAATCATTCCAAATCCAAGGAACCTGTGTTAGCAAGATATGTCAGAAGGCATCATGCACCTCATCAAATCATTGGTGAAAAATATGATGGAACCATGACAAGAAGTAAATTGAAAGGTACATGCTTACTTGCTGAATTTGAACCTAGAAATGTTAAAGATGCATTGGAAAATGAAAGTTGGGTTAAGGAAATGAATGAAGAAATATAATAGATTGAGAAGAACCAAAATTAGACTCTTGTTCCTAGACCCAAGGATAAAAATGTAATTGGCCCAAAGTGGGTGTTTATAAATAAGTTGAATGAAGATGGAGAAGTTTCAAGAAACAAAACAAGATTAGTATGTAAAGGCTATTCTCAAGAAGAAGGTATTGATTATGGTGAAACTTTTTCTCCTATTGTAAGATTAGAAGGTGTTAGAACTTTACTAGCATATGTAACACATAGAGGATTTAAAGTATATCAAATGGATGTAAAATCTGCATTCTTGAATGAAATTCTTGATGAAGAAATCTACATTGAACAACTAGAATGTTTTGTGGATCCTAATAAGAGAGACATGGTTTGCAAATTACACAAAGCATTATATGGTCTCAAGCAAGCTCCCAGAGCTTGGTATGAAAGGCTACATAACTATTTGGTACAGATTGGCTTTCAAAGAACAAATGATAATAGTAGTTTGTATATCAAAGAAGGACTAGACAAGAAAATTGAATTGGCTGAAAAATTTGTTGATGATATTTTATTCACAGGGAATGATGACTTATGCAAGGGATTTTCAAATGAAATGAGAAAAGAATTTGAAATGTCTATGTTTGGAGAGATAAAATTATTTGTTGGGTTATAGATACAGAAAAGCAAAAATGGTATCTATATTACTCAATCCAAGTATATCAAGGAAATACTAAAGAAATTTTTAATGGAAGATTCAAAGCCTGTTGTAACTCCTATGACTACTGGACATAAAATTTCCAAAAATGATGATTCAAAAGAAGTAGATCAAACCACATATAGATCAATGATTGGAAAACTATAGTATGTAGTACATAAAAGGCCTGATATTGCATTAGCAGTTGGTATGGTGGCAAGATTCTCAACAAATCCAAGAGAAAATCATATGATGGCAATCAAGAGAATCATGAGATATCTAAAAGGTACTCAAGATTATGGCTTATGGTACAAACTTGGAGGCAATCTGGACTTAAAGGTATTTATTGATGTTGATTGGGCAAGAAGTATCGATGACAGAAAAAACACTAGTGGTGGAGTATTCTTTCTTGGTAAAAGACTAGTGCCTTGGACAAGCAAGAAGCAAAATTGTACATCTCAATCCACAACAAAGGCAGAATATGTGGCAGTAGCAATTAATTGTTCAAACATTATTTGGTTCAAGCAACTATTGGTAGGTATGAAGATAGAGATCAAGGATCCAATTTTCATATACTGTGATAACACCAGTGCAATCAATATATCAAAGAACCTAGTGATGCATTCTAAAAAAAAGCACATTGCTATAAAATATCACTTCTTAAGAGAATTGGTGCAGGATAAAGAAGTTAGATTGGAATATGTGAATACAAAGGAACAAGTTGCAAACATATTCACTAAGCCATTACCTAAGGATGCATTCTTGTATCTAAGAGGTAAGCTAGTGGTCATTCCCCTATTAGAAGCTCACTAAATAAAGTTTAGTGATGCATCAACCAGAGCATGTTAAAGATCAATCAATTGATGTAGAATTGGCAAGAACTTATTGCAAATGAATTAGTACTTGAGGTACATTGATATTATAAAGTAAAATTTGTTGTCTTTGGCATGTGTTGTCAAAGAAGGAGAAGTTTACAGTCATATCTCATAAGAAATTTCTTTAAGAGGGAGAAGTTTGTAGTAAGAGGGAGAAGTTATTAGATAGGAAATGCTCACACTGATAGAGGGAGTTCTCATGGATGAGAATTAGAATGAAATGAAGGATATGTTCCTTACTTTATGCTTGCTTTGAAATTTCATTGTGCTATGACATGTTGTGTTGCCATCAATGCCAAAGAGGGATATTGTTGGATACAATTGATTACTTGTGTGTTGTCTTTGATGTTATACAAATGTCATATTAATACATATGTCATATCAGTTTCAGTCAGTGCTTTCCGAGCGCACTCAGGCAGTGAAAACAATTTTTTATGTCTAGCGAGCGTTCCTGTGTTTGCCAAGTTCAGAAGGTAGTGTCTACCGAGTTCACTCAAGAGACAAAGGAAAGTGTGTTGAAGATGAGTGTTAATTGAGCTCACTCAGTTAATGAAGGAAAGTTGGATGGAACCAACGTTGACTGAGCTATGTAATATGAATCAAGTTTTATAGTATTCACCAAGTTGCCAGTGTAGGCTGAGTTCAAGACTACTTGAAGGTGATCAGTATGGACCATGTTTCTAAGTCTATCGAGTGCATGATGATGCCGAATATCAAAACCTCACCGAGCTAGTCTTCAAAACCTGAGTGTCTACATTTTGGCTGACTTTGTAATTTTGTGTAAACTTGTATTCTAGCTAACTAAGGTGATAAATGTTGATTATTCTAACTTATATTTGAGCCGACTTGATAATGTGAGTGATATAAGTATAAGGTCAAGTTGTGAATGAAAAGTGTGTGAAAGAGTGCAAGTATAAGAATGAGAGCATGAGCGAATTGAAGATTTGATAATGAGCAGAGGAAGCTAAGGATAAGTAGAATATCCTTGTGGTGTAGCAAAGCTATATTCAATCAGGAAGGATCAAGTACAAGCCAGAACAAAGATCTGTAATTAGCAATTTAGTTGCATTCATTCAGGTCATTTCATTGTTGCTTTCTAACCATTGTAGTAGTGATATAAAATCTCTTAACCGAGTTGGTTTAATAGCTATTTGTAAATCCTCTAACAAGGTAATAGTTATATTGAATTGTTTCAAGACCTCTAACAAGGCAAATCCTAATAGGGTGATTAAATCCTCTAACAAGGTCACACCTAATAGTGTGTTTTGTAACCTTTAACAAGGTTGGCTCCTAACCGGGCTCACTTCAGAAGAGTGAAAAATAGTAACTAGTTGCAATTGGTGGTTTTTACCAAATTGGGTTTCCATGTTAAATCTTGGTGTCAAATGTGTTCATGCTATTTACTTTTATGTGTTTGAAACTAAGTTAAAGTAATGGTAATAATAGATAATATAAAAAAGACTTGCACATTAATATTTCAAGTGCAAACATAGTGTTTACCTAGTTACAACATTTTCTTTGTTTATCGGGCATCAACAATATTCAATTTTTAGAGTTTGTTTTTGTACTGACATCTAAGGGATCTAGGATTTATATTAGTGGTAACCGATTCACCCCTCCCCTCTCAGTTACTCCTCTTATATTTTGAACAAGTTCAATATTGTGTCAATGCTATCAGAAGAGCAACTGGTACTATTGAAGATGAGACTATAATTAGCAAAGTATTGAGAACACTACTATCTATCTATGCTATTAGAGTCTTTGCCATATAAGAACTAATATGTACACCTGGTAATGACCTGAACCTTAAAGGATTGATGGGTAAACTCACTACCTTTGAACTCTCTAGTTTTGATACTTTCAAAACTAAAACTATTGAATCTAATTTTAAAGCTAAATTGTCACTGAAAGAGTCTAAGGAAAAGAAAAAGAGAAAACATGTTTCTAGTGATAGTGATACAGATGATGATGACGTAGAAGAGCTTGAAGCATTGTTGGCTAAGAGATTTCATAGAGGCAAAGGAAAATACAAAGGTAAGATGCCTATCATATGTTTCAATTGTAATGAGGTTGGTCATATTGCTGCAAGGTGTCCTGAGAGGAAGAAAAATAGAAGTGGAGACAAATTCAGAGGCAAAAGAGATGAGAACAATAAAGACTGTAAAGATAAAGAAAAGAAGGTCTGTTACATTTTTCAAGAGGAATCCAATGAAGATTTTGATGATCATGATGATGTTGTCTATGTTGCAATGAATGATGATTCTGATGAAGATGAGGCAACTATATTGGTATCTTATGTAAACAAGAGTGACAGATGGATTATTGACAGTGGTTGTTCTAATCATATAACTAGAGATAAAAAGTAAGTTCAATTCCCTTGTGTAGTATGATGGTAATAGAGTTAGGTTTGGAAATGATGCACCATGTCTGATCAAAGGAAAATGATCAATAAAATTGACATATAAGATCATATGTGACAATGCTTACTAGGTAGAAGGACTAAACTATAATATGTTAAGTGTGTCACAACTAAATAGTGTTGGATGTAAGGTTGAATTTGGAAAAAAAGAAGCTAAGATCTATGATGCTAATGGAGAACTAATTTGAAATAGTGATCAAACTAGAGGTAATATGTTCTACCTTGACTTGAATGATGCTACTTGTTTAATTATACAATTTGATGATGTGTGGCTATGGCACAAAAGACTATGTCATGTAGTTTTTGATAATTTGGTCAATATCAGTAAGATGAAGAGAGTTAGAGGCTTGCCAAAATTGAAGAAACAAGATAATGTAATTTTTAAATAATGTTAGTTAGGCAAGATGGAAAAATCTATTTTTAAAAGTAAGACTCACTCTTCAAAAAAAATTCTTGAATTATTTCATACTGATTTATGTGGACCAATCAATGTGAAAAGCTACAAAGGTAACAAGTACATTATCTTCTCTATTGATGATTATTTTAGGATGATGCCACTTATGTTTTTGAAAGAAAAACTTGATGCATTTAAAATTTTGAAGTGGTACTTAACAAGAGTTGAAAAGGAAATTGACAAGATCTTGAAATGTTTGAGATCTGATAGACGTGGAGAAGTTACATCTAATGAGTTTGAGACATTCTATAATGATAGAGGAATCAAGAGATGCATTTCTACAACTTGGACCCCTACAAAAAATGGGATTGTTGAAAGGAGGAATAGATCTATAGTGGATTGTGCTAGAATACTCTTGATGGAGAAGAATGTTGCTTTGAAATATTGGAGAGTAGTTGTCAGTACAGGTGTCTATACCCTGAGCTGAGTACAAGTCAAGAGAGATACAAATTCCACACCTTTTGAATTTTGGTATGGATACTCACCCAATGTAAAATATTTTAAGGTATTTGGAAGAAAGTGCTACATTCTTAAGGACAATGTGAATGGAAAATTTAATGTTAAAGTGAAGAAGGTATATTCCTAGGCTAGTCCACAAGAACTAAAGCTTATAAGTGTTTAAATACTAACACTAACAAAGTTGTGGAAGGTGCAAATGTGAAGTTTGATGAATATACAGAGGTACATGAAGTTGAACCTTTGAAGGAACCTAAAGACTACAAAATTTTTGTGTATTTCTACGATGACACAAGTGATGATGAAGCTATGAACCAAGTTACAAATCAACAACAAAAAGTATCAGTGGTTGTGGAGTCACATTCAATGAATGTCGAGTTACATTTAGGAACTGAGTTGCATTTAGGAGCCAAGTTACAATCAAAAGTCGAGGTACATTTTGATACTAAGAAAAATGCACATGAAAAGAAAGTTGAGATACCTGATAGAGAAGCACATAGTGATTTTGAAGGAGAAAGATACACTAAAGAAAATAGAACATAACCAAGACTATCAAAGTATGTTAGAAGACACCAACCTACTACACAAATTATTAGAGATAAAGAGGCCAAACCTATGACAAGAAACAAGTTGAGAAGTGATACATGTCTGCTAAGCATGCATGAGCCTAAGTTAGTAAAGGATGCACTTGAAAATGAAGACTAGATTCAAGCTATGAGAGAAGGGATTGATCAAATTAAGAAGAACAAAACTTGGTCACTTGTACCCAGAACAAAGAACAAGAATGTTATTGGAACAAAGTGGGTACACAAAAATAAAATTAATGAGAACTGTGAAGTCATAAGAAATAAGGCAAGATTGGTCTGCAAGGGGTTAGCTCAAGAAGAAGGAATTGACTATGGAGAAACATTTGACCCTATTTTTATACTAGAAGGAGTAATAACTCTCCTTTCTTACTTTGGATACAAAAGTTTCAAAGTATATTAGATGGATGTGAAATCTGCATTTCTGAATGGCATATTGGAAGAAGAGGTTTACATTGAGCAACCTGAAGGATTTGTTGATCCAAATAACAATAACATGGTATGTAGACTACACAAAGCTTTATATGGTTTAAAGCAAGATCCCAGAGCATGGTATGCGAGACTTCATAATTATCTTGTAAAGATTAGTTTTGAGAAAACTGATGACAATAGTAATCTATACTTGAAGACTGAAGGTGGTAAAGGTATTTGACTAGCTTAATTTTTTGTTGATTATATTATATTTGGAGGAAAACATGCATTATGTAGGACATATGTTTATGAAATGATGAAAGAATTTGAGATGTCCATGTTTGGAGAGATTAAATTCTTTTTTGGCTTGCAAGTGTACCAAATGAAGTATGGTATTTACTTCACTCAACCCAAGTATGTGAAAGAAATATTGATTTTTTTTGGTATGGAGGATTCAAAACCTGTTAGCACACCTATGGTCATAGAAGATTAACTATCAAATACTAATGATTCTTCTCAAGTGAATCAAACTTTGTATAGGTCTATGATTGGCAATTTTCAATATGTAGTTCATAGAAGACATGACATTACATTAGCTATTGGGATTGTTGCAAGATTTTTTGTAAATCCTGAGGAGAATCATTTGATGGTAGTCAAAAGGATTATGAGACACCTAAAAGGAACTGATGATCTATACTACAAGAAAAATGATAAGTTTAAATTGAGATGTTGATTGGCCTAGAAATGTTGATGACAAAAAAAGTACAAGTGGTGGAGCATTTTTCTTGGGAAAGAGACTAGTTCCATTGACTAGTAAGAAAGAAAATTGTATATCACAATCCACTATTGAAGCTAAGTATGTGGTTGCTGTAGTGAATTGTAAAAATGTGATATGGATTACACAACTACTCAAAGGAATGAAAGAGGAAATTACTAAACCTGTAATACTCTATTGTGATAACACAAGTGCTATAAACATATATAAGAACCCTGTGATGCATACAACTTGACAAAACACATTGTAATCAAGTATGATTACTTGAGAGGGTTGGTTCAAGAAAAAGAACTGAAGATGGAATATGTGAATACAAAATAATATATAGCTGATATATTCATAAAAGATTTACCTAAGGATGCTCATGAGTATCTAAGAGGTAAACTAGGGGTGTTGCCCCTATCCGAAGCTGCTTGAGAAGCAAGAGTAGTGCCTTGCATCAACTGAATTGAATATCATATTTTCCAATTTGATGTAGAGGATCTTACTTTAGGAGCTGCCTAAAGTAATTAAAGAGCTAGAACAAAGGATTAGTCAAAAGCAAGGTAACAGAGAGCAAACCTAAATTGTTAAACATCTGCATGTTGAGATGACAAGTCTTTGGCATTGTTGTCAAAGAGAGAGATATAAATTGAAAGCGGGAGATTACCTAATGAAGAGGGAGATATGCATTAAAAGAAAAAGAGGGAGATATAGTCATAAAGTCAGAGGGAGATAGTAAAGGAGAGATTAGAAAAATAATAAAGAGATATACCTAAAAAGAGGAGAATAAGGCACTATGAGGGAGAGATGAACGGAAGTCACAAAGAGGGAGATACAAGAGAGTTACATTGAAGGAAATTGACTAAGAGGAAGGACATATATAGATAGAGAGAGATTTTAATACTTTGTATTAATTTTCTTTTTGGTACTATTGTTGGTATTGGTTTGCCATCAATGACAAAGAGGGAGATTGTTGAAAATAAGATTGTTTGATGTATAGAATCTAGAACAATCATTATATTGTCAATGATGTAAAACCTACTACTTGTTGGTGAGACAATTGCTTGCTTGGTTTGAATGTTATTATTATTTTGATTGATGAAGAGGATTTGATGAGATGTGATAACAAGAGCACCTAGAGGAAAGGTTGAGGTATTTGGTGTATAAAAGGAGCATTAAGATCAAGTAAGATATGGATGATATGATGAATTGTTTATCTACTTAAATTTGAAGTTGATGGATATACTAGCTAAGTCTAGAAGAACAAGGAATACAAAATGAGTCTGCCAAGCTTGACCAAGTGATTAGTTGAAGCCAAGCAATGTTAGTTCAAGCAAAGCAAAAAATCAATTAGTGCTAAGCAAACTGAAGATATAGTGTATGCTAAGTGATTTTATTATGTGTTGAGTAATAGTAAAAGATAGTATGTGCTGAATGAATGTTAGTATATGTTGAGCAACATAGTATGTGTCGAGCATTGGAGGCTAGTTATTATCGAGTGACATCATTATGAGTTTAATCAAAGATTCACTGAATCTGAGCCGATAAAGTTAATTTATTGGATTGTGAGAAACATTTGGAAGATAAAATTGATGAGTTGAAGCACATAATTCAAGATAAACCATTTTGAGGTGAATTCAAAGAGAATTTTCTAGAGAGAAAAAATGGAGAAGATGAAGGATTTGATGAATCTAACCTAACCCTAAAATGGATGATTGTAGTTGAGTAGCAAAAGACCTAAATTCTCTTTATAAGGGGATACAAGGCTTGAAGAAATAATTGGCATGTGCAAGAACCCAAAGAAGATAAGGAGTCTAGGGTGTTGCTTCATATGGTGGCAAAATAGAAGAGTTTATAATTGGCATGCAAAGAAAGAAGGCTTAAGAGGATGAATGTTTGAAGGGTAAACAAGCTATCAAAGATGACATGTATGAAGCCAAGTAGAGTGGAGGACTAAAATAAAGATCTATAATCTACAAGTGAGTTGTGATTTTTTATTAGATCAAGTCCTATTGTTACTGTCTAATCATTGTATTAGTTTCAGATAAATCCTTTGGATTAAGGTTGACCTAACAATCATTTTTAAATACTTTAATCTGGTGACATTCTAATGAAATGTTCTAAAGTCCTCTAAGAAGGATCATTCCTAATAGGGTGATTAAAATCCTTTAACCAGGTCACATTTAACAGTGTGTATTGTAACTTTTAATAGGATTGGCCTTTCACAGGGCATCACTTCAAAAGAGTGAGAATTAGTAGCATGGTACTGGTGGTTTTCCCAAATTTGGTTTCAACATAAAATTCTTGTGTCAAAATGTGTGAATGATTTTGTAGTGTTTAATGTTTACATTTTTGCAAATTGATTCTGACCTAGGACAATGACCTATTAAGTTATGGAATTTTTAGATGCATGCATGACACATGATAAGGATATATATGTATGAGTTTAGTTAAGCGTTGAAAAGTTTTATTGGGACATTTGGACCTTGGATAACTGATTCAACCCACCTCAGTTATTCTAAAGTATTCCAACAAGGAAAATAATAGAAACAAATCTTAGTTGAATCTCAGAGGGAGTTGGTATGGATGAGAATCAAAATGAAACTAAGGATATTATATAATTACTCATATTTGCATCAGCCTATGTTGACATGTTGTGTTTCTATCAATACCAAAGAGGGATTTTGTTGGAAATAATTATTTAATTATATATTTCCATTGTTATTTACATAAATGTTAGTATTAACCAAGCAATATTAAGTTTGCAGTATTAACCTTGTAAATCTCAGTATTAACCGAGTAGTCAGGTAATGAAGACTTTCCAGTATTAACCAAATAGTTGGTTAATGAATGGATTCCTACTTGTAGTATTGACCAAGTGGTTAGGCATCAAAGGATTGTAGTATTTGATTGAGTGGTTAGGAAATGAAGAAGTCACAATGTCAACTGAGTGTTCAATTCTAGTGTTGACCAAGTGACAACAGAATGAAATTGTAAAATGTTTTACTAATTAAGGTTGACTATTTAGATATTTATTGATGTTTTGAAAGGGTATTCAAGCCAAATTTTCCTACCTTATGATATCTAAGAAAGGTAAAGTTAGGAAGACAAGTAAGAAGTGGAATGTGAATAATATGGACATGTGAGCGAAGACAAAAGGTAGAGCAAGAAAGTGTCGAAGATAAGTTGCAAAGAAACATTTGATTAGGAAGGATCCAAAGGTCAAATCAGAACATATATATGAATCTACAAAGAAATTTTCTTCATAAATTAGGTCAAATTGTTGTTTCTTTATAACCATTGTAGTAGTAAAGAAATCTCTTAACATAGTTAACTTAACAATCATTTTGTAAATCCTCTAACAAGGTGACATTTCAAGATTGAAGTGTTTGAAGACCTCTAACCAGACCATTCCTAATAGGGTGATCTAAATCCTCTAACATGGTCATACTTAATAGTATATTTTGTAACATTTAATAGGGTTAGCTCCTAACAAGGCTCACTTTAGAAGAGTAAAATTTATTGTGACTAGTTGCAAGGTGGTATTTCCCAAATTGAGTTTCCACATTAAATCTTGGTGTTATCTGTGTTCATGTTATTTTCCTATGCTTTAAGTTTTTGTAGCTAAGTTATGAAAGGATAAAATAGATTAATAAATCCTAAGATTGCTTTGTTAACTGAGTGACAGTAAAATTCTAATGTTAACCAAGCAATTCAACATTATAAGTGGAAGATTGTATTGACATCTAAGGGAAAAGGATTTGTTTTTGTGGTAACTGATTCACCCATCCCCAGTTACTCCTCTTACATTTCCAACAAAATGAGCATAAATGAAAATAGGTACTCTAAGGTATTAAATATATATTTCTCGAGATTGTCAATGCAAATATCTTAGATGAAAAGACAACCATCGTAGAACAAGTTATTAAGATTGTGGAGAAACTAAATGACCTTGACATAGATACAAAAGAAAATTGATGCATAGGTCAGAAAAGAAAAATTGAGCATAGAGTGATGGGGAAAGTAGCAATTGAAATTGAACTTAAATAGGTTGAAGTCTCCCCTCATGTTACTATTTTGGAAGAGTTGGTACAAAATGTAAATGCGCTATTTACTAAATTATGTGATGTTCCCACATGTACCAAAGACATTAGGGAGAATATGAACAAGATTAATGTTGATCTACATAAAAGTGGTAAGGAATTGGATATGTATCCAAGTTACAGTTCAATACATTTTTCTAAAATCATTTTTTTTACACAGAAAGCAATCATTACATCAAATTTTCCTTTTCTAGATTCTTTCAAGATATAACATTTGTTTCCAAATACTTTCAAGTAACTTACATTAGGTTTGTAGCCATACCATAGCTCATAAGGAGTTTGATTTGAGTCTTTCTTTAACTATACTCTATTCAAAGTATGAATTGTAGTGCTAATAGCTTCCTTCCAGTATTTGAGACCAACATTCTTTTCAATCATCAATGTTCTTGCACAATCCATGATGGATATATTCCTTCTTTTAGCTATACCATTCTATTGAGGTATACCAGGGGCTGATACCTGTCTTTTGATTCCATTTTCAATGCAGAAGTTATTGAATTCATTGGAGATGAATTCACCACTTTGTCTGATCTCAAACATTTTAATTTCTTTCTAATTTCCTTTTCTACTCTTGCCAAATACCATTTGAACTTTTAAAAAGCTTCAAATTTTTCTTTTAAGTACATTACAGTCATCATCCTAGAATAATCATCAACAAGAAGAATAAAAAACTTTTCTCCACTATAACTCTCTATTACAATAGGACCACATAAGTCAATATGAGCAATCTCTAAGACTTCTTCAGACTGATAGTTTTTTCTTTTAAAACTAGTCTTTTCCATCTTTCCAATTTGGCAATTCTTGCACAAACCCATGTTTGGTTTCTTCAAACTAGGAAGACCTCTTACTTTCTTATGTTTGCTAATCTTAACCAGATTATCAAAGTTTACATGACATAGCCTTTTGTGCCATAATCAACTTTTATCTACTTGAGCAATAAAACATGAATTTTCATCAAGGTCAAGATAAAATAAGTTACCTTTTGTTTGCTTTCCAGATCCAACTAGATTTCCTTTCCCATCTAGTAGTTTGGCCTTGTCTTTGATGAATTCTATCTTAAATCCAATGTTTTTCAACTATGCCACACTCAGTAGATTATGCTTTAATCCTTCAACCCAATAAGCATTGTCACATACTAGTTCTTTGGTCAATGAGATACATCCTTTACCTTTTATGCAACAAGGTTCATTGTTTCCAAATCTTACACCACCTCCATCATAAGGTTCCATATTCTCAAATTTTGTTTTATCTCCAGTCATATGATGTGAGTAGCCGCCATCAATAATCCATGTATCATTTCTGCTAACATGAGAGATAAGTGCCATTTTATCTCCTTCATCATTAGATTCATCCTTTATAGCAATATATACCATTTCATCTTCACTATTATCAGAATCTTTAGCTATAAAACAAGATTTCTTACCTTTTTCCTTCTTGTAGTTCTTGAAATCCTTCTTACCTTTGTACTTATGACTCTTCTTTCCATCTTTGTTTGGACACCTAGCAGTAATGTGACCAACTTCTTCACAAGAAAAGTAGATTAGAGGAGCTTTACCTTTGTACTTTCCTCTACCTTTTGAATATTTTCTTGCAAGTAGGGCTTCAATAGATCACTATCTGAACTTTCTTTTGATGTTCCATCATCATCACTTCCTAATTGATTGGATTTTGACTTTTTTCCCTTTTTCTTGAGTGAAAGTTTAGCTTCAAATGTAGACTCAATATTCTTTGAAGCAGGAACATAGTTATCAAAATTATCTACCTCAAAAGCTGTCAATCTTCCAACTAGAACACCCAATGACATTTTACAATTTGGATCACATCTCATCTCTTGAATAGAAGATACTATAATTGCATAAATAGGAAGAAGATTTCTAAGCACTTCACTTACAACAATTTCCTCTTTGATGTCTCCTCCAAATGCCTTGATTGAACTTACACTAGCCTTGATTCTTTCAACATATTTAGCAATGTTTTCATCTTCTCTCATTTTCATTTGATCAAACTATCCTCTAAGGCTTTCTACTTTGGCTCTTTTTACATTGTCATCTCCTCCATAGATATCTTTTAATTTTTTCTACATTTCAAAAGTAATTTTGCAGTCCTTTACCCCATCAAATTTAGCATAACTGAGAGTAGATGCAAAATCAATCATCATGATGTTATGGTTCTTCTTTTCAATAATATCTTCAACTAATAATGTTCTAGTGGAAGTATTATATTCTTCATCAAGATACTTGCAACCTAAATCACTGATGCTACCCAAATTTAGTCTCATTAATCCTTGCCATGCTACAAAGTTGTCTCAATTTAGCTTGGGAATCTCTCTTCTGTAAGACATCCTGATCTTTAGCTTAGGTCCTTGAAACATTCTCTGCAAGCACCAAAAGCTCCGATACCAATTGTTGGAACTATAAGAGGAGTAATTGAGAGAGGAGGGGAGAATTAGTTACCACTAATATAAATCTCAGATCCCTTAGATGTCAGTACAAAAACAAACTTTGAAAATTGAATACTACTAATGCTCAACAAACAAAGAAAATGTTGTAATTCAGTAAACACTATGTTTGCATGGTAAATATTAACATGCAAGTCTTTTAGATATTATCTATGATTACCATTACTTTAACTTAGTTTTAAACACATAAAAATAAATAGTATGAACACATTTGACACCAAGATTTAACGTGGAAACCCAATATGGGAAAAACCACCAATTGCAACTAGTTACTATTTTTCACTCTTCTAAAGTGAGCTTGGTTAGGAGCCAACCTTGATGAAGGTTACAAAACACACTGTTAGGTGTGACCCTATTAGAGAATTTAATCACCCTTTTAGCCGTGACCTTGTTAGAGGTCTTGAAACAATTCAATAGAACTATCACCTTGTTAGAGGATTTAAAAATAGTTGTTAAGCCAACTCGGTTAAGAGATTTTAGATCACTACTATAATGGTTAGAAAGCAGCAATGAAATGACCTGAATGAATGCAACTGAATTGCTGATTACAGATCTCTATTCTGGCTTATACTTGATCCTTTATGATTGAATATAGCTTTGCTGCACCACAAGGATATTATGCTTATCCTTAGCTTCCTCTACTCATTAGTAGATCTTCAATTCACTCATTCTCTCATTCTTACACTTGCACTCTTTCACACACTTTTCATTCACAACTTGACCTTATACTTATATCACTCACATTGTCAAGTCGGCTCAAATACAAGTTAGGATAATCAACGTTTATCACCTTAGTTAGCTAGAATATAAGTTTACACAAAATTACAAAGTTAGCCAAAATGTAGACACTTGGGCTCTAAAGACTAGCTCGATGAGGTTTTGATACTTGGCATCCACTGTCAATACTTGGCATCATCATGCACTTGGTAGATGTAGAAACACGATCCATATTGATCACCTTCAAGTAGTCTCAAACTCGACCTACACTGGGGACTTGAATGCTGTAAAACTTGATTCATATTACATAGCTTAGTCAACATTGGTTCCATCTAGCTTTCCTTCATTAACTGAATGAGCTCAGTTAACACTCATCTTCAACACACTTTCCTTTGTCTCCCGAGTGAACTCAGTAGACACTATGTTCTGAACTTGGAAAACACAAGAATTCTCTGTAGACATAGAAAACTATCTTCATTACATGAGTGACCTCAACAAGCATTAACTAAAATTGATATGACATATGTATTGATATGAAATTTGTGTAACATCAAAGACAACACACAATTAATCAATTGTATCCAACAGAACTATATTCTCACCTTCTTGCGTTCTCATATCATCAAACTTACCTCTAAGACTTTCAAATTTGGCTCTCAGCACATTTTTATCTCCTCCATAGATCTTTTCTATGGCATCCCACATATTCTTAGTAGAATCACATCCTTTGATGTCATCAAACTTAGTGTAGCTTAGGGTAGATGTAATCTCCAACATTACCTGATTGTGCTCTTTCTTCTTTTTCAGATCTTTAGTAGTAGGGGGCTCCAACAGGGTCAACATACTCAATGGAAAAGGTAGATTGTGCATAGTCTCTAAGTCATCCTAGATGTAGCTTCATCAAACTTTTGCATGTAGGGAATTTTTCCTTGTTAAGCTTGGGTACCTCTCTTTTGGGCTTTTTGATCTTTTAGGTTATAGTACCTTCAAACTATTTCTCACAAGCAACCAATGCTTTGATACCAATTGTTGGAATACTTTAGAATAACTAAGAAGGGGGGTGAATTAGTTATCCATGGTCCAAATGTCCCAATAAAACTTTTCAACACTTAACTCATACATATATATTCTTATCACATGTCATGCATGCATCAAAAAATTCTATGACTTAGTAGGTCATTGTCCTAGGTCAAAATCACTTTGTAGAAATGTAAACATTAAACACTACAAAATCATTCACATATTTTTACAAAAGGATCTTACATCAAAACCCAATTTGAGAAAAACCACTAGTAACATGCTACTAATTCTCACTCTTCTGAAGTGATGCCTTGTGAAAGGCCAACCCTATTAAATGTTACAATACAGACTATTAAATGTGACCAGGTTAAATAATTTCAATCACCTTGTTAGGAGTGAGCCTTGTTAGACAAATTTAGAACATTCCATTAGAATGTCAGTCGATTAAAGGATTTACAAATGACTATTAAATCAACCTTAATCCAAAGGACATATCCTAAACTGATACAATGATTAGAAATTAATAGTAGGAATTTATCTGATAAAAAATCACAACTCACTTGTAGATTACAGATCCCAATTTTAGTCCTCCATTCTGCTTGGCTTCGTACACTTCATCTTTGACAGCTTGTTCACCCTTCAAGCATTCATCCTCTTAAGTCTTCTTTCTTTGCATGCCAATTGTATACTCTTCTATTTGTCCACTATATGAGTCAAAGTCCTAGACTCCTTATCTTCTTTGGGTTCTCACACATGTCAACTATTGCTTCAAGCCTTGTATCCCCTTACAGAGAGAATTTAGGTATTTTTTCTTTGAACTACAATTGTCCATTTTAGGGTTAGGTCAGATTCATTGAATTCTTCTTCTTTTCCATTTGTTCCCTCTAGAAACTTCATCTACAATCCTCTTTGAATTCACCTCAAAATGATTTATCTTGAAATTTTGGTGCCTCCAACTCATTAAGCCTATCTTCCACATGCTTCACGCAATCTAAGAAATCAACTTTATCAGCTTTGATTTAGTGAATCTTTGATTAAATTCATAATGTTGTCACTCAACAACAACTAGCCTCTAACGCTCAACACATACTTTTTTGCTCAACATCCACTAAAATTGACTTCACACATACTGTCTTTTACTGTCACTCGACACATACTAAAATCACTCAACATACATTATATCTTCACTTTGCTTGACACTAACTAATTTTTTGATTAACTTGAACTAACATCACTTAGCTTCAATTGATCACTTGCTCAAGCTTAGTAGACTAATTTTGTATTCCTTTTTCTTCTAGACTTAGCTAGTGTATCCATTAACTTCATCTTTAAGTAGATAAACAATTCATCGTATCATCCATGTCTTACTTGATCTTAGTGCTCCTTTTATACACCAAATAACTCAACATTTCTTCTAGGTGCTCTTGTTATCACATCTCATCAAATCATCTTCATCAATTAAACAAATGATAACATTTAGACCAAACAAACAATTATCTCACCAATATGTAGCAGGTTTGACATCATTGACAATATAATGATTGTTCTAGATTCCATAGAATAAACAATCTTATTTTCAACATTCTTGTCACTTCTTTGCATGTAAATTTTCTCCCTCTTAGTTGTACACTCCATTAAGACTCTCCCTCTTTCTCATCAATAGTGATCTACATATTGATACTAAAATCTCCCTCTTTGACATCAACTGCCAAAGGATTTAAATTTTGAAATTATAATGTCCCTTTGTATTGATTCATATGCAATATGCTCTGCATTTCACACCTAAAGTGTGAACTCTACATCAACTTTATTGATCTTCAATGGAGCTTGGCTTATGCCTCACTATCTTTTTCTTTCAGTGTGAACTAGATAGGGGAATAACCCCTAGTTTGCCTCTTAGATACTTAAATGCATCCTTAGGTAAGAGTTTAGTAAATATATCTACTATCTACTTCTATGTGTCCATATATTCCAATCTCACCTCTTTGTCTTGAACTAGTTCCCTTAGAAAATGATATTTGATTGCATGTTTTTTTTCTCTTGAGTGCATCACTAGATTTTTGGATATATTGACTACACTTGTGTTATCACAATAGATAACTACTAGTTTCTTGATTTCTTCATTTATTCCTGACATCAACTGCTTGATCCATATTATGTTAGAACAATTAACTACTACAAAAACATACTCTTCTTTTTTTGTGGATTGAGAAATATAATTCTTCTTCTTGCTTGTCCAAGACACTAACCTCTTTCCAAGAAATAATTCTCCTCCACTAGTACTTTTCCTATCATCAATACTTCCTACCCAATCTGCATTAGTAAAGGCTCTTAACTCAATATTTCCTCCTTTCTTGTACCATAATCCATATTCTTCAATTCCTTTTAGATATCTCAAAATTATTTTGACAACCATCATGTGATTTCCTTTAGGATTAACATAAAATCTTGCAACTATGCCAATTGCCAATGTAATATCAAGTCTTGTATGAACCACATACTGAAGTTTCCCAATCATTAATCTATAAGTAGTCTGATTTACCTCCTTTGAATCATCATTCTTTGAGAGCTTATGTCCAGTAGACATAGGTGTCCCAATTGGTTTGGAATCTTCCATTCCAAATACTTTCAATGTTTCCCTGATTTATTTTGATTGTGCGATGAATATTCCATCCTTCATCTGATTAACTTGTAGACCCACAAAATTTTTGATTTCTCCAAACATAGACATTTCAAATTCTTTCCTCTTCAACAAAGTACTTGCATAAAATATCATGTCCTGTATATATGATATTATCTACAAATATTTTTGCAAGCAATATCTTGTCCTATGATTCTTCCTTGATATACAAATTGCTATTATCATTTGTCTTCTCAAAACCAATTCTTACTAGATATCCATTTAGCCTTTTATACCATTCTCTAGAAGCTTGCTTGAATCCATATAAAGCTTTATAAAGTTTACATACCATGTTACTTTTGCTTGAATCAATGAAACCTTTAGTTTGTTCAATGTAGACATTTTCTTCTAAGACTCCATTTAAGAAAGTTCATTTGACATCCATCTGATATAATTTGAATCCCTTTTGTATTGCATATGCTATAAGTGTTTTGAATCCTTCAATTCTTGTAATAGGGGAAAATGTTTCCCCATAATCAGTGCCTTCTTCTTGAGCATAACCTTTGCATACAAGTTGTCTCATTTATTATCACTTCTCCTTTCTCATTCATTTTATTTCTAAATATTCATTTTGTACCAATCACATTTTTAACCTTGGGTCTAGGAACAAGAGACCAGATCTTATTCTTTTCTATTTCCTCAATCTCTTCATTCATAGCTTCTATCCAACTTTCATTTTCTAAAGCATCTTTTATAGATCTAGGCTCAACTTTACTAAGTAAACATGTACCTTTTAATTTGTTCCTTATTAACATGCATTCTATCTCTTTTCTAATTATTTGATCAGGAGTATGATGCCTTCTAAATTTTTTTGCAAGCCTTGGATCTTTCTTACTTGATTTTGAACTTGGTTCACTTGGTTTTTCAAGATCTTCATCCTTTTTCTCAGGCTCCTCTGGTTGATCTAGCTGTAACTCAGGTAGTATTGCCCATTGTGTTGTATTTTCTAGGGCTGCAATGTAGGATGAATTAACTGTGACTTGGGTGCCTTTGTTGAGACTCTAGATGAAATTATAGTGAATTATTAAGTGCACTTGGTTGCTGATTGAATTCAACCTTCTGAGGTAAGGTTTTAGGTTCCTCTTCATAATAGAAAAACTTTCTATAATCGTGAAGCTCTTTGCTGCTCTATTCTTCACTTCTTTCTTCAAACTCATCAATTTTCACATGTGCACTTTCTATGACTTTGTGAGTAGAAAGATTCAGACATTTGTATGCCTTGCTTTTATTTGAGTAACCTAGAAATATTCCTTCATCATTTTTTGCATTAGGCTTTCCTTTCCTTACATCTTTTAAGATATAACATTTACTTCCAAATAATCTAAGATAATTAGGCTTATACCCATACCATAGTTCATAAGGTGTTTTGTTTGTACCTTTCTTCAATTGAACTCAATTTAATGTATGGTCTATTGTGCTGATTGCTTTTCTCTAGTATTTTGGTGCAACAATCTTCTCTATCAATAGTGTTCCTGCACATTCCATGATGAATTTATTCCTTCTCTCTGCTATTCTTTTCTAATTTGGAGTTCTAGGTGCTAATACATGTCTTTTGATTCCTCTTTCATTGAAAAACTCATTGAATTCATTTGAGATTAATTCTCCTCCTCTATCTGATCTCAGGGATTTCAGATTCTTCCCTATTTCTTTCTCAACTATAGCCAAATACCATTTGAACTTTTGAAAAACACTAGACTTATCCTTTAAAAACATTATAGTCATCATTCTAGAATAATAATCAACAAATAAAATGAAATATGCATCTCTATAGTAGCTTTCTACACCAATTGGCCCACAAAGATCTATGTGAACTAGTTCCAAAATTTTTGCAAAATTGTAGAACTTACATTTGAAACTTCTTTTGCTCATTTTATCAATTTGACATTGTTTCCACATGCCCACCTTAGGTTTCTTCAAATAAGGTAGGCCTCTTACTCTGTTGTTCTTTCTTATGGTGATCAGGTTATCAAAGTTAACATGACACATTCTTTTATGCCACAACCAACTTTCTTCTACTTGAGATAAAAAACAATAACTTTCATTGAGATCTAGGAAAAACAATTTTCCTTTAGTCTAATTGCTAGTTCCAACTAGTTTTCCTTTTCCATCCAATAGTTTGGCTTTTCCATTCATGAATTCAACTTTGTATAATATATTGTTCAACTATGCTACACTGAGTAGATTATGTCTGAACCCTTCAACCCAATAAGCATTCTCACATTTAATTCCATCATTTAATGATATGATTTCTTTTCCTTTTACATAACATGGTTCATTTTTTCCAAATCTAACACTTCTGCCATCGTCGTGTTCCAAATGTTCAAATTTGGTTTTATCACCAATCATGTGACGAGAACAAGCACTATCTATGATCCATGTATCATTTTTGCAAATATGAGAGATAAGTGCCATCTTTTCATTTTCCTCATCATCATATTCATCTATTAAAACAATATAAACTACTTCATCTTCATCATCATGACTATCATAATCTTTTGCAATGTAATGTGATTTCTTACCTTTTCTGTTGTAGCCTTTGTAGCTTTTGAAGTGTTTCATGCCTTTAAACTTGTTGAACTTACTTTCATCTTTATCTTGCTTGTTTAGACACCTTACAACAATGTGGCCAACTTCTTCACATGAGAAATAAATCATTGGAATCTTTACTCTAAAATTTCATTTTCCTCTTGTTGTTCTTTTTTTAAGGAGAGCTTCAAAAACTTCAAGATCTTCATCTAATTCATCTTCTTCTTCACTCTCAACCTGTTTTCCTTTTGATTTCCCTTCTTTTCTACCAAGGGTTAGTTAATGCAGATTCAAGATTGTTAAAAGGATTATAATTATCAATGTATTGAGCAATGTTCTCACCTTCTTTCATTTTAAATCAATCAAACTTTCCTCTTAATTTTTTTCTTTAGCTCTTTGCACATTTTTATGACCTCCAAAGACTTTCTTCATCTTTTCCCACATGTCAAATATAGTAGGACAATCCTTGCTTTCATCAAATTTAGAGTAGTACAAAGAGGATGCAATATCAATCATCATAATAGTGTGATCCTTTTCTTCTTTTATTGTCTCCACAGTCATAGGCTTGGGTGGTGGCACAGATTTTTTCTCCAGGTAGAATAAATCAACATCATTGATGCTTGATATATGAAGCTTCATCAAATCTTGCCATGCTAAAAAGTTCTTTGTTAAGTTTAGGGGTCTCTCTTTTGTAAGACATCTTGATCTTTACCTTACATCCTTAAAACCTTTTCTTGCAAGCACCAACTGCTCCGATACCAATTTTTGGAAATGTAAGAGGAGTAACAAAGAGGGGAGGGGTGAATTAGTTACCAGAAAAATAAATCATTTTCCCTTAGATGTCAATACAATCTTCTAATTATCATACAATACTAAATTACTCAGTTAACATTAGAATTTTACTGTCACTTGGTTAACAAAGAAATCTTAAGATATATTAATCTATTACATTCTTTAGTAACTTATTTTCATAAACTTAAAGCATAAGAAATTACATAAACATAGATAACGCCAAGATTTTACGTGGAAACCCAATTTGGAAAAACCCACCTTGCAACTAGTCACAATAATTTTCACTCTTCTGAAGTGAGCCATGTTAGGAGCCAACCTTATTAAAGGTTACAAAACATATTGTTAAGTATGACCCTATTCCCTATGAGTGACTTGGTTAGAGGTCTTAAAACTCTTCAATTTTGAAATGATACCTTGTTAGAAGATTTACAAAATGGCTGTCAAGTCAACTCTATTAAGAGATTTCTTTACTGCTACAATGGTTAGAAAGCAACAACAATTTAACCTGATTTATGAAGCAAATTTTGTTATAGATTTAGATCTCTATTCTGGCTTGAACTCTAGATCCTTCCTGATTAGATGTTTCTTTGCAACTTATCTTCTACACTTTCCTACTTTGCCTTTTGTTTTCACTTAGATATCCATATTCTTCATATTCCACTTCTTACTTGTCTTCTCAACTTGACCTCTCTTATATATCATAAGATAGAAAAATTAATCTTGACTACCTTTTCTAAACATGAATAAATATCCAAATAGTCAACTTCAATTAATAAAACATTTTATAATTTCATTCTGTTGTTACTCGGTCAACACTAGAATTGAACACTCAATTGACATTGTGACTTCTTCATTACCCAACCACTCGGTCAATACTGTAAATAGGAATCCATTCATTAACCAACTACTCAATTAATACTAGAAAGTCTTCATTACCTAACTACTTGGTTAATACTAAGATATATAAGGTTAATAGTGCAAACCTAAAATTGCTTGATTAATACTGACATTTGTGTAAACATCAATGGCAATATACAATTGAATAATTATTTTCAACACATTTATCATATCTTCTTGCTTGGCCTTCATATCTAATAATACACTAAGTGTCCTCATTCATTCAACACTTAAGTTAAATGTGTTCTAATTAGGAATCACAATCCCTTCATCTAGAGTGATTGGCTTACATTTCACAACTAGTGGAGGTTTCTTCATCTTTTTCTTCAAATTCTCCCCTTTGGAATCTAGAGCGTTGTAGCTTGACATAGGTTTTTGTAGTCATTAAGTATGGACTTCTATGTTTGGTCTATGTGTCTCCTCTTTTGTCTCCTCAACCTTCTTAGGTTCTATACATGTGTCCTTTTCCTTGTCATCTTCAATTTTGAGTTCACTAGTGGAAATTTGTTGTCTAGCTCCTTTTGCACCCTTATCTAGAGGTCCTGAGGCAATTGATCTATCACCAATAGAATATCGGTTTGCTTTTTCATCTTTATTCTTTTCAACCTCATGTTCTTTCCTTTGTGCATTATCACCTTCATTAGATGGCTTACTCTATTTCTTGGCTTCACTATCCTTCACATCACCTTGAATAAGTGAAAGATTAGGAATAGTAGGTGTTGAGTCTACCTATTTTTGACGCCCTTGTGTACCAATATTTGGATATTATTTCACTTGTACTATCATAAGGTTTGGATCCAACAACATCTCTTGAGTTGACTTGGATGATAGAGCTTCATCCCTCTTCTTTGACTTGGTCATCATATGACCTGACTCTTTCTTTTAGGTTCATCTTTGATATCTCCTTCATGTGACATATCCTTGGTTGGGTTTGTCTTTGGTTTGTCTTCAATCAAAACTTTGTTAGTTTGTTCTTCACTCCATTGAACAATATCATTAGGAATGTCCTTTGTTTGAATGATTAGAATAATTGGGGGGGGGGGGGGGGGGGGTTGAATCAATTATCCATAGGTCTATATGTATCAACTCAACTTTTAACAACTTCAATCAACTTAGTCAAACTCTTAAATCCTCTCATCCAATATAGAAAATCATCAATAAATCAACTTATTGATTCAACATTTACTTCTCTATTTCGTGTATGTTGAATTGCAAAAACTTATAATAGTTAACAAAACAATACATAAAACAATCATTCACACATGCACAACACTAGGATTTAACACAAAAACACAATTTGGGAAAAACTACCAAGTATGTGCTACCACTTTTTACTCTTCTGAAGTGAGCTTAGTTAAGAACCAACCTTGTTAAAGGGTACAAAACATACTATTATGTGTGAGATTGTTAAAGAATTTTACTAACCCTATTAGTAGTGGCCTTGTTAGAGGTCTTTAGATCATTTTATTAGAATGTCACCTTGATTAAAGGATTTTACCGATGACTATTAGGTCAATCTTGATGAAATGATTTTACTGCCACAATGGTTAGAAAGGAACAACTAGGTTTGATCTTTTAAAATACAACTCACTTTGCGAATTCAAATCTCCATTTGGCTGAATAGTGATTCATTGAATGGACTTCATCATATTCTTCATCTCAGATCTACTTGGAAACACTTAAAGCAATCATGCAATCTCAAACTTCTTTCTTCTCCTTTGCAACTATGTTCTTTACTTGTTTTCTCAAATTTGCGAGTCTAACAATAACATAAAAAATCTCATATTTTTGGTTGAAATACACATTTACTATTTACACTTAAGTTTACTTAGGTTAATGCATTATTTTATTATTTTATTTTGTGAGATACTTAGGAGTTTGCACACCCTTTTGAGTTGTCATGTTGACAACACAGGAGTATGCAACTCTATTTTAGCACATGGTGTCTACAACACTGATTTGCATGTCACACCCTTGTAGGCTTATCCTCTTATCATCACACATACTTTCGTGCTTAATGGAGGATAACCCATATCTGGTGGACATGGGCCTAGTTGTATGACTTATCATGATGCTAATTACAAGGCATTCTAGATGTATCTCAAAGACCTTTATATACAGGCACTCCTAGTGTACTTTCACAATGCATATTGAATAAATATATCATCATTCTGATCATACTCTCTCCTTCTGGTCTACAGTTCTGCTTGTGTTTTGGTTCTTAGTTCTTGGGTGAATTTTTCCCTTAGGCAAATTCTTACATGGTATCAAAGCTTGGAGATTTTCTCATCACATAGCCGTTTGAGACCATTGTTTGCTTCAACACCTTAGCCTAAATCCAGAGTACTACAAAAATTGGGAGCATCAAGAGTCAGATCTGACCTCACCATTGCATCTGAAATGCTAAATCGGTGAAGATCAACTATAACTTGGCTACCTTGACCCAAAGTCAACCATGAGGCAATTTTTTTTTGCAAATTAGACCTTGGAGGCCTCAATTTGCAATTCGGGTATGGTCAATTTTGGTAGATTTATGGTCAATTTTTGCAGATTAATTGATTTTTCAATCTGCATTTTTTCTCTGTATTTTTGTTTGTGGTATTTTGAAATTTTTTTGCCCTTTGGACACCCAACAGAGAATTTTTTTTTAGCAGAACCGGGTAGTGAAACCCTGGCTTTGCCATTTGGAGGAATTTATTGCATGTTCGAAGGAGAAATTTGATGTAGAGGCCATACAATATTTCATTATCCGCAACATGCATCACACTTTAAATTCAATGACTACTCATATAACCGACGACCACATAAATTTCATTGGCAATTTCCATCAACTACTTCAAACAAACCCTCACGGGCTTATTTGTTTTAACAACCGCGACCTATTAAAAAAGTCCGTAGACTTTAAATTTGTGATCAATGTGGGATAATCTTTTTATCCCCTATTGATAATGAAATTCTTGGCATTGCACAACTAAAACTCTAATGATGACCTGTACAATAGCGTTTACATCTTTCCAGTAAGCGATTAAATTTTCCTCCGACCCTATTTTGCGGCATCATTTTTCTTGTTCCCATCGATGGCAGTGGAATTAGAATATTTTGATGTCCTTTTCAAGGATTCTAGTGACTATTTTTGCCTGCGAACCCTTGCACGAGGAGCTGCCATGTGATACTTTTGAATTGGTTTAGATGCGCAAACTTTGGACCAGTCTACTGTTGCCACACGTCCTCTCCAAAAACTACCATGTGTCCAATTGAAACATCAGCCAGTACCACATCATCATTTGAAACATCAGCATATGGGTGCCACATCACTAGACTATACCGCTACATCATTTGTACGTATAGTCCAGTTACTACCACATCAGCAAAAGAGGCATTTTTTGCTCACGTCAGCTTTTTACTAGGTTAAATTTGATGGCCATTTGACCATCAAACCTAGTCATTTAAAAAAAACTATGATGGCCATTTGACCATCAATTTTAAGATCACAATTTTTATTCTAGACCCCTCTCCAAATTGCTTTTCAATTTGACAGCCTAACTTTGCGAGCCCATAACTTGGACATCTGGACTCTGATTCAAGTGCAATTTTTTTTGAAATTAGGTAAAATTTCCTAAATTTTCCAGTGGTGGTATTGTTTTCTAGTTTTGGTGCAAGGATTTTGCAAAAATTACATTTTTTAGTGACTTTACTTGCATAGTCCTACATTTTGCAACTTCAAATGCTCCGTATGGGCACATCTGTTCATTTTTTCAAGTTATTATTTTTTTGAAAGTGTGCATTTTTTTTGTCTAATTTCTAGATCTATAGTTAGATTCTAGGGTTGTATGGACAAAATATCACTTTCAAAATTAGGCCTTTTTCTACATTGTAAAGCTTTGATTCCTTTTTAGATTTGTTGTACATATGAGCTACAATGCTTAGTAATAGATTTGGGCCTCAAAAGGCACTTGTAAAAGCAAAATAAAAAAGTCCACTTTTTTTATTTTGACAAGTGGCCCATTGTACATGCACTACTTATAAAGTGCCAAAAGCATCTTTTTTGGGGGGGCCTTTTGATTGAGTGAAAAGGGGGGGTGTGTACTATGTTCTTGTGTCTCTTTTGTGCTCTTTTAATTTCTACATCATGGGTTTTAAATGTCCTCCTCTAACTTCATGCAACTATTCTACATGGAAAGATATTACATGGAGAAGATTAATGGAAAAAAGAAAAAAGATATAGTCTTTATGTTGATGGTAAAATTCCTAAACCTACTGATGCTAAAGAACTCATTGAATGACAAAGATAAGACCAACAGGCTTTAGGAGTTATCAGGAGTTGTGTACATAGGGATCTTCTCTTTCACATTACTAGTTGTTCAGAATCTAAAGAAGCTTGGGACAAACTTGAATCATTGTATGGTAAGGTGGATGAAGAAAAGGGATTTCAGATTGAGGATGATCTACTTCTCTTGGATTCAAAGAACTTTGACACAATTTAGGATTATATCATCAAAGCCAATGAGTATAGGGCACTTCTTAAAGATTGTGGAAATCCCATGAAGGATGATAAGTTGATGCATCACATCCTAAAGAGGCTACCTTTTGAGTACGCTTCCTTTGTTTTGAGTTTCAATACTCATAGGTTGACCATGGGATCTATTGGAGTTTTAGAAGGACTAAAACTACTAAGCAACAAAATGCTTAATACCAAAATGATAATACTCATACAATCTAAATGTCAGCCAATTCTTGTTAACAATTGCATGTGCAAAGCATTTGGACCCAACTTCAACAAAACCAAAAGTGGTTTTCTACTCTTTTGGCTCTGCAAAACTAGGGTGGGTATACCCAGGGATGATTCAAGATTGGGAAAACTATATGAGGATTATTTTTAGTTTCATTCTAATTCTCATCTCAAATCCTCAAACACATACATAATTCTTGATAACTTGATAAACACATCACATATAACAGATATGGCCAAATTTTTTTCTATAGATCTGCAGATGTTCTTAACAATAGTGGCTAACTAAAGCTAAAACATTCCATGCAGACAAGTACTAGCCAACTTTGAAGATCTATAGGAAACAAAAGTAAAATTGATTTAATTCTGCATTTTTGACAACCATTTGTGACATACTTCTCCTTTAGCTGAATCAATTTGATCAGTGCCTAATCCATTGGGGTTCAGAGTCTACAGAAAATTCTTCGATCTAATTTGTTGCCTTACAAAAAATTCTATCAGCAATTATTATCAGAATTTATCATTTAAAATCCTTTCCACTACTAAAGACAACTTATCACATTCACCAAAGCTTTTATTTAATCCATTGAATTAACAACAGTGATAAACAGATATACAACCTGACTAGATTGCATTCAATTGCACAAGCCTTTACTTATACAATATCAAGATAACCAAGTAATTAGAAGGAGAAAAGATTCATAAAGAATTGATATGGGGACAGTTCACAATTTGTATTCATTTTCTTTGAAAATTGTATATCATTTACAATAGACTCAGAATTACCTTCAGAAAGAAACACAACTCATTTTATATTCATGTATTCTGAGAGAATTGACAGAGAAAATACATCATAAACTTGCTTTCAAAAATTTGGACCAAAGACAAACTAAGCATATCACTTAGAAATAATAGAATTTGAACCATTCTCTAGCCTTGCAATCTCACTTAAATAGTTTGAGATGCAACAAGCTTTAGGCTAAAAGAAAGTGACAGGTGTCTTCTGAAAGATACCTACATACACCTTTCATAAAAGACAAAAGATAATAATAGAAAGGCTACTACATCGAACACTCCTTGGTGGGTCCCTTTCTATTACACTCTTAATTGTTGAGACAAGAAATTATTATTTGATTCTTTATTTATTCATCATCCTCAAAGTAAATGGCCATGAGGTTTGAAAGTGATGTATCATCTTCAATTACCTACAAACTTACTTTAATCTAGGGATTTTCCATGTCTTTATTATTAACTATGAGGGTAACTTTTACTTTTGTATCTTCCTCCTCATCATCTTCTGAAATTTGTATTAAGAACTAATTTTCCCATTCATTATAAGTAGCATCATCTGGCCAATAAAAATTTAGAGCCTCTCTTTGTATAATCACTAAAGAATTTGCAAATTCCTCTAAATCATCAAGCTCTTTTCTGATGGCATTATAAAATAACTGTATCTTTACCAACTCTTCGTTTGTCCTTGCCCAAAACCAGTGACCAGTTTCACTCATGATGTTCTTAATCCTTTCATAAAATATTTCATCCAACTCTGTTTTCCACTTTTCTTTTTCCTTTATTGTATCAACAGATTCTAAAGCACAAGGAATTAAAATGAAATTTTCAGCAATATACTTGGAAAAACAATGAGTTAATCTTTTTTTGTAAAGAATCCCTTTTATCATCAAAATATTCTAGCTTATTTATTAAATCAAAAATTTTCTCTACTTGATGACAAGGCATTTGGATGGCAAATATACACATGAATGTGATATCATTATTTCTCTCCCTCCACTTCTATGCTAGAGGAGTCAATTTAACCTCATCTCTGTTCAACTCATCCATGAGAGTTGTAATTCTTGTCAACTAATCAAAGAAGGTTGACCATTGTATTTTATCCCTTAAATACATCACACCCTGCTTTAATTTTCCTTCATATTGATTCTTTAATTCTACCTGCAACTCGTGTAATTTTGTTTTTTCTTCTTCAAATTCCTCTGCAGTATAGAATTGAGGCCTTTCAGGGGTATCTGGTATTTCAACAATAGGGGTTGCTTTAACAAATGACTGTGGAGGGTATGTAATTCTAAGTGTACTGGATTCTCCCACCTTTCTCTTCCCAAGTATCTTCTCCATTTGAGACACCTGATTCTCCAAATTTTGTATGCGTGTGTCCCTCTCTTCATATGCCTTCAACACTTCTTCAAATGTAGCATTTAGCTAAGCAAATTTATCTTCTTCCTAGCCAGATACTACACCACCAAATTTTAGCATTTTTGAAGCCATTCCCATTATCTGTTTACTACCAACCTCACCAGCCCTGTATACTATTAATGTACCAGTATATTCTGCAGTAGAGATTTCCTACATCCTAGTTTTATCCCTTTTCTCAATTGACCAAATTACAAGGGCTTGGTGATCATCACTAAATTTGACTCCTCTATGAGCCTGTAATATCTCTTCTTCAGTTTGTAACTAGACATCCTTTTATTTTCTTACTAAATCAAAAACCATAGCATTCACTATATCCCATTCAGGTAAGATAAGGACTCCTAGTTGTTTAACTAATTGCCTCTCGGCCTCAGGTGTAAATTGGGCAAAATCATTCAAAAATTTAAATTTTACCTCTTCTTTAATAATAGAGTCTAGTTTATCTGGCTGCTCTGCTTTTATTTTTTCACAAGTATTTTCAAAATTGCCTATATTCAATCTCCACAAAAAATGTGCAAATGCTCTAGATTTCACAAAATTTTCATCATTTACAAACCTCTCAGAGGCTTGGGCAACTATAAGATTAATTTCCTTACCTTTATAGTCAACAACAATAAGCTCCAAGGAAGGTGCAGGGGGTTCTTGTGGTTTTCCAATCTCTAGATCTTTGGAAGTAACAATTATATCCCCTTCTCCACCAATTTGTCTCAATTGTTCCCCTAAAGATGCTTCATCATCTATCTTGATTGAGGATTGGCTCAGGGAGTATTGTTCTGGCTAAGAAGAAGAAGATCCCTATTCTAACTTCTACCTTTTTGGAGCACTGGTTGTAGATGGACTTCCTGGTCATTTTCCTTGATAAAGAGGAACCTGTTGCCCACTCTAAATCATTACATAACTTGACCTTTTTTGCAAGGTATATTGGCTAGGAGCTATTATGTTTTTACTATTGATTCTTTTCTGCACTTCTGTAGCATTGTCTAGGTATGCCCTAACATATGTAGCCATTTTTCATTCATAGCTTGTGTTATTTCAGCAAAATTATTCATCAAGGCCTATATCTTGGCTCCGCAGTATTTCTTTTCTTTCAATGGGTCATAGTGCAGATCAAAAGAATTAATGAATTCAAGGGTTTTGCTAAACACCATCCACTTCTCCTTTCTCAATTCTTGTTCTTGTAAGGTGAAAATGTTTCTAATCACATCTTCGGGATAGTAGACTTGTTGGACCATGCGAGAAGCTTTTATTCTTTCCTTGAAGATATCATAGAAACCTTCAGGATCAATAAATATGGCATGAGATTCTGCCATGTTATATTTGTCTAAAAACAAGTTAAGATGTTTCCAACCTTTCCTTACAAAAACAAAATCATGGGCCACAGTGACAATTGGAAAAAATCCCTTCCTAGTCAACTCCCTCTCATCTATGGTACCTATCTGCCATAACAGCTCAACTATTCCTATCTTCAAAGGCACATGAAAAGATAGCACATGAGGTTTTCCTAAAAAACCATACACTCTTATCACTGTTGAAACATTGTAGGGAATTATATCCCCCTAGTTATGACTGACAAGTAGCCCTTTAGCATGGTCCTTGGGTCTGACCAATTCTAAAAATGCTTGTGGGATTCTAGGGCTATCTCCTCTTAAAAGTAGTCTAAGCTTTGATGCAAAATACCTATCAAACCTCACATAATTGGCACCTGTGGCTTCTGAGGTCATATCTACACTCCACAATTGTACTGGAGTCTTCTCCCCCTCCCTGGTTGTTTCCAATTCCATACCTATGGAGAAAAATGTAAATCCCTTGTACAAGCACACATGCATAAGCAATGAATACCAACAGAATGGTTTATCTACTTTTCCCTTTGCTATCCCAACCAAACCATTGTGAATTTCTCTTGCGAGAAATGTTGCAAAATCTAGAATATAGCTCATTCCAAATTGAAGAGTTTGTGCCATGATGAGGACAATTGAGCCTGGAATTTGTTCTACCTCATCTATTCCAAAAATCTTACAAAGAGAAACATATAATGCCTTAGCCCTAATGTTAAAATTTCTTTTCAATAGTGGCTCTGGGGTGTTGATAGTAATCATAGACAAATTGTCAACCTTGGCAGCATGCTCCTATAGTGGTCCTCTTTTCAAGTAGGTTTTTTGTGCATCATACCTTGCTTGTAGGTTACCCATGTCAATAGTTTTATGCACAACATGGTTAGGGTTAAGGTTGAAAACTTCTTTAATCAGTTCAGGACAGACCCTAAAGAGGTTTACTCTAGCATGATTCTTTATCCACCCTATAATTGGGTCATACTTCTTGGCCAAATCCATTAATAAATCACTGTCGAAGAAAACTATAGGGATTGTCAACTTTGCAATATCAAACTCCTAGATATTTCTCAGAGGAGTATCCAATTTTTTCTTTGAAAACTACTTTTTGAATAATTCCAAACCTCCCATGGATACTTGAGCATCTCGTACTCGATTGGCCTTGTCATAGAAACCCTCTGCTAAAGCTACTCTAAGGTTTTTAGGAATCAACTCCCTCCCTTTAGTTATCTCATGAACTGTCAAAGGCAATTGTTCCAGAAAATCATCATGCACACCCCTTTTTGAATATTCAGTTTGCTCGAAAAAATCCTTTTGTGGAGGCATCTTTAAGAATTCAAAACTTTTATAACATCAAATATTTATTTCTATTGGTTATAGATCACTTACCTGCCAAATTTTCCCCCTTTCTCTATAGTTTTCTCTGCGAATTTTGCTGAAACACTTGAAAAATTTCGTGCTCGAGCTATGGAAATTATTTTGCACTGAGAAAATCTGTAACTATGCTTCAACATTGGAAAATTCACATGCTATATCAGAGTATTTAGGTCGCACAAAGGAAACTTTGTATCATATTTATTTCTGCAACAGCTACTTTCATGTTGTATCTTGAATTTGAATTCTACCCGTTGATCTCCCTTTGATCAAACGGTTTTGTTTCAAAAATAGAAAGTCTCTTAAAACTCTGGGATCTCCGGCCATGCGTTAGAAGTCCACTTGCCCGAATTATTTAAAGACCTTGCATTTTGAAAATGTGGGAATGTGGGCACCGTTGATCTTACCTTGATCGACGGTGAATCAAGATCTCTTTATTTGGCAGCCAACCAAACCAACTTGACCAATGAAAATGCTACCCTTTAATCCATGTCATCTGACAATTTTAATTGTAGTAATTGAAATTTTTGTGCCCATGACATCGTTGCTTCCAACTTGGCAAACCTATCACTTTCCACACATGAGCGTACTTTGTTACTTTTAATCTCTTCCAGCATGGCATGACTCAACACATTTCCTAAAGATTGGTTCAGGTCCCACCATGCCCACTTGCCCGCATTATTTAAAAATCAAGCAGCTTGATAATGCGAGAAAGCGCAATCCGTCGATCTTGCTTTAATCAACGGTGATCAGAATCTTGCAATGACTGTGCACTTTAATCAATTTGAATGGACCAATGAAATGCTTCCTCTATGTTTCATGTCATCTGTCAACCACCACAGAGGACACACTGTTATTACCTTTCTGCAAAAGGCGGGCCCATGATGTCACCATTGCCATGCATCGTGCACCCATTTCCCTACATTATTTAAAGACCTTGCAACTTGATAATGCAGGAATGTGAGAACCATGGATCTAAACAAGATCCATAGTTGATGAATGTTGATCATAAGGTAAAGTTTTCATTGATTTGAACAACCAATGACAATGCATGAAAATAAAACATGTCCTGAAAAATTTGACAAATTTGCAAAAAGTGTCCTGACCCATGCTTACATACAAGACCTTTTGCAGCGCACTGAATCTCAAAAACCATCAGGGGCTACATGTCACAAATGTGTTTCCTCGCATTATTTAAAGACCTCGCAACTTGATAATGCAGGAATGCAGGAACCCCTGATCTTGAGAAAATCAACGGTGTTGAAAAACATTTCAACTTGGTGTCACTTTAAAAATAAAATATCATAATTAAAGTGCATAAAAGGTTTATCATAAGGATAAAAAGGTATTCTGATGCAAACAAATCTTTAGGATAAAATGCCCCGCCAAAATATTTGAAATAATACCTTTTGAAAATTTAAAAATTAGGGCAACACAAAACAAAGGTATAAGAGTTTTTTCACACTTAGGGCCTTTTCAAGGACAATTTGAGAGACAAACCCTGAGAATTTAAAAGGAAAATACAAACCACAGAACAGGGCACAACTAGGGTAATCTAACAATTTTTAGGATTTCACAAGATAAAACCCTAATCTGCAAGAATCAAAGATTTAACTAATTTTTCACCCAAATATCAAAAGTTTTTCTATACTGTGAAAAATCACACCAACAGTGGCTCTATCTTGGGATGATAGACCACTTGGGTCTATGCAAGAATTCAGAATCTATGGAAGAGCAGACCACACACCTGGTGCAAACATGACAACTTCTTCAGAGAGCACAAAATAACATGCTGGAACAAGAAACCATACTGTACAAGGAAGCTCACAGGAGAAAGAATTTACAAATATATACAAGGAAACCCTAAACTATTGCTTATGGAAAAAATAAGTATCTTTCAAGAAAAATACCTCTTCAAGAATTGTCCATGAACTAGCAGTTCAAGAATATTGTCCAATAGATCTTTGAGTATATAAGAATCCTCATCCTAGGTATTTTTAATTAGATATGGGCCTAACTAGATAGGATCAAATTTTCCATGTTTTCCTTTATCCTCAATTTTGGCATTCCACATTAAGACTAGATCTCCATCTTCAAACTTTTTTCTTACCGTTCTTCTATCATAGAGTTTCTTAGCTTGCAGTTGCAACTTTTGGTTCTTAAGGGATGCTTCTCTTCTAGTTTCTATTAGTCCTACCAATTCATCCATCCTTTCTTGCATTTCATCTGTAGTATCTTCATCATACAACTAAATGTAATTGTAAAGTCCCATCAAGTTGTTCTGAGGCATTCGTGCTTGAATTCCATACACCATATCAAATGGAGCTACACCAATGGCTTTCTTCATAGTTACCCTGTCAGCCCATACTGCTAACTGTAGCTTGGAATCCCATGCTTTCTTGTTATCATCCAAGGTTCTTTTAATGACTTTTAACAAGCTTTTATTGGTGGATTCAACTTGCCCATTTCCTTATGGATGATAAGGAGAGGATGATGACCTTGTTATTCCATATTTATCACAAAATTTAATGAATTCCTCAGACCTGAATCACATAGCATTGTCTATTACAATTTTATAGGGACAACCAAATCTAGAGATAATATTATTCAGTGGGAAATTATTGACAACTTTACTTGCTACATTTCTTGTGGGGATAGCCTCTACCCACTTTGTAAAGTAATCGGTAGCCACTAGAATCCAAGAGTAGCCAGTGCTAGACTTGGGGAAAATTTCTCCTATGAAATCAAGACCCCATTGTTGAAAGGGTGCTTGAACCTCCACTGGCTTCAATGGAGTATTACCTGAAAACTTCAGTTTTCTAGCAAACCTCTAACAAGGGTCACATTTTCTAATCATAATCTGAGCGTTCTTCAAAAGGGAAGGCCACCAAAATCTAGCCCTCATTACTTTATGTGCAGTAGTTTTGGCCATATGGTGTCCCCCACACACTCCAGCATGCATTTCCTTCAAGACCTCTTTTGCTTTTCTTGATCAACACATTTCAACAATACTCCCTCAAAATTTCTCCACCATAGGTTTCCATGGACAATTATATACTTGATGGCTTACAATTTAGTACTCCTCTTTTCATTTTTAGGAAAATGAGGGGGAGCTTCCATGTGTTGTAGGGAATATATAACATTGGTGTACCAATCACACTGATCCATGTCACATAAGTCAGCTCTGAGATCATCACTTACTAGATTTATCTAATTAGCCTCTAGATTAGCTTTAGCCATGAGTTTGGCCAAACCTTGACCCCTTACCAACTTAGTTATCTATATTTCAATATTGAATTCCTGGATCCTATTGATCCATCTACACCTTTTGCCTGATACTTCCTGTTGAGAAAATATATCCTTGATTGCAGCACTAGGTACACAAGTAATAACAGTAGCACCTATTAGGTAACATCTAAAAGCTTTTACAGCCTTTACTAAATCATATGCTTGTTTTTCATTTATTTCATACTTTAGTTCAGTAAGCTGCAATGACTTACTTAAAAAGGCAATGGGCTGCTCATATCCTTCTTGATTTTTCTGCAATAAAACTGCAGCTATAGTGTGAAAGGATGCAAAAGATAAGATATGCATAGGCTTTGTGTAATCTAGAGTTCTCAGTACTAGAGCATTTTTTTATTGCAGTTTTAATACCCTGGAATGCTTGTGAAGGTTCACCATTTCAATCTATAGTAGCTCCTTTCTTGAGCATCTTTGAGATAAGTCTACTGATCTCAACAAAATTGGTAACAAATCTTCTAAGGAAATTGACTTGGCCAAAGAAGGACTAAATTCCTTTTACATTTTTTGGCTTGGGGACTTTGTCAATAGTTGCTACTCTCTTAGGGTCTATTTTCACCCCATCTCTAGACACTATATGTCCTAGTAACTTGCCCTCTGTCACTCCAAATGTGCATTTCTTTGGGTTTAAGGATACCCCATATTCCAGAGCTTTGATAAAGATTTTCTCTAAGTGTCTAGAATGATCCTCAGCCTTCTTAGAATATGCTGTAAGATCATCCTAGTATACAACCATAAATTTATCAATATAATCATGAAATGCCACATCCATGGCTCTTTGGAAAGTAGCTCCTACATTAATTAGGCCAAAAAGCATCCTTACATATACATATGTTCCCGATGGGGTTGTGAAGGCTATCTTGAACTATTCACTTTCCTTTACTAGAACTTGATTATATCCAGAGAAACCATCCATCATTGACATTAACTCAGAGCCAGTCACTTCCTGCAAAATGGCTTCCATATTGGGTAATCCATAATTGTCCTTCAAAGATGCAATGTTTAAATTCCTAAAATTGACACACAATCTTATATCTCCATTCTTCTTTCTGATAGGCACCAAATTTGAAACCTAGGTGGAATGCCTTATTGGTTTGATTATTCCCCCATCCCTTAGTTTCATTAACTCTTCTTGCATTTTGGGAGCTAGGGTAGGGTTTACTAGTCTTTGTTTTTGTCTGAAAGGTTTTACATTATCTTTTAAGGGTATGACATGCTGGAATAGATCTTCCCTATAAGCCTTTAGGCCATCATATGACCATGCAAAAACATGTCTATACTTTCTAAGCAGGTCAATCAATGTTTTTCTGATTTTAATCGGCAAATTTTGGCCAATATAAATCTTTTTGGGGGCTTCATCAGTACCTAGGTTTATCTCTTCTAACTCCTGAGGTTTAAGATCCTTAACTCCAGGTTTTTCTCTGTCCTGGTTATCAAAAATGTTTTCCAAGACCACTAGCCCCTTAGGCACTTTATTGGTTTTCAATTGCATAATCTCTTGGCCAAAAATGGTTTCCTTACCATCTATGGTTTCAACCAGTTCACTGCAATCCATTTCCTGACCATGGTACTTATCTTCATTTAACAAAAAAATTGTAATGTCTTTGTCATCTTCAAAGACTTGCCACTTTTCAATGTTATCAGGTATAGAAGGCCTATTTTGTACCACAATATGAGATATCCCTGCAAATGATATTTCCTTAGGCTTGATTGCTACATTTGCTAACAAATCAGCCATCTTATTTTGAGTCCTATCTCTCCATGAGATACCAAATGTATCAAAGGATTCTATTTGATCCCAAACTACATTTCTATACTGCTTTAGTCTCGTGTTCTTGGATGCATAAGTTTCTTTTATCTGGGAGATGACTAACTTAGAATCCCTTATAACATGTAACTTCTTAATCCCATGATGTGTGGCAATTTTCAATCCTAGCAATAATGCCTCATATTCTGCAATATTATTTGTGCAGGAAAACTTCAATGTGAATGAATATCTGAAGGTATTATTCTCAGGGGAGTCAAAAACTACACCTGCCCCTGCACCCTCTTTAGAACTAGCCCCATCAAAGAACATTGTCCATAATTTTGGTGAGTTTGTAAAACATTCAACTTCATGTTTAATTATAGCAAGTAAATTCTCAACTTCTTGGATAATCAATTCAGCTCTGAAAGCATTGACCCTAGTATCTAAGAAACAAGTGGCATCTTTGTCAATTTCTTCCCCTAAAATGTGATTAACCCTTGATTCTCTATCTACCCTGATAGCTTTATCCCCAATTTGGAAAGTAGCATAGGTTAAGTTACACTACAGGCTTCCCCCCATGGCAACACTCCATTTTTTGGATAGTAACATTTCATAGTGTGGAGGTATATCCACCACCAAGATAGACATGGTTAACTCTACGTCAGGATATGCAGCTAGTTTGAACGGTAAAGCATTTATGGTACCTATGACTGGGACTTCCCTAGCATCCATTCCTCTGTATTTGCCCTACTTGGTATCCACTTTCAATCCTAAGGCTTCCATTACTTTGAAAGGCATTATGGTGTTGGAGGCTCCTGAGTCTATCATACAATTTTTTAGGGTCTTCCCTTTTATGATTAGACTGAGGAAAAAAGGATCAATATCTTCTATAAATGCCACTGAGGAATCATCTAAAAAAATTTGGGGAAGCTGGGATATGATACCACTATCCTCTATTACTAATGGGTTTTTTTGGGAACAGTTTGATCTATAACAGTATTATTATTTCCTATCCCACCCAACAATGATAAAGCCTTGCTTTTATGCTCTTCAATTTTAAGAAGTTCAGAAAAAGGCACTTTCATAGTTATTTGGAACAACATAGATATCATATCAACAGGTTCAGTAAGGGTATGTTTAACAAAAGTACCCGGACTTGAAAACTTTCGAACAGTAGGCATTACTATTTGCTTGATAGTATCACTTTCCGATTTCTTTGGTTGCACCAGTGGTTTTGTTTCTTCATTTGTCTGAAACTGAACCTTCTTTTTGGTTCTCATTTCTTACCCTTATTTTCCTTGATCTTAGGCACATCTTCATTGACTCTCTTATTTTGATCACTCATCTTATGGGTGATATCTTTGATGAATACACTGGATGGCTTTCCTGCATCATTATTTACTATTCTATTTCTCAAATTGTAGTTACTATGGACTTGTGAAATCATTTTTGCTGTAATTCTATCAATTTCCTCTTTGGAGGGCATTCTTAATCTTGTGAGACCTACATCAAAGGATGTAGTGCATACCTTTTCTGTATCATACCCTTCATCATCTAAAAGCACTTGCTGATGATGTAAATGATGAGCAATTCTCTGACTAGTAATGTCATTTTTAGGCTCTTCTGAATCAGAATCTATCAAATCATCACACATGCTTACCATATTGCAACTTATATCATCATGGCTTTTCTCTTCACTTTCTTCTTCAGGTTGCACTCCTTGACCTTGGGAAAATGACTGAGCAACAACATAATAATTAGTAGAATGAGGTGATTGACATATAATGCACCATGGTACATCATCATTCAATCCTCCAATCCTCCTTCAATCCTCTTTGAGTTCACCTCAAAATTCTTTACCTTGAATTTTGTGCCACTAGCTCATTAGTCTTATCTTCCAGCTAGTTCACACAATCCAAGAAAACAAAGTTGTCAGCTCAGATTGATCGAATTCAGGATCTTTCAAATAATGCAGCCACTCAACATTAACTTGCTTCTGATGCTTGACACATACTATGTTTCTTGACATCCTCTATAAAATCACTGAACATGAACTAAAGTTTGCTGGTGCTCGACATCAACTAAACTTTACTTGACATCCACTATTTTACTTGGCATGCACTAGAATAGACTTTTACTATGCTCCAACTAATTTTCTTCTCGGCTTGCTCTAACTTTTTTTGACACCTATCCACTCAATCAAGCTTGGAAGACAAACTTTGTTTAACTTGTTCTTCTAAACTTTCTTAGTGTAACTAGCCTTTGTAACCTTAAGTAGATTATCAATGCATCATGTTATCACTGTCTTAACTGATTCTTTTACTCCTTTACATAATCATAACTCAACCATTCCTCTAGGTGCTATTGTTACATCTTTTGATCATATCCTCTTCATCAATCAAATAAGTGATAGTACTTAAATCATATAAGCAGTTGTCTTGCCAACAAATAGTAGGTTTGACATCAATGACAAAAAAATGATTGAAACATATTGATCATACTTCTTCAAGAATCTTCTTCAATTGATTTTCAAGAACACATAAGATAAGAAAAATGCCAACAATGAAAGTTCCCATTACTCAACATTAACTATGAGGTCTCTAGAAATATTGAATATCGATAACCATCTATTGATTTTCTAACACCATTTCTAATGTTCTTGGTTCCATTCACAATATTGAAACCTTCATGTGTACCCGAGTCCACATGTATGAACATCAAAATCTAATCAACATGATCATCAATCTTCTTAAGTGCTTATTAGCTCCACCACCTTAGGCTATAATCCAAGTATGAATCATATGTCTTACCTATTATACATGTTTTGATTCAAACCCAAGAAAACCAATTGAAGCATTAAAAAAACCAATTGAAGGAATTGATTTATCTAGATTTGTGAATACAAAGCCCGTATAAAATAGAAACCATGACTGATTTTGTGTTTCCATACCCATGAAGAGTTTCATATATTATATACTGTATTTTAGATCTTGGGTCTTATGATTTCAATGAGAGGAGAGACAATTTTCTCGTGGCTTGTGTGCAAGTGGATTTAACTGGAATTTTTCATGAATGTTTTAATAAAGTAATTGAAGATACAAAATGTACAAAAGTTGTGTAGGATGCTCAATATTTTAATATGGAAAACTAGTAAAATATGAGATCATTGTCATGTTATCTACGTTAGACCTAATAAGGGAAATGATATGTGTCTTTTTCCCTTTTCATGAATTTTTTAATAAAGAAATTGAAGACACAAACCATAAAAAAGTTATGTAGGGTGCCCAATATTTTATTATGAAAGACCAGTAAAATATGAGCTCATTGTCATGGTGTCAATGTCAGACCCAATGAGGAAAATGAACACCATATTCTTGCTTCTAAGCTTACAGTTCTTCAAGTGCATTTTCTTGTAAAACATTAATTTTACTGAACAATTGTAAACTCTTAGAAAATGCACTATTATTTTCTATTAGCATTGATGGGCTTCCCTTGAATTTTTTTTAAAATGAAGAGACATAAATGAAACACCAATTATGACATTTCCTTCATTGCACCCATATCTTCTCATTATGTCCCTAAGGTAGACAATAATGTCTATTGGTTCTCATAAAAAACAAAGATAATTAGCTCTCTACCACTATCAAAACTTAACAATAGGAGAAAGATAGTCCAAATAAGTAATCAATATGAAATGGGAGTTGCATTGATGTAGTAGATGGAGATATAGATGAAGCATATTTATAAGGCTGAGATGGGTCGATCATTGGGTGAGAAATGTGATCAATAGGGATGAAATGCAAAGGTGAGATGTTGAAAAGGAATAATGGTGAATTTGAGCAAGGTGACCAATATTTTCTTTCAAAACCATATGTGAAAATATAAGCATTAAGTACAAAATGTCCAATATTTTTGTAGATATACAAATTGATTAGATCAAATTTTTCTTTCAAAACCATATGTGCAGATATAAACATTAAGTACAACATGTCCAATATTTTTGTAGATATACACATTAATTACACCAAATATTTCTTTCAAAACCATATCTATAGATATTAACATTAAGTACAACATGTCTAATATTTTTGTAGATATACACATTAATTACACCAATTTTTTCTTTCAAAGCCATATGTGCAGATATAAATATTAAGTACAACATGTCCAATATTTTTGTAGATAAACACATTAATTACATTATTTTTTTCTTTCAAAACCACATGTGTAGATATAAACATTAAGTACAACATGTCCAATATTTTGTAGATATACACATTAATTACACTAATTTTTTCTTTTAAAACCATATATGTAGGTATAAACATCAAGTACAACATGTCCAATATTTTTGTAGATATACACATTAATTATACCAAATTTTTCTTTCAAAACCATATGTGTAGATATAAACATTAAGTACCATTAATGATCTTATGGTTTTGAAAAAGTAGTGAAACAATAGTTAGTTATCATCTAGCATAGTTGGTTGGTCATCATTGTGACCAAGCCACTACTTAGGTTGAGTGCATAGAGCATGTCGAGCATAAGTGTCCAAAAAATACATGCTGAGTAATATGATAGAATGTGCCAAACCATTTTTGAGCTGACATATGATGAATCTTGAAGGATCTTGATGATAAGATCAAAATTTTTGCATTACCTATGTAATCTGCATGCAACCAATAAGAAAAATGGAAAGGCATGCAACCAATAAGAATAGTGCAAGAGTTGAGTAGGAAATGAAGATTTAATATTGATCATAGATTCATACCTAACCCTAAGTCTTTGAAATCTTTGAAAGGAGGACAATACCCCATTGTATGTATGGATGAGAGAACTATATGGGTGAACTATAGCGAAGTTTAGAGAGATGTTTTAAGAGTTAGAAGGAAGAGCAGAGTAGCATTACAACATTTAGTTGATCAGAACAGAGTATCAAAGTTTCGATGAGTGACATATCAGATCAAGCAAGGATCAAAGCAGACAAAGATGAACAAGGATCTGGAATCACCAATTGAGGATTGCAAGTAATCAGGTCAAAACATTCTATTATACTTTCTAATCATTGTATTGTAAGAATGAAAACCTTATGATGATAGGTTGGTCTAATAGCCATTTTGTGATCCTTTCAATAAGGTGATAAATCCTTTAACAGGGTAACATTCCAAGTGAATGTTTTTAAATCCTTTAACCAGGTTGCTTGTAACAGGGTGTAGAGTCTTTAACAAGATAGACCTTTCATAGGGCAAACCATTGGAAGTGGTCAAACTTTTTAACCTTGAACAGTTACACATTGTTGTAGTGATACTTTGTGGGTGTCATCCCCATCCTAGTTTTACCTTCTCATTTTGGAGGGTTTCTAGGTTACCAAATCTTGCGTTATCTATTTTCATGCATTTATTTACTTTCATGTTTATTAGATGGATTAGATGCATGTGAATGTTTTCAGCTAAAAAGTTTTAGAGGTTAAATTTAGATACTTCTGATTCACCCCTCCTCTTAGAAGTGTATCTTCCCACTTGTAAATTCCAAAAATTGGTATCAGAGCCTAGTTCTTACAAGAAGGAGCTTTATAGCTTAGAGATAAGATCTAGAAATGGAAATGGAAGTCTATAAACTTGGAAAGATCATAGAGAATTAGGCAATTGATATACAACTTTCTCTACATACTTTGGAAGAAGCTAGAGAAGAACTGAGAAAATCTTTAAAGTGAAGAAGAGACATTGCCATAACTGAGAATGATACACAATACAAGGAGATTGACACCTCAAAAATATTTGCAAATGGAGATTCCAAAGAGTTTTATGTAGCAATAGAAGATTTGATGAGAAAGAATAGAGCTCAAGAAGAAGAAATCAAAACTTTGAAGATTGAACAAGAATCACAAGCCATAATGCTTTGTGAAGTGACTGAACAAAATAAAAGAGTCATTGAAGAAAAAGTCATGATAGAAGATGACAAGAGAAACCTTACCAATAGATTGGAGGAAAAGACAATTGATTTTGAAAGAATCTCTAACATGTCACTAGACACCTTAAGCCAGATGCTGAATGCACATCGTGAGCTGAATATGAAAGACATCGAGATCTCTACACTAAAAATATAAAATGAGCAACTACAAAATGACTTGAAAAGAGAAAAAGAAATTATAGAGAGCTTCAACAAACCTAATGAGGCAATTAAGTACTTTGAACAACTACTAAAATCACCAAGGTCCAACAATGACACCTTAGGACTAGGATACACTAGCACTGAAGAAGGAGAGTCATCTGAGACTGCTAAAGAAAGGAGTAACAAAGGTAAGAACACTAAACCTACTTGTCATTTCTATGGTAAAAAGGGACATACCTCTAATGTATGTAGGAGTAAGAATTCCCATCAGCATAACAAACCTAAGGATGTGGGTTACTATCATAAGTGCAAAAAGTAAAGACATCAAGCGCATAACTACAGGACTAAGACTATCAGAACACCAAGATTTGAAGGTCACTACTACAATTGCAAAAAGTATGGACATAGAGCTTTTGAGTGTAGGTCAAAGCCTATGTGGACACTTAATCAACCAAAAAAGGGAAATAACCATGGACATCACTACAATTAGGGCTACAACACCAAATATAGCTTTCATTATTGTCAGGAATATGGACATGTTTTTAAAAATTGCATAAGGACACATTTTAGAGGGAACTATAGCAGATGGTTGAGTCAAACCATGTGTTTTAGTTGCTTGAATATTGGTCATGTTAGTAGAAATTGCCTAACAAGTTCAAAGGCACCCAAGTTAGAAGTCAACAAAGGAAAAGAGAAGGTAGATGTTGAACACATCAAAAGAGAAATGAATAAGACATGGAAAAAAGATATGAGTGTAGCACATAAAATGAAGGGACCACCTCACCTAATAGGTCAAGTGATCACACTTCATCAAACTAAGCTAAGAAAAGGCATGAGGGATTGATACACAAAGATTAATCATACATCAATTCCTAAATAAGCAAGTATTGAAAGGAAGAGATCAATATGATTAAAGATGCAAAGCTAAAATTTCAAGATTTCACAAGTGTTGCCGAGTTGCTCTTAGATGCTAAGTAAAATATTAGTTCATGCTGAGTTGATTGTGAAGACTGTAGGAACTGAGTTACTAGAGGAAGCCGAGTGAAGCAGAAATCTCAGTTGAAGCTGAGTAAGTGATACTCCTGTGGAAGTTTAGTAATGTTGAAATCCCTCAGAAGCTGAGTGGATAGCTATAAATGCACTAAGCATTAAATGCAATGAAAATAGGGTATATTATCATGTTTTCAATCATTTTTCTTCATTGCAAATAAAGAGATAAGATAGGAAATAGTGTAGAATGAGTCCAAAGTAGAGAATCCAGTATTTAAGCAAATTCCAACACCATTTTAGCATGATTTCATTAATTTTGGGGTATTTATGTTTGTGCCGAGCTATGCAGTCTCATGTTTTCTTTGTGTGCAAACCCTAGATAGTATAAAATGGCTTCTATCTCTAGAAAGACTTAGGAGAAGGAACTATTTGAAGTCCATCTAGTGTCCAATGAGGTAAAACAACCTGATTTCTACCCAATCCTAGAGGTAGCATATAAGAACGACCTAGCTAGAGCCCTATCTATCATACCCCCTAAGGTAGTTATGGTTCAAGATGTTACGAGATGTTACAATTGCAAGATTGGAGCCATAGGAGATATGGAAATGAGGGAAGCATATGAAAAATTGTGTCAAAATTGAGTGTTAAAGGAAGAATTTTAGATTGTTGAGAAGAAGGGTTTGACACAAGCCCTAGAATTCCCTACAGTGTTCAAAATTGAATGGATCAGACTAGTGCTAAACAAAATACATGATGGAAACTTATGGTTGGAGGATGAGACTATCAAAATCACAAAGAAAATTGTTCATAGAGTGATAGGTTTTCCAACCCTAGATCGGTACAAGACCTTGAGAAATGATGCAAAGGAAGCAATTGAGAAGAATACTGGGGCCAAGTGGAACAAGAGAGGGATGACAATTTATTCCATTCAAGACCCTCTTATTGATTTTTCTGTTAGAGTCATTGCACATAAATTTTACCAATCCAACAGACTCAACAATGTGCCTTGCATTGCAGTGGATGTAGGCTACAAATTGGTGAAAATGGATCATACTTATGATCTTGTAGAACTACAACTACAACAGATTAATCAAAATTTACCAGCAATAATAAGGACAAAGGGAGCCCAATACAAATTTGGTGCTATTTTGATTTTTATATTCTTTTATGTTTAGAACGAGTTTCCTTCTTTTGGTAAAGTTGCATGGAGAACTGATAGGTCAGTAATAGCTTAGGTTAATGAATATATTGAGTAGATGGGAGCTAATTTTGAGACCCTTATGACTAGCTATTTTGAAGATTTTAAGAAGACAATGAAGCAAAGGCTAAGGATTTCATTGTCATTAGTAGAGAAACATGTAAATGATGTATGTTTTCTTGTAGATATAGATTATACATACATTCAAGCTACAATATCAAGAGTGAGATGGTTAAGACCTCCTGGGTATGATATTAACATAGATGAAGCATCAACAATAATAACTACACTATTGGTAGAAGAATTTGACAAGAGTGTACCACATTTTGGAACTTTTGATGTGGTGAGAGAAAAAGTAGACATGGAGTTGAAGACTACCTCCACACTGAAGAAGAAAGATAAAATTGTTAAGAAGTTGAAGGAAAATTTTGGGGAAGGCACTATAAAAGAAGAAGAAGAAGGTGAAGATGCCAAGGGTAATGAAGAAGAACAAGATCAGGGGCCACTTGCCTTAACCCAAGGTATGGGTGAGGATGCAGAGGAAGAGGAAGCTGTCGAGCAAGAAACACCCAAGGCTGAACCAAAGTAGAGAAAGGGAAAGAAACAACCTGTTACACAACCAAAGGCAAAGAAGAAGATAACAAAGCCAAGCCCAGCCAAGCCAACTACAAGGGTAGATACTAGGGCAACATCACAAGTGGCTAAGGAATAGGGAAAACAAAAATCCATAGAGCAAGGAGGGCCTATAGAGTAGAAGAAAAGGAGAAAATATGTTGCACCTCCAGAAACTGATGAAGAAGAGATCTAGTTAGATGAAGATCACTTCAGAGTGGTAAGACATTCTACCACACCTAAATTGGAAAATATTTTCAATAATATTAGAGATAATGCTGATTTAATTGGTTTGAAGACCATAGATTTTAATAAGTTTTCAAAGGAACAAAAAAACATAGTAGAAGAGTCCATCTACACTATGATGGCTAAGTTCAAGACTACCTCACTTGAACTGGACAACTCAATGCCTAAGGAGCTAAGCTCATTGGTTGAGAATAAATGGAATTACTATCTCAAAATGGAGAAAGAAATAAGAGAGTCAACATTAGCTCATGTAATGCCAGACCTTACAAAAGGTCAAATAACAAAGGCTAGCAAGAAACATGGGAGCAAATTTGCACCTAAATATAGAGCCTTTAAAATTTTGTAGAACCAAATAGAAGATGTTCAAAAGTCCACACAACTGTGGAAATTAATATATGGTTTGAAAAATTTGAAGGAAGGACAAGAAGACCCATTTGAGGGTAGAAATGATGACGAAGAAGAGGGAAAAGAAAAAGATGAAGTTGAAGAAAAAGAAACAGAAGAAGAGATAGTGGAGAAGATAAATGGTGAAGAGGCAATAACTAAAGAGCAATAGACTGAACAAAATTTCCAAGAAACCCAAATGCCACCACCAAGTCCTCCACATACAACACTTGCAGAAACTTTTATTGTAAAGGATGTTCTTGATACTTCAGGTTAGAACATCAATCCACTCACTACAGAGGATCTCAAGAAGATTCTTCACCAAATTACATTGCAGTCACAATTGTGTACAAATCTAGCTTTGGTGAGTGTTGACAAGTTGCAAAAAGCTGTAGCAAAGATAAAAAGGGAGAAAGAAAGAACACAAGAAAAATATACACTACCTCTCATAGCTATAGTAGATCAACCCAAAGAGCAAGAAGAACAAGAGAAATCTACTAAGGTTGATAGTACAATTACAACAACAATAACTATTGAGGAGCAAGCAAAGGAACAAACAGGGCAAGATGTTCCTGCAGCACAAACCCAAGGTGCACATCCTCAAATTATCATTATTGATCAAGGATATAGAGAAGAGGAGAAAGAAGAGGAGAAAACCCTTAAGGAGTAGGAGGTAATACAAAAATTGATGAACTTGCCCACCTCAAGGACTCCTACCAAGTAGCCAAGCACTAATGCAGTACCATTGCAGATTTCAGCACAAGGCCCGAGCTTAACCAAGGTTGCAAGGGTACTTCACTATGGAGACCCTGCACTTGATGAAGAAATAGTCATACCTAGTTATGACTTGAGGACTATGAACCTACAACAGATAAATGAAGTGCAAGAGGCACTTGAGAGAAGGAAGAGACAAGAGATACTCAGAAATGAGTATAAGCAGAAGCAAGCACTAATGGAAATTAAAGATATATTTCTTGATGCTTTCAGCTTGCAAGTACTTGATGAAACCCAACCCATCATGGAGCAATTGTCCAACATAGTGGACTAGGTACAAAATAAGGACCTTGAAGCTAATGTTAAGTTATTAGAATGGTTAGAAAAGAAATTTCAGATGAAAGTGAATGAGAAAATATCAAGTGAAATAACACTTTTACAAGTAGAATTGGCTAAGAAGATTGAAAAAGTGAAGAAAGTACTTGAGAATATATTCTCATTGTACACCAAATTGTGTGATTCATCATTTTTCACACAAGAAACTAGCCAACAAATAATGAGCTTGGAAAGGAATCTAAAGACTTTTAGCACATAGCTACCCAAAGATCTAGCTTAGAGTGAGAAGCATTTTTCCCAAATGCTTCACACACATTAAGAGTTAGCTATGTTGATAGAAAAAGAGGCTAATATTAAGGCCAAATTGATGCAAATTCAATCTTTCATTACCCCACATTTGGAAGTACTCCATAAGGAACAAGCCTATGTAGAGAATGTTCTAGAGAAAGATCCTAATCTTTCTACTTTAGAAGGACTTGTACATCTTGTAGCAGAGATAGCCATCCAACACAAGTCATTGGCAATTGCTTTAGATAATTGGGATGCTTCTCTCAAGATGATTATGGAGGTAAATAAAACATTTTTGGAAAAGTATTCTATTCATCCTTAGGACCCTTTGACATAAGTGTCAAAAAGGGGGAGATGCAATGTTTTGGATATAGTGTGAAAATAGAAAGGGGGAATATAATGTTTTGGGGAAGATGTGAATAAAAATGGGAGATAATGCATTCTTAATATTGAATATCCAAAGGGGGAGATATTCACATTCATATTTTGAAACCAAGAAGGATGAAAAACTACAAGAAGATGTGAAAAGGAAGCAGAAATAGGGTACACAGACATATAAACAAACATAGACAAGGAAAAGAGTATCAAATACATCAGCATGAGACACATTCAACACAAGAATTTTGGTTACAAGAATAGAAATGGCACATCAGCTCAGAGGGAGTCACAAGATTTTGAAGTATACATAATTTTGAACAAGTTTTTGAAGTTTTGTCTATATGTTGAACAAAATGTGAAGTATACTCATAAGAGATCAGATTTATAATGATTAGTCAAGTGTTTTTGACACTCATGTCAAAGGGGGATATTTTTGGTCTCATATTGGTTTTGACATTTGAGTGTCAACACACTTAACCAAATTTTCAAGATGATGCTTAGCTATAGTGTATGCCAAGCTAGAGAATTCAATAGGTGCAAAGTGAAATTTAGGTGCTGAGTGAAGTTCAAGTGTCAAGTGACAAGTGACAAGTGATGCTGAGTCACTATAGGTGTTGAGCAGAGTATAGATGCCAAGTGAGACAAAATTCCTATATGTGTTGAGCATCAACAACAAATAAGTGTCAAGTAACACAGAATCAACATATGAGTTTGTAAAGGCACAAACTCAGATGTAAACCATTTTTGAGCTGACATAGGATGAATCTTGAAGGATATTGAAGATAAGATTGAAACTTTTGCATTACCTATGTAATTTGCATGCAACCAATAAGAAAAATGGAAAGACATGCAACCAATAAGAATAGTGCAAGAGTTGAGTGGGAAATGAAGATTTAATATTGATTGTAGATTCATACCTAACCCTAAGTCTTTGAAATCTTTAAAAGGAGGACAATACCCCATTGCATGCGTGGATGAGAGAAGTGTATGAGTGAACTATAGTGAAGTTCAGAGGGATGTTTTAAGATTTAGAAGGAAGAGTAGAGTAGCATTACATCATTCAATTAATTAGAACAAAGTATCCGAGTTTTGATGAGTGACATATTAGATCAAGCAAGGATTAGAGTAGAAAAAGCTGAAGAAGGATCTAGAATCAGCAATTGAGGACTGCAAGTAATTAGGTCAAGACATTCTACTATACTTTCTAATCATTGTATTGTAAGAATGAAAATCTTATGATGATAGGCTGGTCTAATAGCCATTTTGTAAGCCTTTCAATAAGTTGCTAAATCCTTTAATAGGATAACATTCCAAGTGAATGTTTGTAAATCCTTTAACTGGGTCACTATTAACAGGGTGTAAAGTCTTTAACAGGATAGGCCTTTCATAGGGAAGACCATTAGAAGTGGTCAAACTTTGTAACCTTGAATAGTTACACATTGCTACAGTGATACTTTATGGGTGTCATCCCCACCCCAGTTTTACCTTCTCATTTTGAAGGGTTTCTAGGTTACCAAATCTTGTGTTATCTATTTTTATGCATGTCTTTACTTTTATGCTGATTAGATGGATTAGATGCATGTGAATGTTTTCAATTAAAAGGTTTTAGAGGTTAAATTTAGATATTTCTGATTCACCCCACTTGTAAATTCCAACAAGAAGGTGCCAAAAAAATAATGTGTGCTGAGTGATTTATGTGCCAAGCCATTGAGAAGCTGAGTAACTACAAAATGAGCACAATTAAGGCTAAGCATCAGAAGCCTATTGATGCCAAGTAACCAGTCAATGAAATAAATGTATTTAATGAAAAAAACTCCTATTTAAACCATTTTTGGCTGACATGAACATTAATTTTTGATATTAAGAAATAAGGATAAAGTCATATTACACATCCCTATGCAACACATACAACCAATTAGAAAAAGTGAAGCATTAGATAGAAATAAAAATCAACTAGAGCTATTTATTATGACCTAAATCATTTTCCAAATGCCTATTTTAAGGAGGTAAACCCTAAGGAGAGAATAAAGAACATATGAGATGAAGAAAGATAATAAGAAGAGCATCATGTATAGAAGAAGACATGGAGAAGATGCTTAAGTCCAAGATTAGCATTGAAAAAATAGTTTGAGGAGAACAAAGTTATGCTGAAGTCAAGTAGTAAAGGATTAGAGAAGATATATTAGATCAAGAGGATCAGGATAAAAACTATAAAGAGGAGATCTGACATCTAGCAGAGAGGTTCTAACCGAAGGATCACGTAGTGAATCATTTTAATAGGTGATATAGGGTAAATCTCTTAACAAAGTAGTCCTAATAGACTTTTGTAAATCTCCTAACATAGTGCTTAATTGTGAGTTTAAATCCTTTAGTCAAGGTGAGACCTAACAATCTTTGTAAGCCTTTAATAGAGCATACCTCTCATAGCATAGATCATAGTTTATGATCAAAACTTTGTAGCCATAACTGGCCACACATTATTACTATAGTAGTGAAGATTTGTGGGTTTCATCTCCACCCCAATTTTACCTTCTCATTGGAGGGTTTCTGGGTAATCAAAATCTTTTGTGTTCTGTGTTGACTTAGATTTAGATGTGATGCATGCTTACATATTTTAGTTTACATGTTAAGTTATGAGATGGATGAATGGTGAAATGTTTTAGTGGTAAAAGTTTGAAGTACTGATTCACCTCCCTCTCATAAGTTACTTTCCCATTCATATTTCCAACAATTGGTATCAGAGCCTTGTTCTGTTGAAAGTAAATTTTGACATCTTGAGAGGAAATATCTTGAAGATGGAAGTCTAAAAATTGGGAAAGACCATTAAGAACCAGAAGATTGAAATACAACTTTCCCTACATCAACTAAAGGAGGCAAGAGATGAACCATAGAAATCATTAAATAAAAGAAAGGATTTGACCATTCAATAAGATGAAACATTATATCAAGAAGAAGACACTATAGGAATGTTTGAGGATAAGAACTAAAATGAATTTGATGCAACAATTATAGATGTGATGGAAAAGAATAAAGCCCTAAATGAAGAAGTAAAGAATTTGAAAAGGGAATAAGAAACTCAGTGAATATAGTTGTGTGAGATATCTAAATAGAAAAAGAAAGCTGAGGATGTTGGTGTTTGAAAATGCTAGAGGGTTTTCAATTATCCCACTAAGAAACTAACATATCTAGGGGTAGCTAACTCCCATTTTCAACATGCCATTTCTAACAATAGGCTAACTATAAGGCATGACCCTTCTTCTACTTCAGGCTCTGCTAAACCTAGGTGGGTAGACCTATAGATTATTTATATGGTACCAGTTATTAAAGCATACACTGAATCTAATGTAAAGTAGATAAAAACTCCTAAATCTTCTATACTTAACCAGGAATCACAAGCATGAAATAGCTAAGAACATAACTCATGAAACTACTAAGTGCAAGTTAACATTGAATAGCTTTCAACATAAAAGGTAAAATTGATTTAATATGTTGATATCAACAAGACCCAGGTATGAGCAACAAAACCTAATGATCCTATCTCTGATCAGTGCCTTATCTATTGGGAAATTAAATAAATTATAACCATACATCTTCTGGAAATCTCAAACATATCTCTACATCAAGATCCCTGATCTATCCTTCACCTTGTGAATGGACATCTATTTTAGATTTGAATCTGATACTCAAATTATCCCATCATGAAATCTGCAAACCCTGTGATAAACACCAAGCAATTACATGACTCTTTGTTCCATCTGCAAGACATTTTAACCACATACATTCCAAAATTAAATGAAACCTAATTATGATCTTGGTTCACAAATTAGAAGAAATTACACATCCTTGAACAGGAGACAAGATTCAGACTAAATTTGAAACCCTTTGCTGCACTTTATTTATTTTCCTTGAAATCAAATACATAAAAGACACACAGAAAATAACTCACAAGTCACCTAACAGACAATAACTATCTGTATATAACTTAATGGCTGTTCATACAAGAAGAAATGCTGAAGAATGGTGTTTGAGTATTTGGAATCCATGAAAACTGGAACCAGAATATGGTCTCTCAACAGTGAATGGTTTTTCTTCCCAGAAACTGGAACCTCTACAAAGAGGAAGAATGAGATTGATATAGGAAGAAGGAATTTCTGGATTGAATCTGCAATCCACATGTGTCCCTTCAGAATTCCCCTTCAAGAAGATAAAAAAGCCTCTCTCTACCTTCTCTCTATAACTGCACATCATATCTAATCCTCATCATTTGGCCTCTACTAGGCAGAAAAATCTTAGAAATCTGACGATGAAAAGAATGTAACTGGTTCTGATGTAAAAGTGAACTCAAGGTAAATGGTGAAAAGTAGTTGAAAGTGACCTCCAGAATGCAAGAAAAAAATTTAAAACTAATTTTCTTCACTTTCAGACTACTAAAAGCCTTTACACCTTCCCTCTAACCAATTTTAATGATCAATGTTGAAAACTGCTCATTCCACTGAGAATGCCCCAAAATTCACAAATTGACTTATAGACTGAATTGGAGAGCACCTATGCAAAAAATGACCTCATATTCAAAATGGTCATCTCTTCTTGGTTCTAGTGGTATATTGGAGTGACCATTTTTGACAAAAAATGCCCCTGATATGGCCATCTCAAGTTCAGGTGCCCATTTGCAGGTTAGTGTTAAAAGGCCAAAAATTTGAAAATAATTCTATAGTATAAACTATAGAACGTTTTAATTTTTTAAAAACAAAGTTCAAACTTTGGTTTGAATGAATGGGCAAGGGTATTATTTTTCATTTAAAAATTCTTCTTCCTCCTTTGACCATTTGGATGATGCTATTTGTCAATCTCTGGTATGTCATCTAGGCAAGTGCCACTTGTCACACCTAGATTGGCTTTGCGTTTTGGTGGGACCCACATGTCTACTCTCAAACTTGTCTGAATTTTTGGATTTTCTAGTGATTGGCAACCTTTTTTGGTGACCTCACTTGTCCACATCAGCACCACATCACCCATGCCACATCAACATTGCTATCTCGCTATGGCTAACTAGTGAGCATCTTTGCTTAGTGAGATAGCGACGATTGTGGGATCATCCACTTGGCGAAATCTCCTTCTTCGAGCTCCATGTCAGCATCAATGCATTTTCATTTAAAATTTTATTTTATTGCCTCCAACTGACGTCAACTCTAACTGACAAACCACGGGCCCACACAAGCAACTCGTGGCCTTCAAAAGGCCTTGTCCTTTAAGACATCCTTTACTATATGTGTTGTATTTAAATAACTAAAAGAGCACTGACATGAACAATGTGGGATAATACCCTTTTATAGTTCTTCCTACAGCTGTGCTCTATTTCACTTAGCATTTTAATTTCTTGCTTGTGGCTATTTCTCTTTGCAATGCATTGGCTTTTTGTGTTATGTGCAAACTTCTTTTCTCTTTGCCACCCTTATTCTTTAGTCTTTCCTGCATGCTTGTGGATGCTTTTTCAACATTCTAATTCTGTCTTCATGGGTAATTATTTGCATTTGCTGGCATGTGGACCTCCTATGTACTGGTGTGGATTCCATTTACAATGCGTGAGTTTGTTCTTGTTTAAAATAAATGCAGATTGCTTTGATGTTGGCTGTGACTCTTCCTCCTCACATTTTGTCTTCTATGGCTGATCCTTTTAGTCTATTCACAGCTTCCAGTGCTTAGCGACTTATTCTAATGGCTTCTTTGTCCTCCTTATTTCTTTTAATCTTTTGATTTGGATGCAGACTCTTCCAATAAGCTTAAATCAAATTGCAATCCATTGAGAACTTCTTCCTTACATTTTAATTCTATATCTAGTGAAGCACTTTGATACCAAAGCTCTTCAAATTTTGTCTCAAGCAATTCCACTTGATCTAGAAATCCGCGTGTCTTCTCTTCAAGAACACATGTGTATTGAGTAATGTTTTCTATGTCAACGATCTGCTCTTCATCTGTAATCTTTGTTGACATAGCAGACACAACTTTTTCTGGCATACTGTAAAGCCTGGCTTCAAGCTTTTCAACTGCAAGGATAGAATCATAGCTATTGCTACTTAATTGCTTTAAGTTATCATCTATAAGAGCTATTTGAATTGTTAATTCTTGTAGTTTGTGATTTTGTCTACTTAAGGCTTCCTTCAGCTCTTTTTTTTCATTCTCCATTGCATGCAATTTATTAAAAATTTCTTCCTTTTGTTGGGTTGACATTGTAACCTCTACTTCTCTCACTTTTAAGAGTTCAATAGTTTCATCATGCACTCTCCCAACCTCTGTGGCAATGTCATTACTTTGCTGAAGCTTAGAATATAATTTGTCCTTGACTGCCATTTGTTTATCAATTTCAATTCTCAACCTAATGTTTTCCATTTCAGAAGCATTCAACTTACTCACCATATCAGCAACTGAATCCTTAACGGTTGTCCCAAATCTAATAAATTTAGTCGGGCCCCAAAGTGGGTCCGGCTATTTTTTTTTTTCAGTTTTGGACAACTGATACTCCAAACTAACCAACTGAACATCTTGAACTGATCAAAATCAAACCTGATCCCTGACTGATCATTTAAAACTCATTTTAACTCTATTTTGCAAACTATCAATTTCATGTCAGGAGGTCCGTTGACTAGCCTTAAAAATTGACCAGAACACCTGATCGGGCTCTGAAGACTGGCACATTGAATCTCTGTTCCACATATTTCCACCTTGTCAAATCTCATCTCATGACGAATTCCCAGCCCAAAGATATTTGCTGTCAAAGTTGACCTCTCAGAACTACCTACAAGAAAACATGTAAGAAAGCAATAAACTGGGTTTAGATTCAGCTTCAGAAACTAGGCAAATGAATACTTGGGAAGATGAATATTGGGGCATTGATTCTTTGTCATCAGGACATTATGAATCGAGGATTTAGGCTCATGATGAATAATAGGACATATTTGGCGGACAGTCAAAGTGAGCTACTTGGATTTGCTGACTGGAAAGAATGACAAGAAATTGATTTTTGCAAATGGAATTGACCTGGAAAAGTGTGTAGACAGATTCATCATGACTTACAAATTGGCACACTTGAAGTATTTTTGGAGGACAACATAGTGGTATAATCCATTTGATATCACCTATCACAGATTAGGAATAATGACATCATGAATAGGGGTCCTAAAAAATTTGTAAATGCTGACACCAGTAAGAAGATAGAAATTGCGTTTGGAATCACGTTTGAAAACTGATCAAACAGATTCATCATAAGCTAAAACATGAAACATAAAAAGTCTCTGACGTCTACAATGCAACACAAAATAAATTTTAGCATTTTGGTCAACTGGTCAAAAGTTATAACTCGTCAAATAGGGCTTCCCAAAATTATGTGCAAAGTGCATCAGCATGACATTGATAACTAACCAACTTTGAGGGATTCAAAACTTAGTCAAACGGATTTGAAATGACTTGAAATATGAAACATAGGTTCTTAGGTATGGATACTAGACACTCCCAAAGCGATGAGTCCTAAGACATTTCTAGGTGCAAGTTATTTGATTGCAAACATAACCTCCTATCACTTTTTGACACTTAGGGTAAAATGTAGATTTGCAACTAGCTAAAAATGAGACTTCACAAAATGGCTCGGAATCTCAATTTAACTTCATAGAACACATAGACACACTTAATGTAGGGTGTTAGAAAGATTAAACACCTTAGGGGCTCAAAGGTATAGTTGGGTACACATGCATTTAAAAGCATTTAAAGGGCTTAAAAATCTCAATGGTACTTAAAATTGGGAAGACAATTTTGAGTCCCAATAGAGGATAAAGGCATGATTTAAGAAGAAAAAAGAATACTAACAAAAAAATTGAGAAGTCATTAGATGTGTAGAAACTTACAAACAATCAACTACATTTAATGAATTAGTTGATGATTGCAAATAAAAAATTGAACATAAAAGACATTGAGATTGCAGCTTTGAAATCAGAGAATGAATTATTATAGAACAAATTGAAAACTAAGAATTTAGAATTCATTGAAAGGTTCAATATGCCTAGTGAATCCATGAACTACTTTGAAAAACTGATGAGTATGTTAGCTTGGCTTTTCACATGAGAAAATTCTACAAAATTATAGTGAAAGGTCCAGTTATCCTTTTACAATTAGGGATTATATGGATTCTAATTTATTATACCCTAGAAAAATCCCTAATTGTATTTCCCTAATGTCATTTGTGTTGTAGGTTTTTGAAAAGGTTTGACATTGTTTACCTTTTCAAATGTGCGTGAGAAGTTTTTCAAATAAAGTGTTAAAAACCTTTGAAATCCTTTATTTATAAAGTTTGGCGCAACCTTTTTCAAAATATTTTTTCAAAAATCCACTTTACCCTAGTACATGACTCTTTTAACCTTAGGTTTTCCTTGGGTTAGCTCGCCCTTTATTTTTTTTTAAAGATTCTTAACCCTAGGTGAGTCATTTTTTGTGATCATTGATCAAAGGAAGATCGATGATTGTCACTTTCCCACTTTTCAAAAGATGCATGAAAAATAACTAAAGAGAGAACGTGACAAGTCAACACCTATCCAAGTGGGCTTCTCTTTTGATTTTCAAGTGTTATAAAATGATGCACCTTCTGAGCCATTGATCAGATGCAGATAAATGCTTGTCACATTTTCGATTTCTAAAGTTGCATGAAGGATAAATAAAGTGAGGATGCAAGCGTTCTACATGTGGACATAGTGGGACTAGACTCAACTGTTGGCTACAAATAAAAGTGCGTCAGAGTATGTCTTCCAAATGGCATGTTTTAGTTATTTGAAGGTAATAAATTCAATAGAAGAACTTTAGTTTATAGAAGCCATCAGATCTTGGATGATTGATGGCTGTTGCACTCTCGCATTTTAAAGATGTATAAAAGATAATTAAAGTGAGAATACAACATAGTGACATGTAGAAATGGAAAGGCTAGCCCAAGTTCGTATGAGGTTCTAAGTGGCATATTTTAATTTTCTAAGGATACAAAATATAAGGAAAGGTATTATTTTATCGTAGCCGTCATATCATCAGATGATTGACGATTGTTGTATTCTTTCTTTTTGAAGATGCGCAAAGATTAAGCAAAGCAAGAATGTGAGCATTTGACACATGTCTTAGTGGGCCCAAATTAAAAAATAAACACAACAATAACTAAGATTCTTCGGAATTGTTGATTAAATATAGATCAATGATTGTCACTTTCTTGCATTTTAAAGATGCTTGACCTTTAGCTAAAGCAACAAAGTGACATAATGATATTGATAAAACATTGATATAAGTATGATAAATATGTTTCAATCATTGTTTTATCACTAATGTCAAACTTGCTACTTACTGATAAGATAATTACTTCTATGAGTTAAGTACTACCATTTATTTGATTGATGAAGAGGATTTGATCAAATGAGGTAACAATAGCACCCAGAGGAAAGGTTGAGTTATGATATGAAAAGGAGTACAAGAATCAGTTAAGAAAATGATATTATAGTGCATTGATAATGTATTTAAGGTTGCAAAGGTTGGGTTACATTGAGTACGTTTAGAAGAATAAGTTAAACAAAGTTTTTCTGCCAAGCTTGATCAAGTGGACAATAGGTGCCAAGCAAAGATAGTGCAAGCTGAGCAAAAAATTAGTTAGAGTTGAGAAAATTCAATTTTAGTATGCACCAAGTAAAGTTTAGTTGATGCTAAGTGTAGACACCTAAAAACCTTTAGAAAATAAAATATTTTTATTTTCTGAAAAATTCCTGATGACATCATCATTTATTAATTAATTAATTTATTTTTATGCCATTAAATCCCTTTATCTTAATTAAAAATATTTAATTAAAGAATCCCTCCCAAAAATCTTTAAATCTTATTTAAACATTATTTCCTTATTTATTAATTATTTAATTAATAAATTGACCAAAAAACCCAAAATAAATAAAAAAATTATTTTTTGCCCAAAACTTGGCCAATTTCCTTAAGACCACTAACCTCTTCCAAAATCTTCTAATCCTTCTTTAATTTTAATTAAAAGCTAATCCCATCATTTCCTACCCCTAATCCCTACTCAAAATATTTAATTAAGATTAAATATTAATCCTCATGTTTATTAAAAAAGTTTTAATAAATATCTCCTCAACCCAAACCCTTGAAATAAATAAAACTTTATTTATTTCCTAAAAATCTAATTAATCCTCATCCTAAGAAGTTCTAGACTCTTCTAGAAAGTCTTCATCCTCATCCTAGAAAATTCTAGACTATTCTAGAAAGTCTTTATCCTCATCCAAAGTCTAGACTCTTCTAGAAGATGTCTTTAAACCTAATCCTAATCCCCTCCTAACCTTGTCACATTCTCTAAACATGGGTTAAAACTTATTAACCCAAGCCAAAGTTAACAAATATCTCCTCCTTCACCCACCCTCATTAAATGCCATCCACTTGCCTATCCCTAAGCTAATCCTAAACCATCCTAATCGATCCTCTAATCATTTGCACAATCCTAAGCAAGCTTAAAACCCTCCTAATCAAGCCCAAGTCGAAATTGCTCTCATCTCCCTCAAAATATCTCAACCATAAAACCTTATGAAGCCCACAAGGTCATAAATGACTCTTCCAAGCCCTTTTATTTCTCTTACAAGCCATTATGAGGGTCTTTATGAAGATTTTATCCCTTGAGCCTCCTTTGTTGACTCATCCTTCCCCTTTCCTCCATCCTCTCACCCTGTGACATGTGTCATGCCCTGATTGGCTATAAGGAAGCACAATCCATGTGCTCTCCTCTCATGCAATTTGAGCCCTCCATGAGTTTTTTTCCATCCTTGCATCTTAGCCCTCAATCCCTCAAGTCTCTTGCCTATTTAAGGAATCCTCTCCCAAGCCATTTTAACACAATACATGAAGTAAAGTCATAATGCCATTTTAAGAAGCCATTTTACATCAAAACCATACACTTACACCCAAATTCCAACTCCATTTGAAGCCCTTTTTGAAGCATAAGCTTGAGCATACATCCTATCTATTTAGACAAAGCCACTCAACAAGAGAGCTTCTCATTGAGAGAGTCCATTAATGGCTCATATTCTCAATTGAGAGTTCATCTTAGTCTATCTTGAAGTTTATGAATTTTGTTTAGTTTTTAGAAGCTTTATTTAAATTTGGTTTCTATTAGCATACTAACATTGCTTATATACATTTTGGCACGCCCGGTGGGACCCTGCATGGGTCATCTTCATTAGCTTTTTTAGTCAAGTTTTGTATGTCATTTGCTAATTTTGGCTAATTTTGCTTGTTTTTGTGATTGGTAGGATTGTATAAATTTGTTTTTTAGGTCCACATGAGCATGAAGAAAACAAAGGAACTCATAGTCAATCTCATAGTGTTTGCAAATTTTTCAAGCTTATAGGTGGACAAAGCACTTGAAATTCTTCTTCCTCTTCTTGTCTATATTCTTCTTATTCCATCTACTTCTTCTTCTTCTTCTTCTTGTGGGAGATCTTGGCCATTTTTTTTTAAGGAAGAAAAATCATACACACTTCTTTTTAGTGCTTAAAATGAACCCCTAAATCATACTTAAATCTATTAAAAACTAAAAATTTGCAAAAAAAAAAAAAAAGCATTTTAACAAGTGAAACTAAACCAATCCAATCATTTGCATTCTTGCAACATCAAGGTTTTAGATGCATTCATGCAAAGTTAGGAACACTTCATTTTTGGGAATTTAAAAAGAACTTCAAGTTTCCATTTCAAAAGGTTCAAAATCAACACTAAGTGCACACTAAAATCTAAGTCAAACTCAAAGCATCAATCAAGGATAAAATGAACCTCATTTGCAAATATTTTAAAGTTCTTTTAAAAATCTCATGAAAACTAAGAATCCTAAATGGTTGCCAAAAATTGTCCTAAAAGCTTTGTTATTTGTTCCAAACAAATGTCTTGTTGCAAAATCTTGAATGTTTCTTAGGTTTTTCATGCATCAAAATAATCTAGGAATATCATTTTTGGGCTTAAAATGTGCAAGCTAGAACACAAAATCTTGACTGAAAACCAAAGTCCAAAGAGTCATTTTCACTTTTGAGTCCAAAAAAATCTTGAATGATCTAAGGTTAAAACAAAGCACTTCAAAGTTCTTAAAACAACACACAAAATCTCAATCTTGAATGCTCAAAGGTAAAAAACTTGAATGTTTAATCACTTGTCTTTGAATGCATGTTGCTAAACACACTCTTGAATGCCATGGATTAAAATCAAATTTTTCTTGAATGCATAATTAAAACAACAAATCCAATCTTGAATGCCAAGGATCAATTAACCATTGCAATATCAAACACTTCATTTGGAGCTTCTAAAATTGAACAAAACAAATCTCTTTTCCACATGCAATTTAGGTAAAGTTTGATTTTTGGACATTTAAGAAACTTTGTTAAGTTAAATACAAATTTGCAAAAATTAAATTGAGTAGTCCTTGGATTCACCTCTTTTCTAATCACCAATCAATTCAACCATTGGTTGCAATCTTAGCGCCATTTATGGGGATGGGTCTACTTGAAAAAGGTGTTAAATGTTCCACAATCTAACTCACTCACTTGGTCTTTGAACGTTTGCTTTAGCTTTATCAAAATTTTTAAATGACCAAAACTCTAGATTAAATCGATCACACTTCAAGTTTGGGCACTAAAATTGAACAACTATTGACGTGGAGGGCCTCCAGGCGCGCGCTTGACAAATCGAGTCTCACACATCTTTGCTTTGGGCTTAAAACAAAATCACACCAACTCTTGAATGCTTTAAAGGAAATTAATTGATAATTGACATGGAGGGCCTCCGGGCGCGCAAGTTTTATTTTGTTGACCCTAACTCTTCTTCTTGTTTACATTCTTCGATCGATTTACTTTTGTTGGCGCTTCAAGTTAGAATTGAACATTGTCTCTTAAACATGAGTGCTTGCAAAGTCTAGATTAGCACACATAAGAGTCAGTTGGTAAAAGAACAAGCGTGGTTTTTTTTTTTTTTTTTTTTAGCCCAAGGTCATCCAAGTCTTCTCTCCTCTTGTCGTCTTTCGAGGCCATCTTGGGTGCATAAGATTAGGATCCAAAACCTTGTTTCTTTTTAGGAGGCTTGCTTGGGGATTTCATCACCCCTTGGACGACTTCAACTCTAGCATTCCGATGGAGTATAAAAATTGGGAGGTGAATCCAAAGAAACCTCTCTTGGAATCAAGATTTTTGTCACTCGGGGTAAGCCTCAAGGAAATTTATACCCTTGAGAAGTGAAAGAGGAGAAGTGGGTTATCGCTCCTCTCGGCTGTGTGACATCTTGTTGGTTTCATCTACAGATTTGGGTCTCACGTACCTTTGGGTATATCGAAGACTCCCTAGCTAAACCAACTGTCAGCCTTGTAGACAACCATCTAGAGTGTTAATGTGTTTGAAGTGACTGATCGAAACATTTGTAAAACATACACACTCCTCAGCGCAAGTATCACATTCTGAGAATCAAAAACTTCTATCTGGTTGTTCCTATCTATTGCTTGCTTTTTTATTTGTTGAATGAATGTTTGCCAAACTTGGTCAATCCTAGCTTAGGGTATACTTAGCGTAGTCACTGCCTATTCTAGAAGTTGAACAAGTTGAAGCAAAATAAATGAGGTCTCTCAAAGCCAAGCAGATTCAAGAATTGATGTTAGAGCAACCCAAACCCAAACAAAAGTTCCACAAAGTTAAACTCAAACCATCTCAGGCATACCAAGAAATTTTAGAACTAACACCAAGTCCTCAAATTATCAAACTCCACAAAGCAGAGGATAAAGCTATCGATGAAGCACTTCAAGAGGCCTAGTTAGAGCGCACCATCAAATTTAGCCAACATCCAGGAGTTAATCCTGCTTATGCCTTACCAACTAGGCATGATTTCTATGATTAGACACCCTTGTTTCTCCACACCTTCTTGGATAAGCTTCACCTTAGAGTCATCTTTGTAGAAAAGTCAGCCATCTTAGGTTATCCCCTTAAGCATTATTAGCCCATCCATCTCATTTAGGACCAAACCATCTAGCCAGCAATCCAAAATCTTCACATCCAAGCTTTCAAAAATTGTTGTCACCTTGCTAAAAGTTTGCCATTCCTAAAATCTTTCAAAAACACCAATCTCACCAAGGTTATCCCTTTGACAAAGCTTTGTCTAGGGTAATATAGCTTTGCCACTTGTTATCCCTCATCACCTTGAGCTAAAGGTTGGGATCCACAAGTGGTCAATCTCGTGTTCTTCCTAAAGGATCATCAGTCTATCCTTAAGTTGTCACAATCACCACCAAGCTTGCACATAGGAAAGTAGACCTTTTGTGCTTTGGCAACATATCTTTGAAGTTAGAATCCCCAACCCAATCCTCCTTAGGTTTTGTCATATAGCTTTGCCTCAACCTAGGAAATCATTTGCATAGAAAATCCTTCCTCCCTTTTGCATCCACCAACATTTGTTGCATCTCATCCCTAGGAGCATTTTTCATGCCACCCGTCACTCGCTTAGCCAAGAAGAAAGAAACAATGGAGCCCTATCATTTGGATTGAACAACCTCACCCCCCTTGAGCACTCAGCCATCCTTCAGCCCAGAGAAAGCTATGCCATCATCTACTGACATTGAAGCTTTCATGAACCAACCAAGAAATGCAGTATTGGTAAATGCCATTATAGACAAGAACAAAGAGACAATCATGGCTAATTTTTGAAGGGACAATGTAGGAACCTTTGACTTTGGAAGACCCCCTCCATTATCAGATCCATCTCACCCATTTTTTGGGCAGCTGCCACTACCCATAGGCTCTTATGATCCAAATTATCCTCAATATATGCCAAAAGAAGAGCCTCCAGCCAATCCATATGATCCAACAGACCCAAACATACCATCATCCACCCAAGTTGAAATCTCCATGCCGCAAGCCAACCCAACCACCACCACTCCATCCTTGGTTCATACCTCTCTGCTCCAAACCCCCTTTACCCAAAACACCTCACCATTCACACCCTTCACTATTGCTGCTGCTGCTCCCCAACCCAGCCTTCCAAATCCACCCATCTCCCAAATCAGTGCTAGCATCTTTGGCCAACCTCAGCAATATACAATAGGGATGCCGCCCATGGGGCCAAGTAATCAACCTTTCATCACCCCCAGCTTGTTCACCATAGCCCAAAGCACAATCCCATCATTTCCATTAGGTCTTGGGACCCCAGTGCCATCAGCCACAAATCCACAAGCTACTACCCTCACTCCACAAAGCTATCAAACCCCACAAGCTACTACCAATGTTCTTCCCAGCTCTCAAGTGACCCAAGCTCCCACCACCACTCTACCAAGCTTCCAAATCTAGCCACCAAGCTATCAAACCCCATCAATTCCATTTCCTAGCTTTCAATTCCCACCACCTCCACCACCAACTAATCCATTACCTCCTATTACCAACTACTTTTCAATTCCACTTCTAGGAGGTAACCCACCAATCAAGCTAACCACCAATTATTTGCAGGTACCATCCCAAATGGGGGCGCAACCCACATACCTTGGTCAAACCCCACAAGCCCCCCGATCCTTTCCCCAAGCTTCAAAACCTTCTTATACCTTACCTCCACAAAGCAATTCATTTATCCCATAGCCACTTATGTTCCTCAATCCCAACCTCAAATCCCATATCAACAGCAAGCCTCGCAGCACATGCAACACTGTGCACCACCTCCCCCTCAGCAAACTGTCATCCACCATGCAGCTGCCCAAACAATGTACAATCCCTATCAGCAAATCCCTTACAGCCATCCATATTTAGTGGCCCCATCTAGTGCATACCTACCTCAAGGCACTCCTACATTGGGGGCACCCCAACCATCACCCATTAATTGAGAATGGGAAGCCATGAAAATAGCTTTGAAGAACATCCAAGAGAAAAATGATCCAAAAACTTTCAAGTTTGAGAATGTGTGCCCTTACCCATTTGACAAAGCCATTACCATGACACCATTCCCCAAGCATTTTGAGACACCCAAATTTGACAAATTTAGAGGAAAAGGAGACCCTATCACACATATCAAAGAATTTTACATGCACTGCCAAGAAGTGGCATACGATGATGTCTTCCTCTTGCATCTCTTTCCAAAAATCTTGGTTGGACCAGCTCTTGAATGGTTTTATAGAATCCCCTATGGCACAATTAAAATTTTTGCTGAATTATCTGAGGCATTTGTAGCCCAATATGCCCATCTTGTTGAAACAGAGCTATTAGTAGTTGATCAAGTCCACACCAAGCAAAAAGGTGGAGAAAGCCTTCCCGAATATTTGCAAAGATGGCAAACCCTTACCACCCGCATATCTTGCACCTTACCAGAGCACCATTTGGTGAAAATGTTTATTGATAATGCCCATCCTAGCTTGGCTCACCACATGACCATGAACTGTTTGCAGACCTACAAAGATATCAAAGAGAAAGGAATGATCCTTGAGCAAGGACTCATTAAAGATGGTGTGGTCAAGATTTACAAGGAAGCCAACCAAAATCAATCACATTCCAATGACAAGTCTAGGTATTGGACAAAAATAAGCATGTTACAACAGATGGCGTCACTGACACCAGACATGTGAATATTGTTGGTCCTTCTCACAACCAGTCCAACCCACCCTATCAACCAAAAAATCAGCAAGCTATCAACTACCAATAGCAGAATAACCACAACTATCAAAACCACAATCCAAGACCAAACTTTCAAGGGTCTAGCAATCAAGCTAATGCCATCAATGTAGCTATAGGACAAAAGTCCAGATTCCAACCTACACCTAGAAACTATACACCCCTTGGTGAGCCATTGGATGTCATTTTTGAGAAATTAGTCAAGGAAAACCTCATCAAATTTCCTCCTACCTAGCAAATTGACCCAAGCTAATCCAAAGCTGCATGGTACAAAGACAATGAGTACTGCAAATTTCATAGGGTAAAAGGTCACACTACCCTCAGATGCATGAAATTGAAAGACTATGTGCAGGACCTCATTGATCGGAAGGAAATCACTGTTGGTGCCCAAACCTCTCCCAATGCAGGCTTATAGATCTATCAAAATGCTTTTCCTCCTCACAACAACCAAAATCCTGGAAAAGCACCTATCCAAAACAACACCAACAACCGCCAGCCAAACCAACAGCATGGGAAGAACAATGACCACACTTCATCCTATATAGACTATGGTAACCTTATAGGTTGTATATCCGAGAAAGAGCCTTCTATCAATGTTATCAATATCCAAGGACCAAACAATGAGTGTGCAGTCACCACTCGAAGAGCTCGATTTAACATCGCAGGCCCACCCGTTTCACCAACACCATCAGCTCCATCAAAAAGCCAATACAATATCTTGGAACACTTTGGGAACATGCCAGCCCAAATCTCCATTTTAGACCTTCTTCACACTAGTCCTGTGTACAAGAACATCCTTGACAGTGCTCTCATAGAATCCTGTGTCCCTTCTGATATCAATGCTACTGAGTTTTGCAATCTTGTTGGACACCTGTCATCCTCATGTGCCCTATCGTTCAAACCCACTAACATACCCGTGGTCGAGCTAGATCACACCCTTCCACTTCGCATAGCCATCATGGTATCCAATTTTTTCATGAAAAGAGTAATGATAGATAATGGATCAGCCTTGAATATTTGCACCCTAAAATTCATAAAACAAGCTGGGTATACTGAGGCAGATATCATCAGTGAGGTTATCACCATCAAAGCTTATGACAACTTGGAAAGAACCACAGAAGGAACTATTTTGCTGCCAATCAAGGTTGGGCCAGTCATCCAAGAAATACTCTGCCATGTTATTGATCTAAACCTACCATTCAACATCCTCCTCGATCGCCCATGGATTCATGCCATGAAAGCCGTTCCATCCACTTACCATCAGTGCGTCAAATTTCCGCATCAAGGCACTGAGGTAACCATCCATGCCGATCCAGAACCCTTTGCTTACTACAATGCAGTTGAAGCTTCATATACAAACCATTGCCCTGGAATTGATATCGGCACATCCATCGCCAGATCATCCCACACTTGTAATGACCCAGAAACCATCCTCGCCTCTACCCTGTCTACCGTGAAGATCAATAACAAGGGCTGTGGAGAGTATAGTCTGTCGGATGCATTTGCTTTCGGGGCACTCCCACTTGATCCACATGCCCATGGACAACCAACATATCACAAAGCTAAGGAGATTTCACCTCCTCGATACAAACAGTTTGGCCCAACAACCTTTGTATCCTCGAAAATCCCTCTTCATGAGGAGCTCACTCCAGATATCAACAATTGGTTACATTAGGATGCACCTCAAAGGAATCAGGCACGCCTTGATCACTTCAGCCAAAAGTATCCCCAAGAACATAAGCTCATCATTGAAAAATGGAACTATCAAGGTGGTGGTCTAGGACTAGAAGAAAGAGGCATGCAGTGCCCCATTGACACACACAAGTGGGAAACGAAGTCAAGTCTTGGCTTTGGCATACCCACAACTGAGGGCACCAATATGGATGGTCACGCTTTTTTGAACATTCATCGTGACCTTGTCAAAATCAAAGACATTCCTTAGGAAGTTGAAAAGAGAGCCTACAATGATATCCTAGACCAAATCTCCCTCGAAGATTCTGTTCTCCAAGAACTATCCATCCACCTCATTGACCTACCACTCACCCATCCACAACTCATAGATTGGGACCAACCAAGTGTCATACACATTAATGAGTTCACATCAGAGGAAGCACTTCTGAGATTCATGGGAGCTGAAACACCTCACAAGAAAACAAAGCGAGATTCTGCCTATATCTACAAGCTAGATCCCAAGGGGTATTTTGGAGAAAATCCCCAACCTAGTTTCGATACACCCAAAACTGGAACTAAGATGAATCTGAGACTAGCTAAGGTAGCGAAGAGAACCCCTCAGCAAGAACATCCAAAGCCACAAGAAGAACATGAGGATTTAGCATTACCTCCTCAAGATAATCGACCAGAGATATCTTCTATTCTAATTGAGGATACTAGGGAAGTCAACATCGGTTCTTCAGAGATCCCTAGGCTTGTTCACATTGCTGCATCCCTATCACAAGACCAAGCTGATCTCCTCTTTGAGGTCTTAAGAGAGAACATTGGCCGATTTGCATGGTCATATCAGGACATGCTAGGGCTTGATCCAAAGCTTGTAGTTCATCATCTTGCAGTCAATCCACAGATCAAGCCCATCAAACAAAAGCTTAGAAAAATGCACCCCAAGGTGGCATTACTGGTCAAAGCTGAGTTAGAAAGAATGTTAGCTACTAAGGTTATCCGACCTATCGACTATTCAGAGTGGATCTCCAACATGGTCCTCGTCACTAAGCCTTCTGGTGACATCAAAATTTGCACTGATTTAAGAGATATTAACAAAGCTTGTCCAAAAGATGATTTTCCCTTGCCCAACATAGATATGATTGTAGATCTTACAGCTGGACATGAAATTTTGTCCCTCATGGATGGATTTTCTAGGCATAATCAAATCAAGATTGCAGAAGAGGATCAGCATAAGACATCATTCACTACCCCTTGGGGAACCTTTTGCTACAACATGATGCCTTTTGGCCTAAAGAATGCTAGGGCTACCTATCAAAGAGCTATGACAACCATTTTCCATGATCTCATCCATAGCATTTTGGAGGATTATGTGGATGATATCTTGGTCAAGTCTCATACCTTCATGGATCATCTTGCTGACCTGAAGAAAGTCTTTGATAGGTTAGCTAAATATCATCTCATGCTGAATCCCAAGAAATGTGTCTTTGGGGTCACATATGGCAAGCTTCTAGGCTTTATAATTTCTAAACGAGGTATAGAGGTCGACCCCAAGAAGGTCAAGGCTATCTTAGACATGCCTCCTCCCCAGACACTGCGACAGCTTCGTTCTCTGTAGGGAAAGCTTCAATCTGTTCGACGCTTCATCTCCTAGCTTGCAAATAAGTGTACACCATTTTCACATTTACTGAAGAAGGATGAGAACTTCAAGTGGGATCCTTTATGTCAGTGTAGCTTCGACCATCTCAAGTAGTATCTCATCAATCCCCCTATCTTGGTTCCACCAGTTCCTGGTCGTCTCCTAATTTTGTACATATCAGCAACACCTACTGCTCTAGGGGCACTTCTAGCACAACTCAATGACTACAACAGAGAAAGAGCCATCTACTACATCAGTAGAACCCTAGTTGGTTATGAACTCAATTACACTCCTATGGAAAAAGCTTGTTTGGTAGTTGTTTTCTCAACTCAAAAGCTTTGCCATTACATGCTAAGCCATACCATCCAACTAGTCTCCAAGATTGACCCTCTCAAGTATATGCTCTCTAGAATAGCACTTACAGGCCGTTTGGCCAAATGGGTTATGCTCCTTAGCGAATTTGACATTCAATATGTGGATAGAAAGGCAATCAAAGGGCAAGCTATAGTAGATCACCTAGCTGATGCACCTCTAATAGATGCTTATCCGTTGATCATAGAATTTCCAGATGAGCATATCTATCTAATTGAAGAGTAACCCCCATGGAAACTTTATTTTGATGGCTCATACACATCTCATGGATCAGGTGCAGGAATATTGTTGATCACACCTCAAGAAGATTACATTCCAAAAGCCTTCAAGCTACAATTCCCTAGCACCAACAATATAGTTGAATATGAGGCCCTCATAGCAGGATTAAAGATAGCTGCAGAATGGAATATTATTGAGCTACAAATCTTTGGCGATTCTCAGCTCATCATCAAGCAATCCCTAAATGAATATCAAACCAAAGATGAAAAGCTATTACCCTACAAAGAGCAAGTTGATCAGCTAACCCAACATTTTACAAGGCTTCAGTTTACACAAGTGCCTCGAATACAGAACAAAGCAGAAAATGCTATGGCTACTATAGGCTCGCTCTTGGAAATTCCCCAAGCAACTACACAGTATGAGTTTTTAGTGGAGCAGCTCCTCACACCTGCCTATGAGAATGAGGATTCAAACCGTTTTTGTATCTTGATTGGTCCCCAATCCCCTTAGTACCATGAGATTCACGCTTACCTTAATGATGGTATCATATCCCCTCACCTCACACATACCCAATGCCAGAACCTCATCCGAAAATCATCCTGTTATGTTATCATAGCCAATACCCTATATCGTCGGGGTTATCACGATACTCTCTCTCGATGTTTAGACCAAAACAAGGCCGCGATGGTCTTAAAGGAAGTACACTCTGGACTTTGCGGTGCCCACACGAATGGTATTGTCCTAGTGTGACAAATCCTTAGAGTAGGCTACTATTGGCCTACCATTGAAGAAGACTCTTGTGACTTTTTCAGAAAGTGTCTCCCATGGCAACATCATGCAAATCTTGTGCACGCTCTAGCACAAGATCTACAGCCTATTGCACCACCTTGGCCTTTCGCTTGTTGGGGCCTTGATCTAGTTGGAACTATCACACCCCTCTCATCTGATGGACATAAATGGATAATAACAGCTACAAACTATTTCACTAAATGGGTGGAAGTAGTCCCCCTAGTCTCAGCTACAGGAGTTCAGGTCTCCAAGTTCATCTTGTACCACATTATTTTCTGCTTCGGCATCCCATCCACCATCTTCACCGACCACAGAGGTAACTTTGAAAATCTCAACATGGAAGAATTATGCACTTCCCTCTGCATCCATCACCATTTTTCTATCCCATATTTCCCACAAGGTAATGGCCAGGTAGAGGCAACTAACAAAACCCTCCTCAAAATCTTAAAGAAAGTTGTCAATGATTCCGGTCGTGATTGGCACCTAAAAATCAATCCAGCCCTATGGGCCTATCGAACTTCCTTCTGTACATCCACAAGCACAACTCCATACTCCCTAGTCTATGGTGCCGAAGTGGTACTACCTATAGAGGTTAAACTTCCCTCCTTGCGCATATCTTTGCAAGGGCAAATATTAGATGAAGAATACAGAGTAGCTCGGCTCACCCAGCTAGATCTCTTAGACGAGAAATGACAACAAGCCTATGATCATCTCATAGTCTATCAAACTCGTCTCAAAAGGAATTTCAACAAGAAGGTGCTTCCACGACACTTTCAACTAGGTGACATGGTCCTTAAAGAAAACATGAAAGTCCAAGCAGATCGAGAAAAGAAAGGCAAGTTTGAACCTACATGGCTTGGTCCTTACATTGTCACTGCTTCCTTTGGCTCTGGAGCCTATCGGCTATCTACACCGAAAGGAGAACTCTTGAATGATCCTACTAACATCATTCATCTCAAGAAGTTCTATGCTTGAAGATCCTTGGTATACCTAGCTTTTGAAAAATACAAAAAAAAAAATAGTAAAGAGAAATAAGCATCCAATGGTGAAAACTTGGCAATTCAAGCACCTTGGATAGGTACCTTGGTGAAAACCTGGTAAGTTAGGTGCCTTGTGTACTAAGACTAATCCATTATCTATCACTATCCTATCCCTCATCCATTCACCCACCATCCCATAAAATACCTGCTTGTTCCCTTGGTGTTCCAAATAAATATCCAAAATCTAATGGAGCTTGTAAATACCTCTTGTACAGCTTGTAAAATCTTGTACCTCAGCTTGTAAAATCTTGTACCAAAGCTTGTTTTATACCTTGTAAATCTTGTACCATACCTTGTATAACCAAATCTTGTCCAAAGTTTGTACCATATTCCAGCCTGTAAATAATCTTGTATCTTAGCTTGTATACTATCACATGCACACACAAAACCCCATTTTCACTTAAGCTTTTTGCAAACCATCTACCTATCCACCTATCACCTATTATAGACATCCCATCCTTCACAAACATTTCCATCTCACAAAAACCAAAACATGAACAAACTTGTACATTTGTAACATATCTTGGTCCATCAGCTTATACATCCTCTTTAGCTTAGTACCATTGTATCTATCTAGCGTTCATGTCAGTTCGTCCTTGATCAACATCTTGCACCCATCGCACATCTTGGTTAGCTATTCCAATGCATCCTTTAGCTAGATTTCCTGTCACCAAAGTGTTATCTTTCTTAGTTCAGCTTGCCAGACGCATCCCTCATCCAAATCCACCAGCTTAGGTGCTCTCCGATAGGTCTTTGTAGGATATAGCTTTCCTCATGTCTGATCTTGGTCTGCTAGTACCTCGTCCTACCCATCTCATTGGCAAACAGTTCTCTTTTGGATTTTTGCTTTCTTTTGATTTGGACTCTTCCCTGTTGGGTCTTGAAATATCTTTTCCAAGCAATCTCCTTGTTCCCTCCTCAAGGTTTCCACGATCTTCCATATCATGGTATACTATGAATGGGGCAATCAGAGCGTAAGGTCTTGATCATGTCTTTTGTTTGTTTTTCTTTTCTGCTTGTGGGTTACCCAGTGTCAGTTCCACGCTGCTTCTTTTAGGAATCATGTGTGATGTTGGGGCAATCCTTGCGTGTTTGTTTTGAGTCAGTTCGTCCGTCCTCTGGACAGTTGGTGAAAAGGCCTTGATGTTCTTGGTAACCTTGGCAATTAACCAATAGTCCTATAGAAAATCTAGTGCTCAACTACATGGTGGTACTTCTCTTTGAAGTATCCCCCCGCTCAAAAAGCTTCAATGGTTTTCCTTCATCTCCATTGTCCCCCATCCATATCCAACATCCGTCTCTCCTACCCCAGCTTATGCATCAGTATCTCTTTGAATCACTCCTCACCTTTAGCTTTAGGGATCCACAATCCTAGTCTTAGGGATCCACCAATCCAAATCAATCCACCAAGCCTCATCTTTCGAGATCCATAATCCTAGTCCTAGGGATCTCCGAAACCCATCTTTCACCAATCTGACTCTTTGAAATCCTGTTGCATCAGCTTTTTAATCCCCTCATCCATCTCCCCATCCTGGATTCCTTTTATAGTGCTCCACTCCTTCATCCTCTGCAATCCCTAAGATCTTAAGCTTGCTTCCTCTTGTGCCTCCGATTCTCCTTTATCATTCTCCCATAGTGAGAGTTTGAGTTAACTAAACCTCTTCTCTTAAGCCAATCTGAGTCTTCTTGCTCATCTCAGATTCTTGTACTTTTCAAAAAGTCGTCGAGCCTCGCTTTCTCTCCCCGTCGCCTTCTTGAGGGGGCATCTTGCAGTCCATTCTCTCCTCTTCTGCTCTAGCCTTGGGCATCTTATTTTCTTATCTTTGATGCCATGCCACTTGCGGCATCACATCAAAGAGGGGAAAAATGTAGACACCTAAAAACTTTTAGAAAATAAAGTATTTTTATTTTTTGAAAAATTCCTGATGACATCATCATTTATTAATTAATTAATTTATTTTTATGCCATTAAATCCCTTTATCTTAATTAAAAATATTTAATTAAAGAATCCCTCCCAAAAATCTTTAAATCTTATTTAAACATTATTTCCTTATTTATTAATTATTTAATTAATAAATTGACCAAAAAATCCAAAATAAATAAAAAAATTATTTTTTGCCCAAAACTTGGCCAATTTCCTTAAGACCACTAACCTCTTCCAAAATCTTCTAATCCTTCTTTAATTTTAATTAAAGGCTAATCCCATCATTTCCTACCCCTAATCCCAACTCAAAATATTTAATTAAGATTAAATATTAATCCTCATGTTTATTAAAAAAGTTTTAATAAATATCTCCTCAACCCAAACCCTTGAAATAAATAAAACTTTATTTATTTCCTAAAAATCTAATTAATCCTCATCCTAAGAAGTTCTAGACTCTTCTAGAAAGTCTTCATCCCCATCCTAGGAAATTCTAGACTATTCTAGAAAGTCTTTATTCTCATCCAAAGTCTAGACTCTTCTAGAAGATGTCTTTAAACCTAATCCTAATCCCCTCCTAACCTTGTCACATTCTCTAAACATGGGCTAAAACTTACTAACCCAAGCCAAAGTTAACAAATATCTCCTCCTTCACCCACCCTCATTAAATGCCATCCACTTGCTTATCCCTAAGCTAATTCTAAACCATCCTAATCCATCCTCTAATCATTTGCACAATCCTAAGCAAGCTTAAAACCCTCCTAATCAAGCCCAAGTTGAAATTGCTCTCATCTCCCTTAAAATATCTCAACCATAAAACTTTATGAAGCCTACAAGGTCATAAATGACTCTTTCAAGCTCTTTTATTGCTCTTACAAGCCATTATGAGGGTCTTTATGAAGATTTTATCCCTCGAGCCTCCTTTGTTGACTCATCCTTCCCCTTTCCTCCATCCTCTCACCCTGTGACATGTGTCACTCCCTGATTGGCTATAAGGAGGCACAATCCATGTGCTCTCCTCTCATGCAATCTGAGCCCTCCATGAGCTTTTTTCCATCCTTGCATCTTAGCCCTCAATCCCTCAAGCCTCTTGCCTATTTAAGGAATCCTCTCCCAAGCCATTTTAACACAATCCATGAAGTAAAGTCATAATGCCATTTTAAGAAGCCATTTTACATCAAAACCATACACTCACACCCAAATTCCAACTCCATTTGAAGCCTTTTTTGAAGCATAAGCTTGAGCATACATCCTATCTATTTAGACAAAGCCACTCAACAAGAGAGCTTCTCATTGAGAGAGTCCATTAATGGCTCATATTCTCAATTGAGAGTTCATCTTAGTCTATCTTGAAGTTTATGAATTTTGTTTAGTTTCTAGAAGCTTTATTTAAATTTGGTTTCTATTAGCATACTAACATTGCTCATATACACTAAGCACCAGCAAAATTTAGTTCATGCTGAGTATTTTGATAGTGGATGATGAGCAACATAGTATGTGCCAAGCATCAGAAGCTAGTTAATGCCAAGTGTCAGTATTATGAGAAAGATTGAGAATTCAATGAATTTGAGCCGACAAGTTTGATTTCTTAGATTATGTGAACCATGTGGAAGATAAGGTTGATGAACTAGTGGCACAAAATTCAAGGTGAACCATTTTGAGTTGAATTCAAAGAGAATTGAAGCATAAGTTTCTAGAAGGGAATGAAATGAAATGAGGGGTAGATTCATTGAATCCTACCTAATCTGACCTAACCCTAAAATGGATGATGGAGGATGAATGACAATATATCTTAATTCTCTATTTATAGAGATGGATGGTTAGAAGCAAGGGTTGTCATGTGCAAGAACCTAAGACAAGGAGTTTGGGGTGTTACTTTATTCAATGACCTAAGAGAAGAGATTGCATTGGCAAGAAAAGCAAGAAAGCTTAAGGGTATGAATGCTTGAAGTGTCAACAAGCTATCAGAGCTAAAGTGTATAAAAGCCAAGCATAATGGAGGAATGAAACAAAGATCTATAATATGCAAGTATGTTGTAAGTTGTTATTAGACCAAACCTTACTATTACTCTCTAATCATTGTATTAGTCTAGGGTAAATCCTTCAGATTAAGGTTGACCTAACTATCATTTGTAAATCATTTAATTGGGTGACATTCTAAGTGAATGATCTAAAGTCCTTTAACAACTCTCACTCTAACAAGGTGATTAAAATCTGTTAATCAGGGCACATTTAATAGTGTGCATTATAACCTTTAATAGGGTTGGCCTTTCACACAACATCACTTTGGAAGAGTGAGAATGAGTAGCATGTTAATGGTGGTTTTTTTCAAATTGGGTTTCCACATTAAATCATTGTGTCAAATGTATTATTAAATCTATTATGTTTCATGTTTACATTTCTACAAATTGATTTGATATTAACCTACAAGTATGAGTGATTGCATAATCTAATGGATGCATGTATAATGAATTTTTTTTATGGATATGGGTTCACTAAGCTATGAAAAGTTTTATTTTTACATCTAGACCTTAGATAACTAATTTAACTCCCCTCACAGTTATTCTAAAGAATTTTAATAATTGCTATTAGAGCTGTTTGCTTAAGAGGACTAGTTTGAAGGTACTAGAAGCACAAAGATCAAGATGTCAAAAAGAGAAGTACCCAAGCTTAATAGAGATAAATTTCCTGCATGGTAAAGTTTGATGAAGCTACACCTAGGAGGTCTTGGAGATCATGCACAATCTACCATTTCTATTGAGCATACTAATCCTGTTGGAGCCCTAACTATTGAAGATCTTAAAAAGAAGAAAGAACACAACCAGGCAATGTTGGAGATTGCCTCTACCTTAAGCTATGCTAAATTTGATGATATCAAAGGTTGTGATAGTGAAAAGAAAATGTGGGATGCCCTATACACTATCTATGGAGGTGAAAAGAATGTTCAAAGAGCCAAAGTTGAAAGTCTCAAAGGTAAGTTTGATGACACGAGAATGAAAGAAGGTGAGAATATTGTTCAATATTGCTCTAAGATAAAAGATATTGTTAATGCAATAAGAGGAGCTATTGGTAAAATAGATGATGATACTGTGTTAAGTAAAGTTTTAAGAACACTGTTGCTTGTTTATCCTATTAGAGTTTTTACAATACAAAAGCTAAGATGTATGTCAAGGAATGATCTAACTCTTGAAGGTATGGTAGGTAGGTTCACTACTTTTGAGCTATCTAACATTGATAATTATAGACCTAAAAATATTGAATATAATGTCAAAGCTAAGATGTCATTAAAGGAGCCTGATGAGAAGAAGAAGAAGAAAAAGAAAAAATATGTGGCTAGTGACAGTGATATAGATGAGGAAGATGTAGATCAACTTGAAGGACTATTAGCAAGGAGATCTCATATAGGTAAAGGAAAGTTTAAAGGTAAGTTACCTATCATGTGTTTCAATTGCAATGAGGTTGCTCATATTGCTACTACATGTCCAAAGAAGAAGAATTATATAGGTGGTGACAAGTACAAAAGTAGAAGAGATGAAGTCAACAAAGACTACAAAGACAAAGGCAAGAAGTCTTGCTACATTTTTGAAGAGGAAAAAAAAGATAGTCTAAAGATCATGATGATGATTTGGTGTATATTGCAATGAAGGATGAATCTAATGAGGATGAGGTAATTGTACTAGTGTCTTGTGTGAACAAGAATGATAGATGGATCATTCATAGCAGGTGTTGACATGGAGATAAAAGTAAGTTCATTACCTTGAAATATTATGATGGAAATACTGTAAGGTTTGGTAATGATGCACCATGTCTGATAAAAGGTAAATGTTCTATCAAACTCACAAAAAATATTTTATGTAACAATGCTTACTATGTTCAAGGACTTAATTATAATTCATTGAGTGTGTCACAACTAAATAATTTGGGTTGTAAGGTTGAGTTTAAGAACAAAATTGCTAAGATATATGATACTGATTGAAAACTAATTGGAAAAGGTGATCAAACTAGAGGTAATCTATTCTACCTTGATATAGAGGATACTACTTGTTTAGTTGTAGAATTTGATGATGTGGGGCTATGGAACAAGAGGTTGTGTCATGTTAATTTTAATAACTTGGTTAGTATCAATAACATGAGAAGAGTTAGAGGTTTTCCTAAGTTGAAGAAGCCTAACAATATAATTTGAAAACAATGTCATTTAGGCAAAATGACAAAGTCAAGTTTTAAGAGTAAGATTCATACCTCAAAATGAATATTAGAGATTATTTATACTGAATTGTGTGGACCAATTAAAGTGAAAAGTTACAAAGGAGATAAGTAAATTATGTTGCTTATTGATGATTATTCTAGAATGATGACTCTTATTTTTTTGAAATAGAAATGTGATTCTTTCCAAATATTTAAGTTATACTTAGTAAGAGTTGAGAAGGAAATAGGTAAAATTCTAAAATGTTTGAGATCTAATAAAGGAGGAGAATTTACATCAAATGATTTTGAGGTGTTTTGTAATGACTAAGGAATAAAAAGATAGATATATTCTCCTAGAACCCCTCCACAAAATGGAATTTCTAAAAGAACATATCTATAATGGACAATGCTAGGACACTCATGATGGAGAAAATTGTTGCTTTGAAATGCTAAAGAGAAGTTGTAAGTACAACTATCTATACTTTGAATAGTGTACAAGTCAAGAAAGGTACTCATTCAACACATTTTGAACTATGGTATGGATGGTATGGATGCTCACCCAATGTAAAATATTTTAAGGTATTTGGAAGAAAATGTTATATTCTCAAAATTTTTAGGAATGGTAAACTAGATGCAAAAAGTGAAAAAGGTATATTCCTTGGTTACTCCACTAGAAGTAAATCTTATAAGTGTTTAAATCCTAACACTAAAAAAGTTGTGGAAAGTGCAAATGTGAAATTTGATGAATATACAAAAGTATATGAGGCTGAACCTATGAAGGAATGAGAAGAATACAAATCATTTGTATAATTTTATGAAGGTATGCCTACGAATGACGATGTTGTAAATCAAGTTGTAAACCAACAACAAGTTTTAGTGACTACTGAGTCACATACTATGAATGTCGAGTTGCATTTAAGAACCGAGCTACATTCAAGTGTTGTGTTATAGAATGAAGTTAAGGCACATTCTAATTCTAAAATTAGTGTACATGAAAGAGATGTTGAACTACTTGATAGAGACCTATAGTGATTCAAAAGTTGAGAGACCAAATGTAGAAGCCAGAGCTGAACCAAGATTGTCTAAGTATGTCAAGAGACATCATCCTACTACACAAATCATTGGAGATAAAGATACTAGACCTATGAAAAGGAACAAGTTGAGAAATGATACATGATTGCTGAGCATTCAAGAACCTGAAATAGGGAAAGATTCCTTAGAATATATGGACTCGAGTAAAGTCATGGAAGAAGAGATTGAAAAAATTGAGAAAAATGAGACATGGACTCTAATTCCTACATTAGAAGACAAAAATGTGATTGGTACCAAGCAGGTGTACATAAGCAAGTTAGATGAAAATGGTGAAGTCACAAGGAACAAGGAAAGATTAGTTTGTAAATGATATGCACAAGAAGAAGGGATAGACTATGGAGAGACATTCCCCCTTGTTGCAAGACTAGAAGGAGTAAGAACTCTACTTTCTTACTCTGCATACAAAAGTTTCAAATTTTATTAAATGGATGTTAAGTCTATATTTCTGAATGGTATATTGGAGGAAGAGGTTTATATATAACATCCAAAAGGATTTTTTGATGTTAACAATAAAATCATGGTATGTAGACTACAAAAATCTTTATATGGTTTGAAGCAAGCACCAAGAGCATGGTATTAGAGGTTACATAATCATCTAGTGAAGATTGGATTTGAAAGGAATGATAATAACAACAATCTATTTTTGAAGATAAAGAAAGGAAAAGGTATTTTGTTATCTAAATTTTTGTTGACGATATCATATTTGGAGGTCAAGATACTTTATGTAAGGCTTTTGCAAATGAAATGAAGCAATAATTTGAGATTTTTATGTCTGGAGAGATCAAGTTCTTTTTGGGTGAAATATGGTATATACATCACTCAGTCAAAGTATGTAAAGGAGATACTGAAAACTTTTGAATTGAAAGATTCCAAACCATTAAGTACACCTATGGCAATAGGACATAAATTGTCAAGAATGATGTTTCAGCTGAGTTGAATCAAATATTATATAGGTATATGATTGGAAAATTACAATATGTAGTACATAATAGACTTGATAATGCATTATCTATAGGGATAGTTGCAAGATTCTTTATTAATCCCAAGGAGAATCACTTGATGACAATAAAGAGAATAATGAGATATCTAAAAGGACCAAAAGACTATGGTCTATACTACAAGAAGAATGATAAATTTGAATTGAAAGCCTATATTGATGCTGATTGAGATGGAAATATTGATGAAAGAAAGAGCATTAGTGGAGGAGCAATTTTATTATTCAAAAGGCTAGTTACATGGACTAGCAAGAAAAAAAACTACATTTCTCAATCTACTACTGAAGCTAAATATGTTGTTGTTATAGTAAATTGTACAAATATTGTATGAACCAAACAACTACTCAAATGTATAAGAGAGGAAATCACCGAACCTGTAATACTTTATTGTGATAATACAAGTGCTATAAATATATCAAAGAATCCTATGATGCATACAAAGACTAACAATATTGTAATCGAGTATGATTACTTAAGAGAATTAGTTCAAACCTTATTGTTATAAGTTGTAAGTTGTTATTAGATCAAACCTTATTGTTACTCTCTAATCATTTTATTAGTCTAGGGTAAATCCTTTGGATTAATTTTGACCTAATAGTCATTTGTAAATCTTTTAATTGGGTGACATTCCAAGTTAATAATCTAAAGTCCTCTAACAAGGCTCACTTCTAACAAGGTGATTTAAATCCTCTAACTAGATCACATTTAACAGTGTGCATTGTAACCTTTAATAGGGTTGGCCTTTCATAGGGCATCACTTTAGAAGATAAGAATGAGTAACATGTTACTAGAGGTTTTTCCCAAATTGGGTTTCCACATTAAATAATTGTGTCAAATATTTTATTAAATCTATTATGTTTCATGTTTACATTTCTGCAAATTGATTTGATAGTAACCTACAAGTATGAGTGATTGCATAATCTAACAAATGCATGCATAATGAAATTTTTTTATGGATATGGGTTCACTTCTTGAATATAATTGATTAATTGTGCATTGTCTTTAATGTTATACAAAATTTGATATCATTATCAGTTAGTGTATGTCGAGCTCACTCGAGTAGTGAAGATAGTTTTTTGTGTCTACTAAGAAGTCTAGAGTTTTTCTAGTTTAGAAGGCAATGTCTACTGAGTTCAGTTAGGCATCTAAGGAAAGTCTGCAAAAGATGAGTGTTAACCAAGCTCACTCAGTTAAAGAAGAAAATGTTGGATAGAACCAATGCTAACTGAGATCACTTAGTTATCGAAGGTTCTATGCAAGTATGCAGTGTTAATCAAGTTCACTTGGTTAACACAGGAAAATCATTTTTGAGTTAGTTTCTACTTAGTAGAGTCGACTAACAAAGGATTTTCTTATTTTGGCATATTGAGTTCAATTGATTTGATTGTTGGTTTTAGTTGACTGAGAAGATGAATATTAGTTATTGCAAGTTGTATTTGATCTGACTTGACAATATGAAAGATATAAATAAAAGGTAAATTTGAGGATAAGAAGTAAGAATATGGATTTGTGAATGTATTGAAGATTTGAAGATGAAAAGAGGAAGCAAATTAGAAGGATATGCAAAATATCCTTATGGAGCTAAACATATATATTCGATTAGGAAGGATCAAGTATACAAGATATAATTGAGATTTGTAATTAGCAAATTTAGTTGCATCGAAATCAGATCTTGTCATTATTACTCTCTAACTATTATAGTAGTGATCTAAATCTCTTAACAGAGTTGGCTTAATAGCTATTTGTAAATCCTCTAACAAGGTGGTAGTTCTATTGAATTTTCTAAAGACCTCTAACAAGGCCACTCCTAATAGGGTGATTAAATCCTCTAACAAGGTCACACCTAAGAGTGTGTTTTGTAACCTTTAACAGGATTGGCTCTAAACAAGGTTCACTTCATAAGAGTGAAAAAAATAACTAGTTGCAATTGGTGGTTTTTCCAAATTGGGTTTCCACGCTAAATCTTGGTGTCTAATGTGTTCATGCTATTTCTTTTCTATGTTTTCAACTAAGTTAAAGTAATGGTAATCATAGAAAACATCTGAAGATTTGAATACTAAATATTTATCGAGAAATTATAGTGTTTATGTCATGCCCTAATTTTAACAGGGCAAAACAAAACCAACAATTTTTTTATAAAATTTATTTATTAAAAAATATTATTATTATTATTATCATTATTATTAATATAGACACATGAACTAGAAGTATTAGGTATTGACCTTTACTTGTTGACTGTTCTATTTGAGAGATATTGTCTAATGGTTAGCCAATGTTATTATATAAAAAATTGCATCCTAAACCTGAAGCAAGTCTTTACTTATGGGATTGTGAACCACAAATTTTTGCATCTATTTAGATATAATGGTGACGAAGTTGTTATTGAGAAAGTATTATATTGCTAGGTGTTTGGAATCATTTATCACTTATTCTTACCCCCAATTATATGATGTATCACGATTTACTTATCCTTGTTATTAATGGAAAAATATGTCATTATTTTAAATAAAGAAAGATTATTAACGTAATGTGAAAATTCAATCAAGCTTTACAATTTTTAGATCATTCCTCCACTTAGAGGATTTATTTATGTTTCCTAACCCACAAGTATTACCTAATTACGAATTATTTAACTATTGCCTACACAATTAAGTTACCAACTCATCTCTAATTAAATTTCACCATCCTAGATTGATTCACTAATGGAACTGAATCTATACTTGCTTAAGGCACCAAATGTCTACTAATTGACTTTATCCTTCAACTAACAACCACACCCTAATATTTAAACAAATTGTTAAGGTTACCATCTAAAACGTAGCACTCATAACTTATTTCACTTCGATGCGATATTGCGTTTCAAATGAAAGTTATACATTTTCTCTTTTTAAAATATTAAATATACTCAAGATTGTTTCACCAAGATATTATTAATATTGGCCAATATAGAAATCACCATTTTTTTTATTTTTTATTTTTTACCTGAAGGTTCAAATTACCCTTAGACATCCTATTTCAACTTTATTTATCTTTCATTCTATTTTATTTATTTATTTATTTATTTTTAAATTTTTTTTCTAGAACAAGATACAATAAATTATTATTAACTTCTTTTTATCTGCATATGACTTTTATCCCTATGTTAATAACATTATTCTTATACATAGTATTATATTATAATCACAACATATCATTATTTTGTTATTTTCTTGACATGAGACTAAAGTTCAAGTATATATGTTTGTGCTAAATAATATTATGCCACACTTAATATTAATTCCATACTAACCATTTTCCATTCCATGATTTTATTCCCTATAGTGGATCATTTACTACTATAATAAAAATCAAAATATAATTCTAACTTCAAAATTTCACTAACTTCCCACCTAACTACTACTGCCTAATTCTCTTTCCAAACCTATGTATTTTAGTAGCAACTAAACATATTTAATTTTGGAGTTGTTTTACTTACTATCCTCTCCTATATGACACATGTCAAATTCCAATATTGACTTATTTTATTCCTAACTCCATTCTACTAGCCTTTATCTATTCATGCAACTTTTTCCCCTTTAACAAACTTCCATCTGCATGGAAAATTACCTTAGGTTTTTGGAGCATGTGACCCTCTTTATTTCTGTTTAAGGTGATACTACTTATCCTTCTAACCCCCTCCATAGGCACCTAGCTTGCAATGATGGATCATCATTGATCCCAAGGTACTCTAAATTAGATATGTCCTTTCTTTTAAATATTCACCACCTAACTCCTTCTCCCTAGGCAAATTGTTGGCTAGGTGGAAGTCAAAGAAACAAGGACCTTACATGATGTCAAGTTTGCTAAAGCCTTACCAAGTTGCATATTTTCATTGATGCCTAGTCATCCCAAGGAGGGGTGGAAACCAAGGAGAAAGGTCCTAACATGAGTCAGACCTTTAACTAGCCCATCATGCCATGATGTACGCCTAGAAAAAGGCTCCCAAAGGATATACACATTCATAGGGAAGCTGCCATGTGTATGGGAGAGGTTGGTGCCTTAACCAACACAAAGGTCACATCTCCATTTACCATTGGATAATGCATTAAGTCTTATTAGTGACTTATATCATACACCCATTCTAGTGCCAATGAATGTGCTTAGAATAATTTTGGTGGGGTTTTGGTATCATAGCTAGGTTATGAAACAATGGGCGATAATGGGTCCATGAATGGATGTACAATTTAAACATAACCTTCGAAAGAGCAAAACTTTAATGAACTCATCTTTCAAGCTAGTAGCTTCTAGGAGAGAGTCAACTGAAACATAACATCCCGAGGTAAACCCATTAGGTCTAAGTAATTTTAAAGGAATAATGATGGAAAATAAGTTGGTAATAATGAATCAAAAATATAATAATATGATGAAACCATATAAATCTTGTTACAAAGAGATGATGCTCCTACGAAAATTGAGCCATGTCTTCTTGGAAGAAAAAGTAAGTTGTAGACCTCAACGGGGAATGTTATTTAGTCAAAATGTTATTAGTGAGTAGAACTAGTGTTGAGTATGGGAAATTGAAATCAACCATTAACATGATAATGAGAAAACTTGAATAATATCTCGCTAGTGGTAAGACCTATGTGAACCATGATCATGTTAACCATAAAGAAATCTTTGGAACATACCAAGAATTGGAAGAAGTCCAATGGACTTATAATGATAGTTATACTTAGATCTTTAGGGATGAGATCACCTTTAGATTGATACCATGCTCTTATCAAAAATTGAAGAGCATAAAAAATAGAAGCAAGTTTGAATAGCTACCCTACCATGCAGTTCTAGTGGGACAAAGATTGAATAGTATATGTAGATGGTAATGCTTTACAACTCAATGATTGCAACAATGAGTTCATATCTTAAAATGGAAGCCACACACATGAAGGTATAGTGCAGGAGATTTTCCTTTGAATGTGATACGTTAAGGATGTTAGCCCTATAAGTACCCCTTTATAAGACCTAATACAAATTTTTTTGTGTAAACCCACTCCTTATAAAATTTATCATTACACCTCAAATATTGCTTGTTAAGAAAGTGCGTTAAACTAATATAAGGTATCCCATTAGGCCTCCTAGTCATGACCTTTCTAGTATTAGATATCAAGGCCTGTGACACAAATCATGATCTCTGGTTGCATAGCTTAAGGGGTCATTAGTATAATTGGAGTAGAATCTTGCCTTCAGATGACTTAGACTAATTCTAGAAATATTATGTAGAAAGGTGAGGTATTATAGTCAATTGGAAATGAACTCTTAGATTTGGGTCACATTCCTATCTATTGCAAGGAAATGACTAAAAAATGCAAGGGAGTTTTCTTTACATACCAAGGGATCCAGTGAATTCAAATTTTATAATGATAGTTTATACTTAAGTTAAATCCATGAAAACTAGCTGCCTTTAGATGAACTAATCAATAAGAGTAACAAATAGGAGAGAATTATTAGGGTGTGAATGGCTACCCCACTATGAAGTTCTAGTAGAACAATGATCAAATATTGAGATTGATGATTAGTTTTAATAATTCAAATAATTTTGTAAAGGATTTCTTAAGTGTAGTTTTTACTTATCACAATATCATATAGAACTCTTAACTTTAAGTAGATATTATTCATCTAGGAGACATCATCTCAATATGCAATAGTAAATATGGGTAACTACTTAATCATGCACATCAATCTGGATACAATTCAAATTATGGATCTAGGTTTTAGGAAGAACTTACATGCTACCATACAGATACAATGCTTACCACATGAATATGATGCTAAACTAAACAATTGATAAATGATATTTCTATAGCAAGGTCGCATAAGCATACTTCCCTTTTTGAGACCCACTATTAGTAGGGCCCAGTTTCAATGTTAAGAGCCTAAACCATTACATTTCAGTAGATGTGATATTGCAAGCTTGTTTATGACAAATTAGTGTATTTGATTAAAACCCAATCTAAGGTGGAAGGACTTAGATACATAGGGGATACGAAATTTCTTTTAAGCCATTAATACTTCAACATGATAACTTCTCCTCTTCCCCATCAGGGAACCCTGGTGCGGCCATATTATTCCTGTGAAATTATCATTCCATATGAACCCTTGTTGGATCTTTGTTGCAAATTTTGCATTTATATAATTATAATTTTTTAATTTTTTGTCTGCAAGTTGACACTTATCATTTTGTTAGATTTCTTGATGTTAGGACATGTCTTTTTTTAATTGGAATTTACTTATGTGGCCACATCTGTGTTGTTTCTCCTGTAAAATTTTTCATTTTCATTTTAAGTTATTTATGGGGTATTTTCTTGTGAATTATGTTGACAAGCATATTTTATTGAAATGGCCATACCAAGGAGGATCCTTGACAAACCACCTAGAAAATTAATGTACTTGTAAACCTTCTAGGTTATCCATTGCAAGGTTACTAGCCAAGACTTCCAAGACATCACCCCTTCTCAAGTCATAAATATGAAATATGGACCAACCTCTTTAACCATAGGTATATAATGTATATTAAATTGGTTAAGACCATAAATGCATGCTATATTGAGGACCTTGAGCAAGGACATAAACAATTTAGCAGTTAAACCTTAGTAAGGTAAGGTTAGACTCATTGGGCATCAATAGTAGAATACTCAAGGTGGGCCAACCCTTATAAATACAACCTAGGCAAGATCCCAATACTAGCACCTAGTTGATGAACTCCAGGAGGAGGTTCATGCCTAGGGGTGGAGGATGTGAGGCCTCATCCAATCCATCATAGTATAAATGAGAAAATGGCATGTTTTGATACACTTTTGAGACTATAGGGTTATGTCATTTTAATATCTGCATTTTGATAGTCTACACTTACCTGTGCATATTCTGACCTAATTGATGTATTTAATGATTCCAGTTCATGTTCTAAATTATTGAAATTTCTTTAATAGAAATTGAATGGTAGAAATACTTGTAATGTAAAATGTAATGTTTAAGTGGAAATTAGAGTTAAAGGATAGATTTGGTTATGCACTGAGACCTAACCCGCACACCTAGGGATTTAATAATTGTGGATCCAACATCTTGTCACAATGATAAAATAGATTATGAAGTTATTTTTAATATTAAATCAATCATGCTATGTTGATAAGAAAAGTTGATATTATAGTATTCTAAGAATTTTACGTGAAAATTGTTAGAAAAAGTAATTTAATTAGAGAGAATGAAGTATGGAACTCAAATGTTGAATGTGATATGAAAGTTTTGATATTTTAATATTTTGAATGCTATATTTGAAATTATTAAGAAAGGGAAAGTTAATTTGAGATGATGAAATATACGCAGGCCTAATGTTCAATGAGATACTAATTTATTTCACATATGTACTTATTGCTTACATGATTTTCTTGGACTAGTGATGCTCAAGTTTAGTGTGCAATAATTTGACTATGGGTCTAACAGGGAACCAAGGCTCAAACTACTAAAAACATTACATAGCCAAGGTTGAATAAGTGGAAAAGATTCAAACCTCATTGTAATGTGTTTTACTTTGTATATGTGAATTGTATGTGTGTGTGGTAGCTTAGTTCATGTATTATTGGAGACAAGTTACTTATAATGTAATGTGTTGTTTTGTGTGTCACTTGACACTTTTGTTGTCCATTTTGAGATGCCATGTCATTCAAGGTTTGGAAGGAAGTAACCTAACCTAAAAATAACCCCAAGTAGTACCCAAGCTAACCTCACATAGAAAAATGCTATGAGAAGTCCGCATCAAGAAAAAAATTCGAATTCCAACTTCCTATGGACTTTTAAGGACCAAAAAGTGATCCTAGGAGGTTACCATGGTGAAAAATAAGTTCCCACATGATAATAGTATGGCTTGGGGGTCTAAATCTAACCTTTAGTAGGCCTAGGTGACCTTGGGAACCCTCCAAACATGTCATTTTCTTATAATTTCGAAATTAAAGAGTCACATGTTTTTCTTCCACTTGGTCAAGGTACAAATTCAGAAAGGGGCAAGGATGTAAGTAAGGGAGGCTTCTTGTTTGGGCCATTTTTAGCTAAGTGAGAAGTTTGAAGGCTTTTTTAGGGGGCTTGGGAGAGATTAGTAGGTTGTCCATCCACTCTCTAACTTTAGAGACTCTTATGGTTTGTAAGCTTGGGAGGGAGCTCTTTTTCAACCACTCGTTTCCATTTGTAAAAGGGATTCAAGGTTGGTCTTCTTACTACCATGTATTATTTTTTTTCTTCAAACTTGCATAATGGTTTTCCATTCATGAGCTTGTAGGGGTGTGAGTTCATATTGGGAGTATCTTTCATGTCATTGTATTGTGAAGTAGCATTCATGTAAATGTTTGAATGGTGTTGTGGTATTGTGAGAATATGTTGTATTCTTGTTGCATTATGGATTTTGATATTGTGTTGTGGCATTGTGAGAATGTGATGTGCTCTTGAAGATTTCTTGGTTTATTTCTTCTTGGTTTTGTTTTCTTGTTTGGATTGGAATGTGAATGTGATCACGGGTGTGAGGGCTTCACTCACCCTTGTGGGAAGGGAAGAGAAGTCCAGGGTGAACGGGCAGTAGTTGGGTTTGCATGATTGAGGACCTTGGAGTATGGGCTCCATTGTATTCCATTTCCATTCATATTCTGCCTTGGGGGTGATAAGGGAAAAATGGTGAAGAAAGGAATTAAATGAAGTATGGGTTAGAAGGAAGCTAAAGTTGTTGGTAGTGTGTGGTGGAGGATGTTTATGAAGCCCTAAAAGGGCATGATATTTGTTGAATTATGAAGCCTCGAATGGGCATGATATTTTTTGAATTATGAAGCCCTAAGAGGGCATGAATGTTGTTTTGTGGAAAATATGACATGATATGGAAAACATCCCTATGAGCCCACCTTCACCCTATGTTCAAGGTTCCATTGATGAACATTTGTGAAATATCCTTGGGATGGGATTGTTGAAGTTTTGATATGAATGTATATGTTCTTGCAAGTATGTATGAGAGTCCTAGTTTGAGCCTTGTTCCCTAGCATGAGGGTGGTCTCTTTGGAGGCCTATGGTTGGGTGGAAAGCACCAATGGTCCTTGTTATTGTGTTGTGATGCATTTGCAGATTTGTGTACAAGGGAGCAATGGAAATGGCTTGGAATGATCATCTTGTAGATTGATGTTTGAAAGAGAAAACTTGACTTTGTGCCTCTCATTTGTAAAGGAGGACTCCCCATCTTGTTCATGTTGTTTTGATACATGATTGCATGATAGTGGTTATGGATTATTGAAGGCATCATATGCAATTGTTCCATTAATTTTTATTGGTATACACTTGGATGTAATGAGGTAGTAAGCTGAATACTTTAATGTGGATATTATTAGAGATGTACATGAATTTTTTTTTAGAAAACTAATCAATAGTAGTTAATGTCCACTGTATTCAATGAGAATTATGTTTTAGAACTCTCTCAGTGGATTTATGGAATGAGAAAACTAGTTGTACTCATATCATGGTTGAAATTATAGATGTTTCCAACAAAGTAATTGTTCAATATTGATGGTTGTTTTGTAGAATTATATAAGAAGTGGTTGATGTACTTTGATAGTTCAAAATTATGTGCATGGAAGATAGACTGTTCATTTATTAAGATTTAATAAGTCCCTAGGATGATAACACTATTACATTTTAAACATGCTCAATACCATGGTAGGAATGGAAAGAAAATAGCTTGAAAGAAATGCATATTGCAAAAATGGGACAAGCCTGTAGGTGCTTATTCAGCCTTTGGAAAATGTATGAGGAGAGGAATAATTTGATCACCAAGATTACAGGCAATAAAATATTCATGATATCAACTCTAGTACTAGGTCCTATCAACTAAATAGGTACATCAAACAAGAATTAAAATATAATTTTTTTGAAGGAATGATATAAAGATGTCAGCCATATGACTGCATGTCACAAGCTATAACAAAACAAAAATAATAATAAAATTGATACTGAGAAGAGATGTACTAATAATAATTATAATAGTACATGCTATTGCCTAATTTAAACATCTAAAGTAAATATATATATATATATATATATATATATAATAAAAATGATAACATACTCCCTAATCTAGGTGGGAAAGTTCCCACATGTTCTATCATGTAAGAAAATCCTTTATCCTTGCAAACTCTTCCCAAGGGCAATATGACATTGGTAACACCCCATTTCATCAACATCTTCCACATGGGAGGGAAACCCCACCAAAATTATTCTAAGCACATTCATTGGTGCTAGAATGGGTGTATGTCATAAGTCACTAATAAGACTTAATGCATTATCCAATGGTAAATGGAGATGTGACCTTTGCCTTGGTTAAGGCACCAACCTCTCCCATACACACGGAAGCTTCCCTATGAATGTGTGCCTCCTTTGGGAGTCTTTTTCTGGGCATACATCATGGCATGATGGGCTAGTTAAAGGTCTGACTCATGTCAGGACCTTTATCCTTTCTTTCCACCCCTCCTTAGGATGACTAGGCATCAATACAAATATGCAACTTGGTAAGGCTTTAGCAAACTTGACATCATGTAAGGTCCTTGTTGCTTTGACTTCCACCTAGCCAACAATTTGCATAGGGAGAAGAAGTCAGGTGGTGAATATTTAAAAGAAAGGACATATCTGATTTAGAGTACCTTGGGATCAATGATGATCCATCATTGCAAGCTAGGCACCTATGGAGGGGGTTAGAAGGATAAGTAGTATCACCTTAAACAAAAATAAAGAGGGTCACGTGCTCCAAAAACCTAAGGTAATTTTGCATGTAGACGAAAGTTTGTTTAAGGGGAAAAAGTTGCATGAATAGATAAAGGTGAGTAGAATGGAGTTAGGAATAAAATAAGTCAATATTGGAATTTGACATGTGTCATATAGGAGAGGATAGTAAGTAAAACAACTCCAAAATTAAATATGTTTAGTTGCTACTAAAATACATAGGTTTGGAAAGAGAATTAGTCAGTAGTGATTAGGTGGGAAGTTAGTGAAATTTTGAAGTTAGAGTTATATTTTAATTTTTATTATAGTAATAAATGAGCCATTATAGGGAATAAAACCATGTAATAGAAAATAGTTAGTATGGAGTTAATATTAAGTGTGGCATAATATTATTTAGCACAAACATATATACTTGAACTTTAGTCTCATGTCAAGAAAATAACAAAACAATGATATATTGTGATTATAATATAATACTACGTATAAGAATAATGTTATTAACATAGGGATAAAAGTCATATGTAGATAAAAAGAAGTTAATAATAATTTATAGTATCTTTTTCTAGAAAAAAATAATAATAAAAAAATAAATAAAAAAATGAATAAATAAATAAATAAAATAGAATGAAAGGTAAATAAAGTTGAAATAGGATGTTTAAGGATAATTTGAACCTTTAGGGAAAAAAAAAAAAAAAAATGGTATTTCTATATTGGCCAATATTAATAATATCTTGGTGAAACAATCTTGAGTATATTTAATATTTTAAAAAGAGCAAATATATAACTTTCATTTGAAACACAATATCACATTGAAGTGAAATAAGTTATGAGTACTATTTTTTAGATGGTAACCTTAACAATTTGTTTAGATATTAGGGTGTGGTTGGTAGTTGAAGGATAAAGTCAATTAGTAGACATTTGGTGCCTTAAGCAAGTATAGATTCAATTCCATTAGTGAATCAATCTAGGATGATGGAATTCAATTAGAGACAAGTTGGTAACTTAATTGTGTAGGCAGTAGTTAAATAGCTAGTAATTAGGCAATACTTAAGGGTTAGGAAACATAAAGAAATCCTCTAAGTGGAGGAATAATCTAAAAATCATAAAACTTGATTGAATTTTCACATTACCTTAATAATATTTCTTTATTTAAAATAATGACATATTTTTTTGTTAATAACAAGGATAAGTAAATTGTGATACATCATATAATTGGGGGTAAGAATAAGTGATAAATGGTTCCAAACACCTAGCGATATAATACTTTCTCAATAACAACTCTATCACCATTATATCTAAACTGATGTAGAAGTTCATAGTTTACAATCCATAAGTAAAGACTTGCTTTGGGTTTAGGATGCAGATTTTTATATAATAACATTGGCTAACCATTAGGCTATATCTCTCAAATAGAACATTCAACAAGTAAAGGTCAATACCTAATACTTCTAGTTCACGTGTCTATATTAATAATAATGATAATAATAATAACCCTCCCCTCTTAATTACTCCTCTTATATTTTGAAAAATTAGTATCAGAGATTTTGGTGCTTGCAGAGAAAGTTTCAAAGACCTAAGCTAAAGATTAGGATGTCTTAAAGAAGAGAGATTCCCAAGTTAAACAGAGATAATTTTGCAGCATGGAAAGGAATTATGAGGTTGCATTTGGCTACTATTAGTGATTCAGGTTGTAAATATCTTGATACTAAATACAAAACTCCTATGAGAACATTATCAGTAGAAGATATTGCTGAAAAGAAGAATCATAACATCATGTTGATTGATATTGCATATGCTCTCAGTTATGTTGAATTTGATGAAGTAAAAGATTGCAAAACAACACATGAAATGTGGACCAAACTAAAAGACATCTATGAAGGAGATTAAAATGTAAGAAGAGCTAAAGTAGAAAGTCTTAGAGGTCATTTTGATCAGAGGAAAATGAGAGAAGATGAAAACATTGCAAAATATGTGGAAAGATCAAAGCATATGTGAGTGTAATCAAAGAATTTGGAGGAGATATTGATGAAAAAATAGTTGTAAGAAAGGTACTTAGAACTCTTCTTCCTATTTATGCAATTAGAATATCAAATATTTAAGAGATGAGATGTGATCAAAATGTAAAAATAACTTTGGATACTCTAGTTGGAAGATTAACAGATTTTGAGTTAGATAACAATGATAACTATGTTCCTAGTTCCAAAGGTATTGAATTTGCATTTGAAGCTTAACTCTCACTTGAGAAAAGGATTAAGAAATCAAAGGCCAGTCAATCAAGAAGTGAAGAAGAGGAAATAGAAGAAAGCTTAGATAGTGATCTTGAAGTTGTTGAAGCCCTACTTGCAAGAAAGTATTCTAAATCCAGAGGAAAGTAAAAAGGTAAGGTTCCTCTGATCTATTTTTCATGTGATGAAGTTGGTCACATTGCTACAAGGTGTCCAAACAAAGGAAACAATGATGAAAAAAAAAAAAAAAACAAATGGAAAGAAGGATTTCAAGAAGTACAAGAACTACAAGGACAAAGGTAAGAAACCTTATTTTATGGCTAAAGATTTTGATAATAGTGAAGATGAAATGGTATATATATTGCTGTAAAAGATGAGTCTAATGATGATGGAGATAAAATGGAACTTATCTCTCATGTTAGAAAAAATGATACATGCATTATTGATAGTGGCTATTCACATCATATGACTGATAATAAAAAAAATTGAGCACATGGAATATTATGATGGTGGTAGTGTGAGATTTAAAAACAATGAACCTTGTAACGTAAAAGGAAAAGGATATATTTCTTTAACTAAGGAACTTGTATGTGATAATGGTTATTGGGTTAAAGGATTAAAACATAATATATTTAGTGTGGAACAGTTGAATAACATTGGATTTAAGGTAGAATTCATGGGTGGAAAGGCCAAACTACTAGATGGAAAAGGAGATCTAGTTGGATCTGGCAAGCAAACAAAAGGTAATCTATTTTATCTTGATCTCAGTGAAAGTTCATGTTTTATTGCTCAAGTAGAAGAAAGTTGGTTATGGCAAAAAATATTATATCATGTAAACATTAATAATTTGACTAAGATAAGAAAACATGAAAGAGTAATAGTTATTCCTAGTTTGAAGAAACCTGATATGGGTCTATGCAAAAATTGCCAAATTGGTAAGATGGGAAAGATGAGTTTCAAACGCAAGAACTATCATTCAGAAGAAGTCTTAGAGCTTGTGCACATAGACTTATGTGGACCTATTGGAATAGAAAGTTATAGTGGAGAAATTTTTTTCATTATTTTTGTTGATGATTATTCTAGAATGATGACTGTAATGTATTTAAAAGAAAAATCTGAAGCTTTTCAAAAATTCAAGTGGTACTTGACAAGAGTAGAGAAAGAAACTGGAAATAAATTGAAAATTTGGACGTCAGATAGAGGTGGTGAATTCATCTCCAGTGAATTTAATGAATTTTGCATCGAAAAAGGAATTAAAAGACAAGTATCAACCCCTGGGACACCTTAGCAAAATTACATAGCTGAAAGAAGAAATAGATCCATCATGGATTGTGCAAGAACATTGATGATAGAAAAGAATGTTGCAACCAAATACTGGAAGGAAGCTATCAGCATTGTAGTTCATACCTTAAACAGAGTACAACTGAAGAAAGACTCAAATCAAACCCCTTATGAACTATCGCATGGCTACAAACCTAATGTAAGTTACTTGAAACTATTTGGTAGAAAATGTTATATCTTGAAAGAATCTAGAAAAGAGAAATTTGATGTCAAAGGTGATAAAGGAATATTTCTAGGATACTCCTATAGAAGTAAAGCATATAAATGTTTGAATTTGTCTACTCATAAAGTCATAGAAAGTGCACATGCACGAGAATTGATGAATTTGTAGAAAAGAGTGAAGAAAGTGATAAAGAGCTAGAAGATTATAGGAGATTTTTTTACTATGAAACTAATACCCTACCAAATCTATCTATAAGAAAAGAAGCTTCACCTCCCAAGTCCCCAAAATCTCCAATAGTTACCAAGTTACAGATAGTGCAACCCGAGTCATAGTCTGAAGCACTTGAGTTAGAACATACCAAGCTAGAGAAAACTGAATCTAAAGTACCCAAGTCATAGACAGTGGGACCCAAGTTGATACTAAAGTTGATGATGAAATCAATGAAACAAATTCCAAATCTAAAGAACCTATGTTAGCAAGATATGTCAGAAGTGATCACACACTTGATCATATCATTGGAAACAATTATGATGGAACAATCACAAGAAGAAAATTGAAAGTTGGATTAAAGCAATGAATGAAGAAATAGAAAAAATAGAGAAGAAAAAAACCTAGAGTCTTGTTCCTAAACCCAAGGATAAAAATGTAATTGACACAAAGTGGGTGTTTAGAAACAACTTGAATCAAGATGGAAAAGTATCTAGAAATAAAGCAAGGTTGGTGTGTAAAGGCTATTCTCAAGAAGAAGGTATTGATTATGGTGAAACTTTTTCCCCTATTGCAAGATTAGAAGGTGTTAGAACTCTACTAGCATATGTAGCTCATAGAGAATTTAAAGTATATCAAATCGATGTAAAATCTACATTTTTGAATGGAATTCTTGATGAGGAAGTCTACATTGAACAACCAGAAGGTTTTTTAGATCCTAGAAAAAAGGGACATGGTCTGCAAATTAGACAAGGCATTATATGGACTCAAGAAAACTCCCAAAGCTTGGTATGAAAGACTTCATAATTACTTGATATAGATTTTATTTCAAAGAACAAATGATAACAATAATCTATATATCAAAGATGGACTAGATAAAAGGATTGTGTTGGCAAAAATATTTGTTGATGATACTTTATTCATAGGAAATGGTGACTTGTGCAAAATATTTTTAGAAGAAATGAGTAAAGAATTTGAGATGTCCATGATTGGAGAAATAAAATTCTTTGTTGGATTATAGATTCAGCAGAAGAAATGTGGTATCTACATTACTCAATCTAAATATATCAAGGAAATACGAAAGAAATTTGTGTTAGTGTAGTTTTTTTATTTTTCCTATTTTGCTAGGTTTTTTCTACACTTTTAATAATCTCGCTTAGGTTAATAAAGCATGTCTTATTAAGTGAATGGTTGTGAGGTGTCACCTTCCTACATGTGAGCATCCATTAGCTATCTTGGGAAGATACTTTGCTATCTTTAGTCCAATAGATGGTTGCTCCTCATTGGTTGGTGTTGCCACCTCCTCCCTCTTCCTAGCCTATATAAGCATGCTACCTGGCTTGTATTTGCATCTCTTGTTTTTGCATCTTCTTAATGCTATTTTGCTTCCAACATTTGCATTACTCTCTTGGAGACTAACTCTATGATGCTATTTTGATTTTGTATCATTTGCATTCATAGTTTAGATATTTACTCTTTGCACTAGTTTTCTGGGTTATTAATCTTTTCAGATTCTAACATGGTATCAGAGCTTTTCTATGTGCAAGAGTAGATTTTAGTTTCCTTATTTGAGAAATTCAGGGGGGGGGGGGGGCGCTAATAAATTTTATTGTAGTTTTTGAAAAATGAAGTATGCTCTTCTCTTGCATCTTTGGATGATCTTGAGAATCAAAAAAGTTTTGACAAAAATGATTTTTCTCTAGGGTTTCAATCTCAAATCTGACAACCAACTTGTATATTTGGAGTTTTCAATCAGTATTGCAGGTTCTAGCATGTCATTAATGGACTTAGAAAGCTGATCCAGCATTTGCATGTCATATTTTGGTTGCTGGGGTCGTTTCTTGATTTTTGGAGCCATTTTTTACTATTAAAGGCGTCTGATTTACACTACAACAACATTTTTTGTACATCAGCAAGGAAAATGCTTTCTGGGTTTTGTTTGCAGCCCCAAAAGACCATCTGGGTATCTTTCAATTTTTGCATGCAAGCTTTATATTTTGCAGAATCGACTATGCAAAGCTACAACCATACCCCTCTCCATTGGCAGTCGCAGATTTGAACGCAGTTTTCAAATGTCTTGTTCTTGCTCATACGGACTCCAATTTTGATGATTCTTTTTATGAATTTGGCTATTTTTTTATGGTCTATCCACTAGTGGAGTTGTTTTTTGACTTTCATGCATGAATTTTTCAGAAATTGCAGATTCTCAGCCGTGACTGTGCACAGTTCTCATTTTGAAAACTTTGGAGGATCATAACTTTCTCATACAACCTCGTATCGAGGTGATTCTTTTTTTGAAAGTGCATGATTTTTCGAGTAGATCACATTGGTGCTATTTGTTTCCTTGATTATTGTGCCCAAGTTTCATTTCTAGAATATGCTCTTCATGAGAGTTTGTAATGCATTGAAATCAAGACCACTAAGTATTTCTTTCTAGTGGTAGTTGTAAATGCACTAAAATAAAGTGCCAAATCATATTTCTTTGGAGGGGTTCTTTGATTGAGTAAAAAGTGGGGGGGGAGGGGGGCATTGTCGTGGCATGTGTTCTCTTCTTTCTAGCATTTCTTCTTTGCATTTCTTCATCATGGATCAAACAAATATGCCCATCCTAACTCCATACAATTACTTTGAGTGGAAATCACACATGACAATTCACTTAAGAAAAGCTAGATTAAATAGGATAACTATGAGACTTGAAACTGAACCTGCTAAAGATGAAGATAAGCCTAAGTGGTTTAACAAATGTGATGAGGCATTTGGAACATTGTGTTTCTTTGTATCTCTTGACTTGCTATTTCACATTGAGTCTTTGGATACACCAAATGAAGTATGGACAAAGCTAGAAACACTATTTGGCACACAAGATTCAATGAGGGGTCATATGTTGGAAAATGAATTAATTAGTTTGAGTCTAGGCAATTTCAACACAATCCAAGATTTCTTCACCAAATTGAAATCACTAAGGCTGCAGTTAAAACAATGTGGAATTGAAAAGAAAGATGAACAACTGATTCTTAGTATTCTCTCTAAGCTAAGTTCAAAATATTCTGTGTTTGTCTCTACCTTCTATGCTACTAAGGGTGCACTTGGTACTCAATTCACCATGCCATCTTTAGATGATTTTGCTGTCAATCTCACTCAAGAACAGGACAAGCTAATCTAGATGGGCATTCTTAAGTCCTCTAAGTCACATGCCTTGGCTGTCAACCAAGGCACAAAAGAACAACAAGGACAAAGTAGTAACAACAATAGTAAGGACAAGAAACAAAAGAATAGCGAGAAGAAGAAGGATCAGATGCTGGTTTCTTCAAAAGCAACTATTGATACACCATCTTTCAAGGGTGATAAGCCTAAGAAAGAAAAGCTCAAATGTGCCTATTGTAAAAGACCTGGTCATGATGAACATAAATGTTTGCAGAAACAACTTGATCACTTAACATACATTCTTGAGAAGAATAATATCAGTGTTCCTGAGTCTATCAAACAAAGTTCTAATGAAGGGTCTAACAAAGAAAAAGAAAATAGCAAGGGGAAAGGAAAGGGCAAGGCCCTTTTTGCAGTTGCTTCCTCACCATCCACTTGGGTTCTTGATTCGGGTGCTTCACACCACATGGCTTCATCTAAGGAAGAACTTACATCCTTGGAGCTGTGTACTATGCCTTCTATTTTGATGGGTGATAACACTCTTGTTGAGGTGTGTGGGAGAGGATCTGTTGATGCGGGGGATGGCACATTCCATGATGTTCCTTATGTACCCTCATTGTCAACTAATCTCCTATCGGTACACCAGATCACTAACACAGGTTTAGGCAAGCAGGTTGAGTTCACTCCTAATTTAGTGGAGATACGTGAGTTGCACAATGATTCTACAATTGAAGTTGGGAGAGCAGATCATCAGTCATGACTCTATATGTTTTCTCACTTTGTTCCTGATCCTCCTTTGACTGTTTCACTCACTCACTCTAATGATGTGAGCAGATTATGGCATGAGTGGTTTGGCCATCTTAACTTCCACTACTTGCATCAGCTTAACCAGCAGAGCATGGTCACAGGGTTGCCTTCTACTTTGACATTGGAGTCACTTGGAATACATGATAGATCTTCTAATGGGTCAGATTCACTTGAGCAGTCTTCTACCTCCAGTTCTGATGTAGAGAGTGATTTAGAGGACTCACCTCCTTCCTCTCCTAGTCATCATTTACAGGTTGATGATTCTCCTCTAGACTCTCCATCTTCTGGTCCACTTTGGGCTAGACAGACCTTGCAGTTTGCAGGTGATTGGGTTGGGGATCCATTAGACACCAAGCAGACTTGTTCACAATTCCAAGATGCTCTACATATCTTCATTGCTACTGCCTCAAATCCACAGTCCTTTCATGAGGCTTTTGGTATTTTTGAGTGGGATACAACTATGCAGGAAGAGTATAGTTCCTTGATGAGGAACCACACTTGGGATCTTGTCCCTTTTTCTAAGGGAAGAAAAATTGTTCGATGTAAGTGGATCTGCCGGAAAATATTTGCAAGCTTTGCTGGAGGTGCGGGATGCTACATCTTTTGGGGGGGGCCTCTTCCTCTCACTTGGAGTCCTAATTTTCTTTGGGGAGTCTCTTTTCTCTCTCTTTTGGGGGAATTTTATGTACATGGGTACCTCATCAGGCTTGACTTGCTAGGACCCATTTCTACATCCACCTAAGCTTTGCTTATGGGGGGATGTTAGTGTAGTTTTTTATTTTTCTTATTTTGCCAGGTTTTTCCTACACTTTTAATAATCTCTCTTAGGTTAATAAAGCATGTCTTATTAGGTGAATGATTGTGAGGTGTCACCTTCCTACATGTGAGCATCCATTAGCTATCTTGGGAAGATACTTTGCTATCTTTAGTCCAATAGATGGTTGCTCCTCATTGGTTGGTGTTGCCACCTCCTCCCTCTTCCTAGCCTATATAAGCATGCTACCTGACTTGTATTTGCATCTCTATTTTTTGCATCTTATTAATGCTATTTTGCTTCCAACATTTGCATTACTCTCTTGGAGACTAACTCTATGATGCTATTTTGATTTTGTATCATTTGCATTCATAGTTTAGATATTTACTCTTTGCACTAGTTTTTTGGGTTATTAATCTTTTCAGATTCTAACAATTTGAAATGGAAGATTCAAGACTAGTTGGAACCCCTATGTCTACTAGACATAAGCTTTCTAAAAATGATGATTCCAAAGAGGTAGATCAGACCACTTACAGATTGATGATTGTAAAATTGGAGTATGTAGTGCATACAAGGCTTGATATTGCGTTAGCAGTTAGTATGGTGGCAATATTTTTAGCGAATCCCAAAGAAAATCATTTGATGGAAGTCAAAATAATCATGAGATATCTAAAAGGTATTGAAGACTATGACTTATGGTACAAAATAGGATGCAATTTGGACTCAAAGGTATTTACTGATGCTAATTGGGCAGGAAGTGTTGGTGACAGAAAAAGTAATAGTGGAGGAGCATTCTTTCTTGGTAAAAGACTAGGGTCTTGGACAAGAAAGAAACACAATTGCCTCTCTTAGTCCATAGTAGAGGTAGAATATATGGTAGCAACACTTAATTTTTCTAACATTATTTGGTTCAAACAACTGATGACAAGTATGAAGGTAGAGATCAAGGATCTAGTAGTCATATACTGTGATAATACTAGTGCAATCAATATATCAAAGAATCTAGTAATGTATACCAAAACAAAGCACATTGCTATAAAATATCATTTATTGAGAGAATTGGTGTAAGATAAAGAAGTTAGAACACAAAGGAACAAATTGTAGACATATTCACCAAGCCATTACCTAAGGATGAATTTATGTATCTAAGAGATAAGATAGGGGTCATTCCACTTTTTGAAGCTCACTAAATGAAGTTTAGTGATGCATCAACCAAAGCATGTTGCTGATCAATCTATTGGTGCAGTACTGACAAGGGCATATTGCAAATGAATAAGTACTTAAGGTACATTTATTTTCACTAATTATTGTCTTTGGCATGTGTTGTTAAAGAGGGAGAAGTATACTGTCATATCTCATAGAAATTTTGTTGAAAAGATGGAAAAGTGTACTGCAATAGTAAAGAGATGTCATAGAGGGAGATTGGAAGAGAAGAATTATAAAAAACTAAGAATGAACTTCGCAGAAGTTCTACACAGACAAAATTTTTCTAAAAGAGGGGGAAACTAAAGGAAAAAAGGGTTCACACTAACAGAGGGAGTTCTCATGGATGAGAATTAGAATAAAACTAAGGATATGTTCCTTACTTTATTTCCGCTCTAAAATTTTCATTGTAATATGACATGTTTTGTTGCCATCAATGCCAAAGAGGGAGATTGATGAATACAATTGATTAATTGTGTATTGTCTTTGATTTTACACAAAATGTCATATTATTATCAATTAGTGTATGCCGAGCTCACTTGAGTAGTGAAGGCAATTTTCTATGTCTACTAAGCATTCCAAAGTTTGTCTAGTTTAGAAGGCATTGTCTACTGAGTTCGCTAAGGTGTCTAAGGAAAGCATGCAGAAGATGAGTGTTAATTGAGCTCACTTAGTTAATGAAAAACATGTTGGATGGAACTAGTGCTAACCAAGCTCACTCAGTTAGCAAAGAATCTATGAAAATACATAGTATTAACTGAGTTCACTTGGTAATTAGAGGAGAATCATCAATTGAGTTCACTTGGTTATCACAGGAAAATCATTTTTGACATGACAATATGAAAGATATAAATTAAATGTTAAGTTGAGGATTAGAAGTAAGAAGATGGATATATAAATGTATTGAAGATTTGATGATGAAGAGAGGAAGAAAATGAGAAGGATAAGCAGAATATCCTTGTGGAGCTAAAAAGATATATTCAATTAGGAAGGATCAAGTATACAAGCTAAAATTGAGATCTGTAATCAACAAATTCAATTGCATCCAAATCAGGTCATGTCATTGTTACTTTCTAACTATGGTAGTAGTGATCTAAATCTCTTAACATAGTTGGCTTAACAACTATTTGTAAATCCTCTAAAAAGGTGGTAGTTCTATTGAATTGTTTAAAGACCTCTAACAAGGCCACTCCTAATAGGGTGATTAAATCCTATAACAAGGTCATGCCTAAAAATGTATTTTGTAACCTTTAATAGGGGTGGGTTCCTAATAGGGATCACTTTAGAAGAGTGAAAACAATAACTAGTTGTAATTAGTAGTTTTTCCCAAATTGGGTTTCCACATTTAATCTTGGTGTCTAATGTGTTCATGCTATTTATTTTTTGTGTTTTCAACTAAGTTAAAGTAATGGTAATCATGTATAATATATTAAGATTTGCATACTAAGTATTTACTAAACAATTATATTGTTTACAAAGTTATAACATTTCTTTGTTTGTCGAGCATTTGTAGAATCAAGTTTTGAAAGAATTATTTTGTACTGACATCTAATGGATCTAAGATTTATTTTTCTAGTAACTAATTCATCCCTCTCCTCTTAGTTACTCTTATATTTACAACATTACTAAGCTGTGAAATGTTTTATTTATACATCTAGATCTTGGATAACTAATTCACCCCCCTCTCAGTTATTCTAAAGAATTCCAACAAATGACATATGTCCAGCTTTCCAAAAGGGTAACAAAGCCCTTGAAGTTTAAAATAGAACCACACAATCATACTAGATCGACAACCAAATTTCAAAATTTTGGTGCTGCTTAAAAAATTGACTATTGGAATGATTAATGCTGATCAATGCTAGTTTGTGTGAAGAGAATTTTGAATAAAATAAAAAATTCTCATTATTAAATACCAAGTAATAAGGAATTCAAAGCACAACAAGAACCAAAGCTTACATTACATTTTCTCAAGTAGTGAAGTGTTGCAAATGGATTTTTCATTTAAGTAAGTAGTTTTATTGGTAAGTGAAAATATCCTCTAAAAGATTATTTTCTAAATTGTTTTGGGACTTTTAAGATGCCTCCCTATTGATAATTTTCTAGGAAAGTGGACTATTAGCAAAAGAATGTACATGATGATTTTCTAGAACAACTGCCTTTATCCACTAATGAAATAGGTAAGGGGAAAGAATTAGTTCCAAAAAACCCTAGGTTGTAGGTTAGGGAGGGTTTATATGATAAAAAAAATTGGCTAAGAGATGTAGAGACATCTACCAAAGGTTTGGAGTTGTTCAAAAAATGGTTCTCTAATAGAAACCATGGTACTCCTCTAAGCAAATTCTGGCAATTCAACATTGGCAAATTAATTGTTTCTGGTGTTTTCTTTGATGATGACCTCCTAATAATGATAGAAAAAAGATATGTCCCATGCTAAGGGTAGTCAAGAATCACGTTGGAGATAATATTTTTAGGGTGGTACCAAAGGTGATTAGGAAAGTTTTCAAATTAAACCCTAACTATGCATTACATGAGAAAATTGATCTAGAGTATCTACATGCAAGGTATGATGTCCAAAGGGTATACCTAAGGAGAGGGCCACTGTAGGAGAACTTTGTGACAATAAGGCATCTTCCCCTAGTTACAGTAATGTTGCCGGGTCATAAAGTGTTTCAAATTTTGCACCTGTTAACCCCTTGGTTACATGTGAAATAAGTCTTATTTTGATCATTGAAATGGTATTTTTATCTCTAAGTTTTTGCATGTTTCTAAACCTTCATGTCTCCAGCTCGTTCTTAGCTCCACACATCACTTGAAATTTTCAAAATCTGACTTCTGAGCTCTAACTTATTGCAGGTTAATGTTGAGACCCAAAAAATGTGTTTTCAAGTCTATCATTAACCATTAACCTCTCAAAAGGTTAATGATAACTTTAAAATTGCGCATTTTGGAGTAGGTTAATTAACCTCTCCAAAAATGCATTTTTCTTAACCTCTCAAAAGGTTAATGATAATATCCAAAAACATGTTTTTCTTAACCTATACAAGGCAGTTATTAACTTGTTTGAAAACTCTCCCATAAGAAGTTAGAAATGTAAATGGGAGCAATTGGAAATAACCATGGAAATGAATCAGACAAAGTCCTTGATGATTCATCATGTGCAGTAAAAGGTGGTTTAAATTACATAAATAATGAGAAGCTTCTTAGTTGCATATTTGGGTTCTAAATGAATTATAAAGGTGATTAATTGGGTAGCTGCCAAATAAAAACCAAGGCATCAAATTAGTAAATTAGTCTTAAGGGAAGTAAGAGTTTATAAGCCTCCAAATAATAGGGTAGACTGTACAAATAGCATAAATCATGGCAAACTAAAATACTCCTGCAATGTACAATATAAAGCCTTCAAATTTTTGGTTTTTGGATTGCGATAGATATTATTATGCTATCATTTCATCACTCACTAAAAATATTGCTTGACTCCTGCTAGATGTGTGATTGGTGTGGATGTTGGTAGATGCTCAGGAAGTTTTCAAATTGTTTCAAGTTTCAAGTTTTATAAAGGAACACGCTATTCTATCCATGTGAGGAAGAGAAATGATCATATAAAATCCACCTTGTATGTCACCATGGGTGAACATAAATGGCTTCCACTTCTTAGATGATCATTGTACATTCATTTGATAATGAGACTATATAATAATACATTCACAGTGGATTTTTAGATTACCGCAGCATGCACAAAAGAGTGCATTATTATCTTTAACCTTGCAGAGCAGAGATAGTCTAAAGAAAAGGAAACTAAGCCTAAGGTTTCTTCAAATATTTATATGTCACCTGTCCACTCTTTCACCAAATCTCAACCTTGAAGGTTCCAACAGGGAAGGCTTCTTAAGAGCTTTCATGGCAGAATGTTTGCAGTTATCGGTTACAATTGGTGCTAGACAAATGTTTGATAGATTGCCCAACTGATATAATGTTAAGGAATCAAATGATTTTTGGTATGAGCCTGATATGGATGAATTGGAAAGGTTCTTGACACCTTTAGTAAATCCAATTCGATAGGTGTAAAGGTAAATATCATTGTAGCTTGAGAAGAAAATATAGAAGGAGCCATTGCCTACGTAGATGATGGTGTGTGAAGCTATATCTCACATTAGTTTCCAATAGCCTCTCTACGCATGCCCAATTGGAGCAACACATAGACCTCTGTTAGATTGTAAATTATAGAGGACAAAGTACAATGTTATTTAATGGAGGGCTGTGTAAGTTTTGACAGAGTACCCGAGAAAAATCTAGTGTCTTGATCAACAATGATTACATCATATGCTCAGAATGGGCAGGTTGATAAAGCTCAAAGTATGTTTGACCAGATGCCTAGAAGGAACTTGGTTTTGTGAAATCAACCGATTGCAGCATATGCTCAAAATTAATGAGTTGGTGATGCTCAAAAACTCTTTCAAGATATGCCTAGATGGGCCTTGGTTTCATGGAACATAGTGATTGCTGGATATGCATAGAGTGGAAAACTTGATGAGGCCTTGGTGCTTTTTGAAGAACAACTACCTCAAAGAGATCTTTTCTCCTGGGATATAATGATTTTATGATATACTCAAAGTGGATGTTTTGAGGAAACTTTGATCCTCTTCAAGGAAATGAGGAAAGCAGGTATGAAGCCATGCCCTGTTGCCTTTGTAAGTGTTCTTCCAGCATATGCCCACGTAGGGGATATTCAACAAGACAAGGAGGTCTACAAGGAAGTATATAAATGATCACGAACAAGAGTCTACATCAAATAACTCAAATGGCTGATGATTCAACCATCTGAAGATATGTTCCAAGCTATACATTTCGACTAGTGGTCATTGTTATTTGAGGTTAATTTTCTTGAGGTTAATTAACCTTTCAAAATTACGTATTTAGGAGGTGGTTATTAACCACGAAGAGGTAGTTATTAACCTCTATGTCTATATAAGGATAGCTTTTGGCTTTGTAAAGGGACTTTTTGGGTTTTAAAAATAAGGGAACACGATGCTGACATTTTGATTGAGGGATAAATTTTGGAAAGTATGTACACTTTTTATCTCTGAATTGAAAAATCTCTATTGCTTTCTTGGTGCAAGGAAATAAAATGAGATGTGCTTTGGGTTTCTTATTTTAAAATCAAAATTGTTATATGTAGTAGTAGACATTCTCATGGTGCTATTCAATTATTTATGAATGATAATGAATGTACTTGGTAATACTGGTTGCCTTCAAGCATAGTTCTTGATCACCATTGTTATCAATCTTGTTTACTAAAGAAGGTTGTGAGGGCATGTGGTGCATTTGTCCTGAATGAATTTATCCTATTCTTTAAAGTTTTATATTCTTTATTTGAAAATCCTTTTCAAAATCCATATCATACGAGGGAGTTACCCCTCTAACTGTAGAGGAAGGCTGCATACCAAGGGCCTATCCAACTATTGTGAACGGTTCTCCACACACTCCGTTGGGAAAATTCTACTATGAAAAATCTATTTACCAACAGATTTTTGGCAACTCCACTGAGGAGACTGAACAAGAAAAGACTGATAGTCACCTATAATGAAGCACAATGGTGCTACCACATGAGAACATTTTTCCAGTTCTCCAACCAAAACTTGGCTTCCAAGACACCCAGGAGGATATTATTTTAGACTTGAACACTCTAGCTTAGAGGTACAAATGAAGTGCTCAACAATACCATTTGGTGAATCAAGTTCTTGAACAAGGAGAAGAGTTTAGAGAAATCTTGCAAAGAGCTCCTATTGGTTAGAACGTTGTAGTCATAGAAAGAATAGTAGTCATTCCAAGAAGAAACAAGAAAAATCTTGGTCACATCCAAAACCAAGAGAACAATAATCAATAACATGGTTGATAAAAGGTACCTTCCCTAGAATGAAGGTTGGCGACTCTATTTTAAAGATTGATTATCTCAAGCCTATCTACAACAAGCTATTGAAATAGAAAAATGATTGGCTAGCAGAGTAATCATAAGCCTAGGGAAATACACCCTACAAAAAAGGCCTAGATATGTGGTAGCAAGAAGTGTGCAACATGTGCCTCTTTACAAAAAATAGCTTTCACAAAGTCTACCTGCTATGCTTACTGCAAAGAAGTAGAAACTAGAACAAGGCTCCTGATTCAAGATTGAGGAATATTCTCCTACAAAAACCCCTTTTTGCATAGATGATGAAGACTTCTTGAGGGAGAAAATGAGGTAGATAGGAGGCCAAGGGGAGGTTGTGATCACTATAGAAGAGGTAGGGGAAGGATCAGTTGCAAAGCCTCCCATGCCACTTTTATCCATTTAGATCTAGGGCTTTTATTCAATTTATTTGGTGGAATAATATTGATAATCTTGAGGCAAGATACAAAAGGATCAAAATAGAGAAACCTAATATGAAAGACTCTGATATTAAAGAGGAGGTCAAAGAGAGCCACATGAAAGAGTTTGGACAAATAACCCCTACAAGGGGTGTTGAATTGTCATTTTGCACAATGCTTAATAGTAGGAATCCTTTCAAACTCCTTCCTTGAAAAGCTGATCTGGGATCAACACCAAGGTTTTGAATGATCTTGTGACTTGCTAGAATATGCTCAATAGAAGATAAAAGTTTTTTTTCACTAGGAGCCTTTGTTGGTTTTGACCAATTTTAGATAAGATTTTGAATCTACTTTCTATCTCAAAAGAATAACCACACAAAAGAAATATATTTTTGTATTTTTGTATTTTTTAATGAATGTAATATAACAATGGAACTACATGAATTCCTAAATTAGCCAAGTTTTTTTAAAAGAAAATAATGAAGATAGGGTAATAAGAAGTTTAAGAAAATGACTTGAAAAGTAAATCCCTAATAGACATAAGCCATGGAAACAACATGTTTGTGAATTAAGCCTTTGAAAAGATCAAAAGGTAACCAATAAAAATAGGAGTAGTTCTTCCTTAATTCCACTGATGCAATCATCAATGGGAATTTAGTAACCATAAGATGTTTCACTTTTCATCAGATCACAAGGCCACAAATAGTACACTACTCATGTGAGAGAAAAATCTATGTAGGAACAATAAGGTGATCTCTTCTCCAACTAAGTACATTAGTAGAATTTGTAAACACATGAAATACACCAAAATTAAAAGACCACTCAATCAAAATAACAAAACAAAACTATTAGCTCTATTGGTGTTTGAAACTACTGAGCAACAAAATGCTCAATATCACAGTGAAATCACCCACACAATCTAAGGATTAGCCAATTCCTAGTAGCAATTACATGAATAAACCACTTTGACCCAACTTCAACAAAACTAAGAATGGTTTTCTACTTTTTAGGCTTTGCTAAACCAAGGCAGGTATAGCTAGGGATAACTCTAATGCAAATTGTGGTATGAAATTATCTTAGTTTCATTCTGATTCTCATCTTCTACCCTCAGGCACATACAAAGTTTATCAATTTTCTCTAAAAGATTCTTAGAGCTATATGCATCCCCTATAAGCAGATTTGGTTATAATTCTCCTAAAATTTACAAATATTCCTGGAAATAGCTACTACCTCAGACTCAAGAATTAGATATAAATGAGTAGTGACCAGCATTTTATAACTTGTAAACAAATTGGAATGAAATGATTTTTATTTTTTAAAATTGATTTGATATGCAGTAGTAGAATTCACCCTTGCTCACTTTTGACTTACGTGACCAGTGCCTTATCAATTGGGCAAAAAATTGACTATTGGTGGGAGATATAATTCAAATAACTTGCAAATGAATTAATCAATTGTAATCACCCATTTCCATTCTTAAAAAGTATCCTTTTTATAAACTCATAATTCCTACTAATCCATTGAAGCATTTCTATAATTCCTTGAATTAAAAGCAATAGTGAAATCAGCATACAACCCATCCAGATTGCATTCAGCCAAGTTAAACCTTATTTAAATGACTTCAAAGTAGACAAAACCATAAAATGGAGGAAAAAATTGATGACACAAATATAGTGTAAATACCCCTTTGTATTATCCTTTTAGATGACTAGTACAATGACCAATAGAAATCAATTGAATTCCCAGAATAGATTGCTATTTTTGTCATTTCAATATGTTATCAAAGAGTACAATTGGAAAAAAAACTCAAAAAAATTGCATACTATTGGACCAAATGAATGTACTTTTCTTGAAAGAAAACAAAAATTATACAAGTTTCAGACCCACACATTGCCTTGAAAACTCATTTATATAGACATGAGTTGCAAGAAGCAAAGGGAAAATGTGATTGACATGTGTCCTCCAAAATATATTTACATACACCTATCACAAAAAGATAAAATGAAAATAATAGAAAAGCTAATACATCGAACATTCCTTTGTGGGTCCCTTTCATTTATTCTACCTGAACAGATAAAAGTGTTACCATCTAATTCTTTGATTACTCAGATTCCTCACAGTAAGTAGCCATCAAGTTTGAAAGTGATGAGTCACCTCTGATTACCTGTAAACTTACTTTAATCTGAGGATTTTCCTTTTCTTCATCATTAATTGTGAGGGTAACTTTTACTTATGCACCTTCCTCCTCCTCCTCCTCATCTCCTGTTTCATCATCCTGTAGCATTTTCTCTTCTGACATAAATTTATCTTTCCACTCACTATAGGTAGTATCACCGGGCTAATCAAAATTGAGGACATCTCTTTGTACTATTATCGAAGAATTTCCAATTGTTTCTATGTCAACCGATTCTTTTCTGATGGAATTATAGAATATTTACACTTTAACCAACACCTCATTTGTCATAGCCGATAACAAGTGTCCAATTTCATTTATAACTTTATTTATCCTTTCACAAAAAATCTCATCCAACTCCCTCTTCCATTCCTCTTTTTCCTTCACTTTATCAACAATATTTAATGCACAAGGGAATAAATCAATTTTTTTAGCAATATACTTGGAAAAAAAAAAAAAATCTTTTTTGAAAAGAATTTTTCTGATCATCAAATCCTTGCAATTTATTCAACAAGTCAACGATTTTTTCTATTTGATGACAGGGCAACTATGTTGGATAATGTTGTCCTTGATGTCACACAAATGTCATATTAGTCATTAGTCTCAAGTTCACCGAGCTCACTTGGTCATCGAAGGAAATGTGGAAGACAGTGTTAACTGAGCTAACTCAGTCAACAAAGGAAAGGTGAAAGACAGTGATCACCGAGCTCACTCGGTCAATGAAGGAAATGTGGAAGTCAGTGTTAACCGAGCTTCACTCGGTCTCCAAAGGGTAATTTCCACCGAGCTCACTCGATCATCAAAGGAATCATGGAGAGGTTAGTGTTAACTGAGCTTCACTTGGTCTCTAAAGTGTAGTTTCCACCAAGCTCACTTGGTTATCTCAGGAAACTCAGTACTTACCAAGTTCTCCCGACGATTGAAGGATTGTCACAAAGTTTGCTGTATTAACCAAGCTTAGTCAATTAACATAGGAATTATTTTCTGAACAAAGTTTACCGTGCAGGGTCGACTAGTATAGGGATTTGAAAATTAATTACTTCTAGCCGACTGTTGTAATTATCTATTTAGTCAGTGACTCAAGCCGGCTAAGATAGTCTGAAAGGTATATATGGTCATTCAAGTTATGAATTAAAGTGTGAGATTGTGAAAAAAGAAGTTATGAATGTGAATTATAGTATGAATTGAAAAGGCAGATGTTGAGCAAAGTCTAATGAAGGATCAGATGTGTTGAAGGAGCTATAAAGTTGCATTTGATCAGTAAGGATCCAGCCAAGCACAACAAAGATTTGTAATCAGCAAAGATAAGTTGTACATTATATTAGGTCACCTCATTGTTTCTTTCTAACCATTGTAATAGTGAATTTAAAATCTCTTAACAGAGTTGGTTTAACAGCCATTCAATAAATCTTCTAACAAGGTGACAATTCAATTGAATTGTTCTAAAGACCTCTAGCAAGGCCACTCCTAAAAGGGTGATTAAATCCTTTAACAGGGTCACACCTAACAATGTGTTTTTGTAACCTTTAATAGGGTTGGCTCCTAACAGGGCTTACTTCAAAAGAGTGAAAAATAGTATCTAGTTACATTGGTGGTTTTTTCCATATTGGGTTTCCACGTTAAATCTGGTGTCTCTTGTGTTCTTAATTGCTAAATTGCTTTGTGCATGATAACATATCAGTTCTTAATATTTGTCATTTGCTGCATTATCAAGTTTTAGCATTTTATATTAATCAGATCAAGGGTATATTCAGGCATCTTAGGGACTGTGAAAGTTTTTGTAGTAACTGATTCACCCCCTCCCCCTCTTAGTTACTCTATTCTCATTTCCAACAATTGGTATCAGAGCTTTTGGTGCTTGCAAGAAGAGATTTCAAGGATCTAAGCCAAAGATCAAGATGTCTTACAAAAGAGAAATTCCAAAACTCAACAGAGATAAATTCTCTGCATGGAAAGGATTGATGAGACTTCATCTGGCTACTGTTGGTGATACTGGACTAAAATACCTTGAAGAAAAATATGAAGAACCTCTTGGCACATTGTCTGTCAATGACATCGTTGAAAAGAAGACTCACAACAATATGATGATAGACATAGAATCCGCTCTCAGTTATGAAGAATTTGATGACATTAAGGACTGCAAAATTTCCTTTGAGATGTGGAACAAGCTAAAAGAGATCTATGGAGGAGATGATAATGTGAGAAGAGCAAAAGCAGAAAGTCTAAGAGGACAATTTGATCAAATGAGGATGAGAGAGGATGAAAACATTGCAAAGTATGTTGAAAGAGTTAAAGCATGTGTGAGTGCAATCAGAGCATCTAGAGGTGATATCAAAGGAGAAACAGTTATAAGAAAAGTTCTCAGAACCTTGCTTCCTGTTTATGCAATCAGAGTTTCTGCAATTCAGGAAAGAAGATGTGAAGCAAATCATTAGATAAATCTTGAGGCCATAGTTGGAAGACTAATTGCATTTGAACTAGATAACTTTGACAACTATGTTCCAGCCTCCAAGAACATTGAATCAGCATTTCAAGCCAAGCTCTCACTCAAAGAAAAAAACAAAAAGTAGAAGGAATCTCAGTCAGAAATTGAAAATGAATCAAGCCAAAGTTTAGACAGTGACCTTGAAGTAATTGAAGCTCTATTAGCAAGGAAATATTCTAGAGGTAGAGGAAAATACAAAGGTAAAGTTCCTCTAATCTATTTTTCTTGTGAAGAAATTGGTCATATTGCAGCAAGGTGTCCAAACAAGCAAAACAATGATGAAAAGAAAGATTACAAATGGAATGGCAAGAAAGACTTCAAATCATCCAAGAAAAAAGGTAAGAAATCATGCTTCATGGCTGAAAACTCTAAAGATTCTGATAATAGTGAGGATGAAATTGTTTATACTGCCGTTAAAGATGATTTTGATAGTGACGAGGAAGATAAAATGGCACTTGTTTCTCATATAAGTAAGAATGATACATGGATTATAGATAGTGGTTGCTCACATCATATGACTGGTGATAAAACTAAGTTTGATCAGTTTGAAGACTATGATGGTGGCAGTGTAAGGTTTAGTAATAATGAACCTCATTTCATAAAAGGAAGAGGAAGAATCTGTCTAACCAAAGAACTTGTATGTAATAATGCCTATTGGGTTGAAGGTCTTAAACATAATTTGCTAAGTGTGGCACAGTTACTCAATACTGGATTCAAGGTGAAATTCATGCATGGAAAGGCCAGACTGTTGAATAAGCAAGGAAAGATGATAGGATCTGGCACCCAAACTAAAGGTAACTTGTTTTATCTAGAACTTGGTGAATGCTCATGTTTTAGTGCTCAAATTGAAGAAAGTTGGTTATGGCATTAAAGGTTGTGTCATGTCAATTTTGATAATCTGGTAAAAATAAGCAAATTCAATAAAGTGAGAGGCATTCCTAACATTAAGAAACCTGAGGTTGGTTTATGCAAGAATTGTCAGATTGGTAAAATGGAAAAGACTAGTTTTAAAAGTAAGAACTATCAGTCTGAAGATATATTAGAAATTGTGCATACTGATCTATGTGGACCCATTGGAATAGAAAGCTATACTGGAGAAAAGTTTTTCATTCTTTTTGTTGATGACTACTCAAGAATGATGACTGTCATGTATCTAAGGAATAAATTAGAAGCATTTGAGAAATTCAAATGGTATTTGGCAAGAGTAGAAAAAGAAACAGGAAAAAGACTAAAATGCTTAAGGTTAGATAGAGGTGGTGAATTCATCTCACATGAATTCAACAACTTCTGCATTGAAAAAGGTATTAAAAGACAGGTCTCAGCACCAGGAACTCCTGAACAAAATGGAATAGCTGAAAGAAGAAATAGATCCATCATGGATTGTGCAAGAACCCTGATGATAGGAAAGAATATTGCTATCAAATACTGGAAGGAAGCCATCAACACTGTAGTTCATACCTTAAACCGAGTACAGTTGAATAAAGACTCATTCAAAACTCCCTATGAATTATGGTATGGCTACAAACCCAATGTAAGTTATCTGAAAGTATTTGGAAGCAAATGTTATATTTTGAAAGAATCTAGAAAAGGAAAATTTGATGTAAAAGGTGATGAAGGAATATTTTTAGGATATTCTTGCAAAAGAAAAGCATATAGATGTTTAAATCTATCCACTCACAAAGTCATAGAAAGTGCACATGTGAAAGTTGATGAGTTTGTAGACAAATCTAAAGAAGAAAGCAAAAATGTACCTGAAGATTACAGAAGATTTGTTTACATTGAACCAGATACTATACCAAGCATATCGTTCACTCAAGAATCCTCAACTCTCGAGTCATCGGTAATCGAGTTACAAAAAGTTCAAACCGAGCCACAGAAATAGTCAGACATCACCGAGCTAGTGTCTGCCAAGTCTAAAGCACTTGAGCCAATTCTTACTGAGCCAGAATAGCTTGAACATGAAATTGAAGCACAAGGAGAAAGAAATGAAACTCATTCAAGAGGAAAAGAACCTGTATTAGCTAAATATGTCAGAAGACATCATGCATCAGATCAGATCATTGGAGACAAATCTAAAGGAACCTTGACAAGAAGCAAGCTGAAAAATACTTGTTTACTTGCTGATTTTGAACCTAGAAGCATTAAAGATGCATTGGCAAATGATAGTTAGATTGAGGCAATGAATGAGGAAATAGAACAAATAGAGAAGAACAAGACATGGACTCTTGTACCCAGGCCTAAAAATAAGAATATAATTGGAACCAAGTGGGTATTCAAAAACAAGTTTAATGAAGATGGTAAGGTATCCAAAAACAAAGTCAGATTGGTATGCAAAGGATACTCTCAAGAAGAAGGCATAGATTATGGAGAAACCTTTGCTCCTATTGCAAGATTGGAAGGAGTCAGAACCTTACTTGCATATGCTACTCATAAAGGATTCAAAGTTTATCAAATGGATGTCAAGTCAGCATTCCTCAATGGAATACTGGATGAAGAGGTTTACATTGAACAACCTGAAGGTTTTGTTGATCTAGATAAAAAGAACATGGTCTGCAAATTACACAAGGCACTGTATGGTCTGAAACAAGCCCCTAGAGCATGGTATGAAAGATTGCATAACTATCTTATTCAGATTGGTTTTCAAAGAACTAATGATAATAGTAGCTTGTATATAAAGGAAGGACCAGATAATAAGATTGTCTTGGCAGAAATATTTGTAGATGATACTGTCTTCACAGGGCATGATGATCTTTGCAAAGAATTTTCAGAACAAATGAACAAGGAATTTGAAATGTCTATGTTTGGTGAAATAAAATTCTTTTTTGGTCTTCAAATTCAACAAAATAAGAATGGCATCTACATCACTCAATCAAAATACATCAAGGAGATATTGAAAAAGTTTGGTATGGAGGACTGTAAACCTATTGGAACTCCTATGTGTAATGGATTAAAACTTACCAAAGATGATGAATCCAAAGAGGTAGATCAAACATTGTATAGATCTATGATTGGAAAGTTGCAATACGTAGTTCATAGCAGGCTAGATATTTCCCTTGCAGTTGGTATTGTTGCAAGATTTTCAGCAAAGCCAAAAGAAACTCACCTGATGGAAATCAAAAGAATAATGAGATATTTAAAAGGAACTGAAGATTATGGCTTATGGTACAAATTTGAAGGTAATTTGGATTTGAAAGTATTTACTGATGCTGATTGGGTAGGAAACCTTGATGATAGAAAAAACACAAGTGGAGGAGCATTCTTTCTTGGAAACAGATTGGTTTCTTGGACAAGCAAAAAGCAGAATTGTACATCCCAATCTACAGCAGAGGTAGAGTATGTTGTTGCAGCAGTAAACTGTTCAAATATTGTTTGGTTTAAGCAGTTATTACAAGGAATGAAGATGGAAATCAAAGAACCAATTGTCATGTTCTATGACAATACTAGTGCAATCAACATATCTAAGAATCCAGTGATGCATTCCAAGACCAAGCATATTGCAATAAAATATCATTTTGTCAGAGAATTGGTGCAAGACAAGGAGATCAGATTGGAATATGCCCATACAAAGGAACAAATTGCTGACATATTCACAAAGCCTTTACGTAAGGATGCATTTTTGTATCTCAGAGGTAAGTTAGGGGTCATTCCCCTATCTGAAGTCCACTAAAAATGAGTTCTAGTGATGCATCAACGCATACAAGATTGAAGATCTATCTGTTGATGCAGTTTAATCAGAAATCATTGCATATGAATAAGTACTAAAGGTACATTACAATTCACTTAACTTCTGTTGTCTTTGGCATGTGTTGTCAAAGAGGGAGAGATTTACTGTCATATCCTTCTGAAATTGTGAGATTTGAAAAGTTTTCCATGAAGTCCCTTAACAAAGGGAGATTACTGAAAGAGGGAGAAGTCTGTTATCTTGTTGGAATTGTTTTCAAAATTTCATTCTGTTATGACATGTTGTGTTGCCATCAATGCCAAAGAGGGATATTAGATTTACTATCATATCCTTCTAAAATTGTGAGATTTGAAAAGTTTTCCATGAAGTCCCTTAATAGAGGGAGATTACTAAAAGAGGGAGAAGTCTCTTATCTTGTTGGACTTGTTTTCAAAATTTCATTCTGTTATGACATGTTGTGTTGCCATCAATGCCAAAGAGGGAGATTGTTGGATAATATTGTCCTTGATGTCACACAAATGTCATATTAGTCATTAGTCTCAAGTTCACCAAGCTCACTCGGTCATCGAAGAAAATGTGGAAGACAGTGTTAACTGAGCTAACTCAGTCAACAAAGGAAAGGTGAAAGACAGTGATCACCGAGCTCACTCGGTCAACCAAGGAAATATGGAAGTTAGTGTTAACCAAGCTTCACTTGGTCTCCAAAGGGTAATTTCTACTAAGCTCACTTAGTCATCAAAGGAATCATGGAGAAGTCAGTGTACTCGATCTCCAAAGTGTAGTTTCCACCAAGCTCACTCGGTTATCTTAGGAAACTCAGTACTTACCGAGTTCTCCCAACGATTGAAGGATTGTCACGAAGTTCACTATATTAACCGAGCTCAATCGGTTAACACAAGAATTATTTTCTGAACAAAGTTTACCATGTAGGGTCGGCTAGTATAGGGATTTGCAAATTAATTACTTCTAGCCGACTGTTGTAATTGTCTGTTTAGTTAATGACTCGAGCCGACTAAGATAGTCTAAAAGGTATATATGGTCATTTGATTTATGAATTAAAGTGTGAGATTATGGAAAAGGAAGTTATGAATGCAAATTATAGTATGAATTGAAAAGGTGAATGTTGAGCAAAGTTTGATGAAGGATCAAATGTGTTGGAGGAGCTGTAAAGTTGCATTTAATCAGTAAGGATCTAGCCAAGCACAATAGAGATTTGTAATTAGCAAAGATAAGTTGTACATTATATCAGGTCACTTCATTGTTGCTTTCTAACCATTGTAACAGTGAATTTAAACTCTCTTAACAGAGTTGGTTTAATAACCATTCAATAAATCCTCTAACAAGGTGACAGTTCAATTGAATTGTTCTAAAGACCTCTAGCAAGGCCACTCCTAACAGGGTGACTAAATCCTTTAATAGGGTCACAGCTAACAATGTGTTTTTGTAACCTTTAACAGGGTTGGCTCCTAACAGGGCTCACTTCAGAAGAGTGAAAAACAATATCTAGTTACATTGGTGGTTTTTCCCATATTGGGTTTTCACGTTAAATCTGGTGTCTCTTGTGTTCTTAATTGCTAAATTGCTTTGTGCATGATAACATATTAGTTCTTAATATTTGTCATTTGCTACATTATCAAGTTTCAGCATTTTATATTAATCAAATCAAGGGTATATTCAGACATCTTAGGGACTATGAAAGTTTTTGTAGTAACTGATTCACCCCCTCCCCCTCTCAGTTACTCTATTCTCATTTCCAACAAGCTAGATGACAGATATACACATAGTAGTGATATCTTCATTTCTTTCTGTCCACTTTTGCACAAGGGGTTTGAATACAACTTCATCTCTTTTTAATTCATCCTTGATGATTGCAATCCCTGATAATAAATCAAAAAATGATGGCCATTCTATCTTGTCCACTAAATACATAACACCCTGCCTTAATTTTTCTTGATACTGATCATTTAGTTCTACATGTAGTGCATATAATTTGTTCATCTCCTTTTCAAACTCCTTTATAGTGTAGAACTGAGGCCTTTTTGGGGTGTCTAGTATTTCAATAATTGGATTTGATTTGAAGGGTTCAATAGGTGGCCTCGGGGGGTATGAAATTCTCAACCTTGTGGTCTTTCCTTTTAGTTTTTTCTCAAGCTCAATTCTCTTTTTTACCTCCTTGTTATAGGCCTCAAGAATCATTTCATATTTATTTTGCAATTCAAACATTGCCTGTTCCTCCTTCTTAGCAATGGGAAAAATAAATTGGGATGAGTCTACATTCCAATGTGCTACCTACACATGCGAGGTATCAGCAACTCTTCTCACAATTATGCTCCCATCAATCCAGACTCACTGGTTGTGATGGTGTAGCTCTAGATCCTCTTCTTAATGACCAACTAACAAATGTAACCTAATCTTGAATAAATGTAGTGCCTTGGAAGTCTTTTTTATTTTGGTCTTGCAAGCTCAATTTGTTTGAAATAGAACTAAAAACTAAGGCATCAACAATATCCCAATTTGGTAACAATAAAATGTTAGATGCCTTCACCATTTGCCTTCCCTCCTTAGGGCTTATATTCAGAATTTATTTTATCATTTCTTCTTTTTTTTTGTTTTTGGATGGAGGCTTCATCCATTTTTGGATGCTTTGTTTTCAACCTTTTACATTTTTTTTCAAAATTTTTCATGTGTGCTCTTCATGCAAATTGCTGAAAAGTCCTAGACTTCACAAAGTTGTCATCAGCCAAAAATTGATGACTTGCCTATTTTAACACAAGGTCCAATTCCCTACCTCTATAATCAGCTATTGTTAGATCCAAACTTGGTCGAGGAGGTTCTAGAGGGTTACCCTCATCTAATTCTGCTTGAGTAATAAAAATACATCCCTGTGTCCCATCTGTTCAATTTTCTCACCAGTGAGCTATTCTTCTCCAATCCTTAAAGGGGATTGAGTGGGTGAATACTCATCAAATTGAGGCCTTTCTTCCTCCTTTACCTTTTGCCTCTTGGGAAAAGGTTCATCAGGTCTTGTAAGGAAACTTGGCAATAAAAAATATAACCGTTTCCACATAACCCATAATAGATCTAAAATAAACACGAAATTAAAATCCACATGCAAGAGAATAGACAACATACCCATAAAATGTGACACAAGATATACCCTGGGAAACCCTCATTGAGGAAAAAACCCAGCCTCCAAAAGCATCCATCACCATGTATTATTCAGCAAAATAACCATTGCCATACAACCATGGAAGCCTTCATGGCCATAGCCACAACCGAGCAAACTATGTGAACAAGCATGAATCCACACATCCCATGCCATGCTTTCAACCTTCACAAATGCTCCCTTGGCTAACCTGTCAAGCCTTGTCCCGCTCGACTCTTGCCTTTTATCTTCTCCTTGTCACTCTTTCTCACTCTCTACAACAACTACCCTTGTGGCTGCTTATATAGTAGCAAGTCCCACAAAACCACCAAGTGGTATTACATAAACCATGTGCTACCCAACCCACTGACCCCACATTTAATATTGGGCATTTAATTTTTTTCCCTAATATTAAATAATTACATAAAATATTATCACAATGTTACAATACAACTCATCAAGAATATTCCATGGGAATCTTTACATGTTGCACGTCCATCTAGGTGCAACATTACATAATAAAATAAAATAATAAAATAACAATATTATGCAATGTGTTCAACACCCATTATCTCAACAATCTCCCACTTGTTGTATACATTGCATATGGTCAATCCGTAGCCACATAAATGAACAAGGGAACAATCCCTCCCAGCACATCCACCATCATGGATCAAAATACACCAAGTGCTCCATCCTGGTACCCATGACAAAATCAAAGTATCCAGCATCTCAAACATGAATGATCTCACCTCCTATTATGCCACTGCCACTGCACATACATAGAAGCCATCCAAAGAGAAAGCCACCCAACCTGTCGCATTAGAAGATCATAAAATCCTGTACCAACTGAAAATTCCAAGCACAAAAAATTTGATCCAAAGGTAATCACATGTATCCGTAGTTGTCAAAATATCCATAGCTGAAATAGCACCCACAACAAGTGCAAAACACATCCAACTATCCATACCTCAAAGGTATAACAAGTGAATCTCATATCAGTGACATATCCAATCTATAACTTACAATCACAAGCCTCAAGAGCAATACCTGCCACATATATACCAAGAAGCTCCCACTGCAAAAGATAATGTCAAATCTATAACCAATCCACTCAACACATCTCAAAGAAATGAATCCATGTAGTATCAAGGACATCCACAATACATAATCCAATATCCTGCAAGAAAAAACTCTCATAACAAGTCTCCAATAGTCTCCAAGTTCTCTACAACTAATAGAGGAAAGAGATAAAGTAATAACCATGTCATCTCTCACATGACATACATGAGCACAAACCAGTGATCACAATCTCTAACCAATCTCAAATCCAATGTAGTCAAAACTGAACATCCAGGAAGATAACCAAGACTAGAGAAACCATGCAAATCATAACCTGTATCATGTCCTTCTACACACACCTCTAGATGTAAACTGTGCAAGTATGATCTCCTCCATTAAACCCCAACAAGAAGCCTCAACAACACCCAAACCATACCATATAACTCATCATGGATGTAAGCCTCCCACAAGAAGAGAAAACTCAATAAACCATTCCTAAACCAAGGAATAACCATTCCTAATCCAAGGAAAATGCCCAATATAAAACCATCTCCCAAACTCAACCAGCATAACAACATATGCACATGGAGATAACCAATGCTAAACCATCTCTCAAATGAACCCTCTAGAACTAACTCATGTACCGTAGTTCAAGATCCATATCCATGAAAGATAAGCATAAATATAATGCAACTGAGAGAAAATAATGGGTTATACCTCTCAAGTAGCAAACCGCTGAGTAGACCAAGAGTGGAGAATGAGAATGCTCATCAAGATACCCAAGTCTCCAACCAAGACTCATCTAAGAACAATCTCCTCTCAAGTCCATATCAGGTGACTGCCCCTTGGACTTCTTCTTGAAACCATCAACTGTCCCAACAAATACTTCTCAAAATCAGCATCACCACCGTCTCTAAGTATCCATGAGCACCTATAACCAATCAATTCATGCCAACTCCAAATGAAACATAGCAATATCATGAAGTATCCAACTTATGATCAATGTACTCAATACCAAGAAACTAAACCAAGATCAATGTCAAAGTTCCAACCATGGCCTCAGGAACATAAACATGACAACATGATCTTACCATCTCAACTAAAGAGATAACATTCTCCATATGAACACACCATAACATGTCACAACTCTAAACGCGTATCAAGAGTATACCATGATATAATAATGAAACCATCCTCACACCAAGGATAACATGCCAAATAAAAGCATAAACCACACCTTTGCCAAGAACCCTGTGAGTTCTCAAGATGCAACCATCTCCACACACCATGAAGAAAACCATCTCCACATACCATGAAGAACCATCTCCACATACCATGAAGATAACCAAGAACTCCATGAGTCCTCAAGATCTAACCATCTTCAAACACCATGAAGATAACAAGTGCACCATGCAAATGTCAAAGACGCTTCTGCAGCAACAGGATCTAAGACAAACCTCCAACATCTGAAAACACTCAATAAATATATCAATGCCAACAAATCCCACTCAAATGTGGTACCAAGTCACCTATGGCATCATAAAATCCATCGTCTCCAAACCAAGAAGATATAAACCAAACCAGGAACTAATCCTGCACTATCACCCCATCACTATCACAAGCTCTCACTAAACCGTGTATCCAAGCTATCCATGACATCATGATGAAAAATAACCATCCTCTAACCATGAGAATCAACCAAGGCATCAAACCATCAAAGAACTCAAAGTGCACATCATGAGCTCCTCAAAAGAAACTAAATAACCATGATCCTCAACCAAGAAGATATACCACCATAACCAAATCAGAAATCCAAGCTAATAAACATCAAGGATGTACCTGTATAACCAATCATGTCATGCCAAAATCCATGACACCATGATCACATCCATGAACCGAGCATCTATCTCTCAAAGTGTCCAACCTGTCAGCATAGTCAACCACAATCCTCTGCCATGACTGTACCTGGTAACAACATCTCATCCCTTCTACATGAAGATAAAATCATATGAATTAGGGCATAGACAACCCAAATCCAAGCCACCAATCTAAATATTCATCAATAATGAAAGATCAATGGGCAAAGACAACCCATAACCAAGCTATAAATGCAACCTGTAAGTATAGACCGCTTACAACACTGCACAACTTGTAGACCCAACAAGTCATCATGCATATCCAAAACCAAACACTGATAACCATATCATCATGAGACCAAACTTGAGTATACAATGACATCAAAACTTAAATTTCCAATGCCATAAACTCATAAGTTACCATAGTCAAAATATATCTATAAACTGTTCAGATAAATATATCACCAAATAAATCATGCCAAACCTACACCAAATTTGAACCAATGTGTAGAGCTCTCCAAGAGCTTTCCGTTGACTACTCGAAGTCCAAAATCTGACTCCGTATGCCCAAGTTATGCCCTAATCCGTGCTCAAAATAAATAACATCTAACTTTAGGGCTCTTAAAACCTGACAAAATTTCAAAATCATAGAACCAAACCTACACCATCTTGTAGTGCTCTGACTTAGCTTTCCAACGCCTATAAGAACTCTAAAATCTGATATTCTGAGAGAAAGTTATGGTCGTTTTTAAGATAGTCTTTTTACCATTTTCAGTACGATTTTTCATTTTTTTTTTTCAGTGACAAAAATTCCGACGGGATTAAATTTGACGGCCATCATGGGCCGAAACTAAAAAACTCTTTCATTTCCTCTGAACATGGCCAAACTAGGGCATATTATATATCAAATTTTATGGAAATGTCGACCCGGATCCAATGGTGAGGTCTGTTTTTACACAAGAGGTCATTTTTGCAAGCTGCCCCCCAAAACCCTCATTTAAATGAAACATCCGAAAAAATATTTTTGTCCAACAATTTCACATGCCCAATTCTTTTAACATCCCATCATAACAGCAAATCCAAAACCCTCAGATCTGCAATAAATCATTCATATATCTTGCCCTTTTTTCTTTTATCCTCTCATGCATTCCCATGGATTCAATCTAGGGTTACAATAATAAAACCATAGCTCTGATACCACTTGTAAGGAAACTTGGCAATAAAGAATATAACCATTTCCACATAACCCATAATAGATCTAAAATAAACATGGAATTAAAATCCACATGTAAGAGAATAGACAACATACCCATAAAATGTGACACAAGATATACCCTGGGAAACCCTCATTGAGGGAAAAACCCAGCCTCCAAAAGCATCCATCAGCATGTATTATTCAACAAAATAACCATTGCCATACAACCATGGAAGCCTTCATGGCCATAGCCACAACCGAGCAAACTATGTGAACAAGCATGAATCCACACATCCCATGCCATGCTTTCAACCTTCACAAATGCTCCCTTGGCTAACCTGTCAAGCCTTGTCCTGCTCGACTCTTGCCTTTTATCTTCTCCTTGTCACTCTTTCTCACTCTCTAAAACAACTACCCTTGTGGCTGCTTATATAGTAGCAAGTCCCACAAAACCACCAAGTGGTATTACATAAACCATGTGCTACCCAACCCACTGACCCCACATTTAATATTGGGCATTTAATTTTTTTCCCCAATATTAAATAATTACATGAAATATTATCACAATGTTACAATACAACTCATCAAGAATATTCCATGGGAATCTTTACATGTTGCACGTCCATCTAGGTGCAACATTACATAATAAAATAAAATAATAAAATAACAATATTATGCAATGGGTTCAACACCCATTATCTCAACAGGTCTCTCCTCTTGGGCTGTACTGGTGGATCCCATTATTTTCTTGCCCTTATCTACAAGAGCCCTTTAATTCTGAATCAAAGTGCAACTTGGTCTCTTTTGAACAATTATTTGACCAACTCCTACATTAGGAGTAAAGGCCAGCCTTGTCATGACTTCACTAGCTTTATCTGGGAATTAATCAATAAAAAAATATTTTTTCTCATTCATAGCTTCAATTATTCCAAGGTAAGTATTCATGAGTTTATTTATTTTATCAGCCTCTGTGTTAGCATTATCTAGAGGATAATATTTCTGATCAAAACAATGAATGAATTCTAAAACTTGGGAATAGACTCTCCACTTCTCCTTTTTGGTTTCCTATTCCTGCAATGAGAACTCATTCCTTATAATGTCCTCTAGATAATATGAGTCATGTTTGATACTTCCCAATTTAATCCTATGTCTCAAAGTCCGATTATAATACCCTTTAGTATCACAAAAATGGGGATGGGATACATCCATTTTGTACTGATCCAAAATTTTATGCAAGAAAAGCCAACCCCTTTAGTAATCACAAACTAATGAGCCACTGTGCAGGTAGGGAAAATTGACCCTAGTTGCCTTTTCAACAAAAACATTTCTTGTAGGTAGGGAAAATTGACCCTAGTTGCCTTTTCAACAAAAAACATTTCTTCTACCCCTCCAAGTTGCCACAAAATTTCAGCAATCCCTAACTTCAAAGGTACTTGGTAGGGAAAGACATGAGGGCTCCCCTTAAAACCATAATTTTTGAAAATAGTAGAAATAGAGTAAGGGATGATAGCTCCCCAATTATGTGAAAGTTTCAAATTATGGAGGTTATCCATAGGCCTGATGAGACTCATTAGTGCCTTGGGGATCCTAGGATTGTCATTCAATATGAGACATCTCAACTTGGAAGAAAAATATCTATCAAATCTAACAAAACTAGCATTATCAGCATCCCAGGTCATATTTGCACTCCACAACTAGATTGGCAGTACTTCCCCATTCTCCTCTTTGTTCAAATCCATCATTTTACCAAAACAAGTCACCCCTTTGAACAAGAACATGTGCATTAATAGAGAGGAGTGTCCAAAAGTTTTGTCTACCTTATCTTTGCAATTCCAACTAAACCAGTATGAGTTTCTTTAGCCAAATAGGAAGCAAAATCAAAAATAACATGCACACCAAAGGAATCAATTTGAACCATCATATACATAAGGCCAATGGGCATGGAATCTTGCTCATCTTCACCAAAAACATAGCATAGGGTTTTGTATATCTCTACAACCCGAGAAGTGAAAAGACTCTTCTTAAAAGGTTCTCTAGAGGCTGCAGTAATTACTGGCAAAGCTCCTATTGTGCCAATATGTGCCCTTAGTGCACCTCCCCTAAACACATCCTTCTTCACCTTGTATTCACTTTCTAGTTCTAGTAAATTAATTGGCATATGGTAATCTGACAATGGCTCTAGGTGGAAAACCTCTCTAATTTCTTCAGGACTAATTGAGATCAGAGGCACACCATCAGTTCTTCTCACCACCCTAATAGCTTGGTCATAATTCTTGGCAACAGCCTCAAGAAAATCATAATCCATGAAAACACTTGGTACTACTAGCTTTCCCAAATCAAAATTCTAGACATTAGCATGCAGGGCAAACAAATTTCTCTCTGAAAACCATTTTTTAAACAAGACAAGACTAGTTTGAGTAGTTGTTGTATCCCTAACCTAGTTCCCCTTGTCATGTAGGCCATTAGAAATTTTAAGCCTAGGGTTTAAGGAAATTAATTTTTTAACTTGGGTAGGTTTGGTGGTGGATTTTGGGAGTAATGCTAGCAAGTCATCATGAACATTCCTATCCATATAATTTAGTTGCCCAAAAAATGCTTTCTTAGGAGGCATCTTGACTGTAATAATAAGAACTAGAATGCTATGGAGGTTATAATATGGGTACTTACTTGATTTTCCAAACTTTTTCTTCTTTGAACCTCTGCAATCACCTTTGAACAGATGAAAAATTGCTTCATGTCTTTGCCAGATTCAACACAATATGATCAATAGGTTCTTGTGCTCAGAAAATGTGAAATCTTTGTTTGTGTGAGATTTGAAATGGAATTTTTTTCTATATTATGCTCTATTTTTCTCACATGCAAATCTTTCATTCACCATAAATGCACAAAATAGAAAAATAGAGTGGCAACATACTTCTTTTTTAAATTTGCGCCGTTGATCCTTGAAAAATTTGACGATCTAGGAATGAAAACTGGGCTGACTCGTTTTTCTTCTTAACATGCTGGTAGTCAACCCAATAAAATGTTTCCATTTGTACTTTCCCTTCAAATGCTGGTGCTTTAGTTAGGCCCACTAATGACTAGGGACATGTGTCAACAAATCATTACCTCACTATGCATAACCTTTGAGCATCTTGCCATAGCGAGATAGCAATAATCGTTGATTTTGCTGTGATCACGTGGCAACCATTTGATACAACTCTTAAGAAATAATGGTGGGTCCCTTTTTCACTAGCTCGCCATACATAATCCCAACACATCTTTTCATAGCGAGTTAGAGAGTATCTTTGACCTATGCTTGATCTGACGATCAAAATCCTTTACATATCTTATACATGGGGAGTGGGTTCAGGTTACCACTGGCACTGAGCTGACTTAACATGTAATCACACATATATTATTTTAAAACTTCCAGTGACATCACACTTCCTTATCTTTGTCATGTTTGTCATTTTTTAGGTGGGTCACTACCTTGCTATTGGAAAAAGTCAACTATCTTCTGGTAGCGATATAGCGAGCCTTGACAGATTCATTACTTCTAGCTTAAAGTGCTTGGTAGGATGCCACCGTGTCATCTGATCTGCACAACTCTTTTTTGATGAATCATTCATTTGGGACCCATCTTTTGAAAGTTTCTATTATATCACAACCTTTCGACTAGTCGCTACCTCGCTACAGGCAAAAACACCAACTTCTTGGCTAGCAAGATAGTGAATCCTGACAGATTCATAATTTTGATGACGGAGAATAAAAGACATGCTGATTGAAAATTTGTTGATTAATACTGGTGTCAGAGAAAGTGGTTGTGCAACATTTATAGAATTGCATGGGAATTTCCATGGTTACACCAATTTTAAAAGAAAAGGTTGCCACTTTCTTTAAAACTCGGGCACTTGCTATGTCGCTACCGGCTAGTCGAATAGATTTTCCAATAGCAACTTAGCGAGTCATTGGAGAAGCTTGAATTCTGGTGACACAATTCATAAATTTCTCCTCGTGTATCCTTTTTGATATTAACAATCTTGAGATATGGCATGTGATCATAATGTTTTCATATTAATACAATTTTTTCGGTGCTAGACTTCACTTTTCAGCACCAGGACATAGTTCTCCGATGGTCACTACATCACTATAGGAAACAACCTCACAAATTTTTATAGTGAGTACGCAACATTCGTTGATTCTAACAAGATCCAACAATGGGATAAGATTTTTCAAAAGGATTCAACAATGACCTCAACGTATGTGGGAAAGAATATTTAGTTACTATTAAGACTTTCGCGAAAAAATAAGATTTAAAAGGCAAGACCTAGGGTTTTACACAAATTTTAAAAGATATCAAAAATACAAGACCAAAATCTAAAACCCTAGGACCCAACAAAAGAACTCACATCTAATTTTTTCACCATGATTTTAACAAAATATAATATGTAAAAAATTAGACCAAGAGGCTCCATTACACTCCATGAACATACATTCACAAAATATAACACACTTAGGAAAGAATAACTATACTCTGAATGACAACACCAATAACATATATTATTGCATCAAAATAATGGCTTGGAATACATATCACATTCCTAAAATTATAAGAAATATTCTCCTTAATTTGTGTTGAGAGTGAGAGATCTCTTTATGCAAACATATGCTTCTAAACTAATAAAGAAAATCTATTTATGTACAAATTGACTCTCTAACTGGTGCTAAGTAGAACTCCATCCTTATTTATATCATTTAATGGATGCATGAGCCTTTACATATCTTAAAAAAAAATAAAGAATGAGAAAATAAGAAGAACAAAGCCATTAGATGATGTAGGGGTCTCTGGAGGTGCCAAAAAGAGAAGCTCAACCTTCACTAGATGTTTGTAGGAGTTAAACTACTGTTAGAATGCATTTTCGGTGCATGGATAGCTCTAAATTTGGAGTTGATAGTTAACTATTGGCCCACCTCTAAATTCTTCAAAAACTTCCAGCACACCTTGGGAGAAGTGCACCTAGCTCACCTCGCACACCTCAGAAGCTTGCGCACCTTGGAAGCTAGGTCCATAAAATGCAAAATTTTACCAAGTGTCAAAACTAAAATTATAGCTTTTAGGTTTTGTTCCCCTTCATACTAGAGCTATGTCTAGGTATTTTCTCTTGAATTTCTCTATAATCTCCATGAATTGGGTTTCATTCAACAAATCTAAAGCATCATATTTATCCTTTACTTTTCACCTATAGTTTCCCACCTCTATGTGAGTCGCTACAAAATCTCTCAATTTCACATCCAAATCTAGCAATGCCTCTTTGGTCTTAAATGCTTGTATGACATCCTCATCAGTAGAAGCTTCTTCAAAAGTCTTCTAAATTTTTTCAAAAATTGATTGTAAAATAATTAATTCATCCCTTGAATCATCTTTAAAAATGTCCAAGCAAGCATCATCGTAATGTCTCTCTGCCTCCAAAATCTGCTCTTGTGTTTGATCCTTGAGCTTATGAATATCCACATGTAATGTTTCCATTACTTTATTTCCATCAACAATATTCTCTATCCAATTATCTATCTTATCTAACTCATCCTCTGTATATACATCCATCAACATCTGATACCTTTGACCCTTTATTGACTACAACACTTGCAGGTCTTTACTCTAGGTATGTACTTCATCCATTAACCCAAAATCCTAGTTTAATATAGAAACCAACTTATCTCCATTATTCTACATGTGATGTAGTAGTTTAAGATTTCCTTGTATGATCTACACACCTTTCTCTTCAAAAATTTCCTGCCATTGTTGACAAGCCTTCAAAAATGGATCTAATTGTATAGTCTCTTTATTTGTCTTATCAAGTGCCACATTTAGAGTCTCCTCAAGATTTGTACGATCCAACAGACCAACTACTTCATTCAAATATCCTCTTATGATTTAGGGATCTAAAGGCAAGGCATGATTTTGGTCTGCTATTCTTTTTTTTTGCCCCCTTGATTTTAGAATGTTGTTCTTTGTAGTGCATAATGGTTGGGGATTTCTTCCCCTCTTATCTTTGGGTTTCAGGAGCCTAGTCAAAACATATGTTGGTGGCTGTTGTTCTACCACTTTGGTCACCTTTTGTTTGGTGATCTGTTGTACTAGCCTTTTGTTTGGCCTCTATCCTTTGGCTAGGCTTTATCTGCTTATTTTCAGCCTTTTGTTCTGTTTCAAACTTGGGTTTTAGTATCCCTGCAAAAATTTTTTATCTAATAAAAAAAAATTTAGTCTCATCCTATTCCAAGTGCCTAAACACTTCTTTTATTCCTGTAGTAGCCATCAATTTGGCAATATCCACAATGGGTTTTCCAAGAAAAACTTCCTTGATTTGATAATCTTTTGGAGTCAAATCCTCAATAGCTATATGTGGAGAAGGGATAGCAACATGAGTGAACAAGTCCTGATTTTGATCACTCATGACAAAGGAAAATGTTCATGCATCACCTATGGGTGGCTTAGGTTTCTTGAGTGCTTCAATTAATCATCCCATTCCCTCTTCCTCAGTAGAATATAAATTTATTTTGTGTCTAACTATTACCTCTTTTCTCAACCATCTTGGAGTATCTTCTATCAGAGATTTACCTTTAGATGAAGAAGAAGTTTGTATCACTAGGATTTTTCCTTTATCACTCCTCTCTAGAGTCTTCTCCTTTTGTAAGAGGTCCACCTTAGGAATCTCTATGTTTGTTGAGTCCATAGTCCTCAACTTTGTATCTTGGGAAGTCTGTTGAGGTTCCTCATATATTTTCCCCTCCTCTATTACTTCATCGGCATGTATTTTTTGTGGCTCTTCTTCATGTTCAGCTTGTACCTATTCTTCATTACTTGAAGGAAGAGGAGTAGTTAAACCTTTATCCAAGCAAGATAAATCTTTACTTGATGATGGTGGAGTACCTTTGGGTCATTTTAGATGAGGCAAAAATTGAATCCAATCCTTTTTTAGAGGTTGATTTGTTAGTGTATCCCTTATCTTGTCATCTACCAACTTAGTGCCTACCAACATGAAATCAAAATATGACATCTAAAAGACATCAGTCCCTTCATTCTTTTTCTCATCAATCAATTCGTGTAATTCATCCTCAAAATTTATAGCCTAAATAGGTTGTGTAGGAATGGATGGTGGTGTAATAGTAGAGCTTCTTCTTCATTCTACCTTTGTAGCCATAGCAAGACAAGTCCTTTTACTCAAGGGAAGGTTATCTTCTTCATCTTCATTATCCTCTTCTTCCTCTTTTGGAATAACTAGTGGGACTGATGGAAAAGGAATAACCTTTCTTATCTACTTTTTTCTCCTTTTAACTGGAATTTTATTCTTTCTTCTCTTGAGATCCAATGGGGATGCTTCTTCCTCCTACATAGGCTAAGATACTTCTTGTATTTCTACTTCAACTCTTTGCCCTTGTTCTAGAAATGGCACTAGAAGATTATCATAAGTCTGGATAACTTCTAATTTTTTTACCCCTTGTACATTCTCTCCCCATTTTTTTTTCGATGCTTGAGTTGTTCCTTCTTTAGGCTCAGCTTGTTGAGGGGAAGTTCTTTTCCTTTTTATTTTTACCTTTTTGAGCCCTAAAGTATCCAACTTCTCTATCAAGTTGGTGCACTATTTCTGACCTTACTAGATACTAAGCTATGAATTTGGGTATTGTCACCTTTGCTTCTCTACCTTTCACTGGGCAAGCTATAGCTTGGAAAACTACAGTTTGTGGAATTAGATCTAACTTGAATGGTATTTTGATCTAATCCTTTGTTAATTGGATAACATGCCTCACCTTATGATTACTATCTACATTTTTTTCTCAATGAATATCTACATTCATGATATCTTATCTCTACTGTACAAGGGATCTAGGAATTCTTCAGTGTCTTGCTGCACTATCTTTAAAGGGACCTTTATTTTGAAGGCACTGCCTACCAAATAGAGAGTCATTCTATAATAATCCCTTACTTGGATTTGGTAGTCATCCACTCCATTCAACCAATGATCCTCTATGGCATCTTCATGTTGGAATTGTTTTCCTACTAAGTAATAAACTTCGCCAATGTTATCAAAATAGGGACAAGGAGAGTTATAATCCTCCAAGGGATACTAATCCTACTCAAACTCAAAAGTTCCAATATCCTATTTCTATACAACACTAAATTGACCTATAGTGATGGGCCATACCTAGGTCTTCTTGTGTCACTTCCTTAGTCTCTCATATGTAGAAAAGTTTTTCATGCAATCTCTAGCAATATGAGTCTATCACACAAATACCTAAGGAGCTTCTTTAGATTCACAGTTTACCTACTACCCTCAAATAGGTGAATGCCTTATATTGGATATAGTATGCACCAATTTCTATAATCTTTTCCACTGCCTCAACTGACATCCTTTTCATATAATCTCCTTCAACGAACTAGATGATTGCAAAAATAAAGGCATCATTCAATATTCTATATTCCTTGCCATGCACTAAAAGTTTTTCCTTACCAACTAGGGGTATACCACATAAGACCATGCGTTTGCATCTTGCAAGTTGCCCCTTTTGAACAATCTTCAATAGTCTATTGCTCATGTAGCTAACATATACACCAAATAGGATGTCATATAGAACCTTTGTTTATTCTTGACCACCACCAGTTGCTCATCTAAATTCTCACTAAGAACTAAAGCCCAATCAATTGGCATCTTTGCTGTCTTGATGGTCTCAATAAATTGTACCATCCATATATTCAAGTGTCTAGCTACTAGTAATCCCATAACTCTGCTTAGGAGCACTATAGAATGTCTAATATCATCTTTCATATAACACCTTTTCATATTTACTTTTCCTACTTTTTGTCCAAGAGGAGTCTTATCGATGAGATAGAAGGATTGAATGATTTCTAATGCTTCCTCTCCATGCTCTCTATATCACCTTTCTGCTTGATGATATGCTATCCTGATGTAGTAATCTTCTCTTAGAAGATGGAATACATTCTCTATATTCTTAGGTATCAAATCTAAGTTGATCTCTTTAGTTATACTTTTCACAATCCTTTCCTCTAAAACATAGTTTTCTAGTAATGTCATAATCAACTCTGAAGACTATACTGAAACTAGGTGTGACACTGCATTTATTAGTCTTGATCTAATGAGTGCAGATACCATAGAGGGTCTTTCATTTGGCTGGTTGCATATCACCTTGAATTATTTCCAGTCAATATTACCTAGCTTTGTGTCTTAGATTTTTGAATATTCATCTTGGAAGCATGACTTTAATGGAACACCTTGGAATTTGAAGACCACTGGTGGTCCGCCTCATAATAGGTATGTGATAATAATTCCCAAAGCCTTATGTAGGAATATTTTATTCAATCTAATAATTACTTCTCCCACCATGAGGTGCATTTAATTTTTCAACCCAGGGACATATACTTGAAAAGTTCAGAACGGTATGTGCACTAGGTTCCTTAAGGAGTCATTATGCTTATGCTGTAGGAAAGTAAAATGCAAAGAAAGAACCTACACTAATGCTATAGGAAAGTAGCACATTTAAATATTTTCTAAAATGAATTCTAAAAATACAACTATACCCTAACTTATATTTCAACTCGGATGATCCACTATAACTGCTCTTGTAGGTACTATAGAAACACTCACAAAGTATGGTGCTACAGGAAGAAATTTACAACTTCTACTTGAAATAGTAGAAGTGAATCTATACTACTCTAGTCTAATCCACCTCCCAAGTAGGTCCCCTTTGTTGGCTTCTGCTAATCTACTAACACAGAGTGTAAACCAAGAATTACTTCATTATATTCCAAAAATCCTTAGATAAGAACAATACATAAAACTATAAAAAAACTCACTATGAGAATCAACAATGTTTATTCCATACATTTTTTCTCTAACAACTAAACTATCAATCCAATCCCTATAAATAGAGGATTGACACTTATTCTAAAATATGAAAGAAAACAAATTGACTATAAATCCACCAGATAAGAAGAAGAAGGAAATATAATAGCTTGTGGTACAAGAAATAAAATCCAGATAACTAATAGTAAATGTAGAGGGAATATAGCAACACTTCATCCCTACATTCATAGAATAATAGCTCCTCCTTTTTAGCAATCGCGTCTCTTGGTATTGTTATGGTTCTTCCACTATAGTTGGGCCTTAATTCTCCTCCTTGAATGCCATTGACCATCCTCTAGCTTCTTCATTAACAAGTTAGTTGCAATGCATAAATATTTATGCAAATAAGCATAATCAAATTAAATCCAAATATTAGAACACACATCCTAATGGTTATATGAAATACTGCATTATATGTATAATATTGGCAAAGTATGAAATATCTATCTACCCATGGGTTAACAGTTCTATCTTGGACTTATCATAAGTTAAAATAAGTATAGGTTCACAAATGTCTTGGCAATATTAAAATAGAGTATTAAAATTAACATAAAATAGAGGCAATAATTAGCCTCATCATTTTCCCCCTAGCAAGCTTAATGCTTGTCCTCAAGCATTGCATCTTCTAGCCATTGATAAAAAATCTCCAACTTCAGTCCTTCCTTACTTGTTTCTCCTAAAGGTGTAGTAGAATCCTCGTGTTCTTTCCCAAACTTCCCTTCTATGATCCTTTTGCAACTTGTCAAGTCACTTAGAGTTGATATCATATAGAGGCCAAAGGAGCACAGGTGGCTGCATTGTTAATGGGCACCAAAGTTCTAGTCTAGTTTACCTTCCCACTTGTATGTATTTTGGAGCTTGGTGAAGGGCTGCCTTTAGGATATTTTGGATGTATCTTGTTCTTATGTATCTTCCAAATCTATAAGATTGGTTTCTATGTATGGAACTGCTCTAGGATTAAAAGGATCTCCAAATGAACTCCTAAGTCTTAGCCTATGATTCATCTTAGCTATTAGATCTGGTCTAGGGGATGCATTCCCTACTGGTGAAATATCCTTGTCCTGATAGACTCTCTCATCTAGTAGTGGGGTACTAAATATTCCTCCTAAGAGTCTTGTGGTTTCTGATTCAGAGTTGAGTGAAGAAGACTCTCTTCCTACCATTGGTTGGTACTGAGAGTTAACTGATACACTACCTCTTGGTTCCAAGTGGGGTTTTGATTTTCCCTTTTCTTACTTAGGTTCTTCCTACCACCTTGGGGTAAAAAAATATACATTGGTACATCATGATTGGCTCTTGTGTAAGCTCTTGTGTTTTTTCTCTTGTCAGCCATATTCACTATTTCTAAAATAAGCACTAGCTTCAAAACCTTGACTGAGTCGCCACCCTATTCTAGGGAAAATACAACAATTAAAATAACTCCCAACTTTAAGGAAAGGACACAAGATAATATAAAAATATCTAACCTATAGATGAACCAATGACTAAAATCATAAGACTACAAATCTTGCTTGAGAGATAAGACACTTGGAAGGGTTGTGTACATCAGTATACATTTGTGGCATTTGGTTTTCTTTTTTCTTTTTAAATTCTCAAGGTTTGTCACTAAAAAATGCCCACTATATCCACAAATAGTACTAAAAGATCTAACAAACATGTACACAATAGGACCAAAGAAACTACAGTACTTGTTACACATATGTGAGACAACTCCCCAGTAGAGTCGCCATTTTGTTGGTCTAATTTTTTGCAAGATAAATTTTTCCCAATTTGGGTATAAAAAATCATAATTGAGTCCATCATTGGAGGCTAGGGTTTCTAGTTTTTGGTGTTGCAATTTTGATAACCTTTGAAAATACTTGTTAAACCCTAGGTCTTATTTCTTTTTAAATTTTTTAGGTGTGAAACCTTTTAAAATGTAAATATTCCATGTCTCGTTCAAATATTTTGCACCCCAGGTGCCTTTTTCCCTTTTGTTTCACACCATTCGATCCTTATAAAATCTATGGCAGTCACATCATTGCTATAGGAAGATGCAAGTTTTATAACCATGATGACATAGCGATTGCCATGAAAGTGAGTGGCAGTGCCATGAAGTGGAGGCACAATGATAAAAAAGTACACTATTTTAGGAAGAGTTCAGTCACATACTCCATATTAGGTTCATTAATGTCAAAAAGGAAACATGTGGAGCAAACTGTAATTGGTGTCACCAAAACTCAAGTTTTTTGGTGAGTCAGTATGCCACAACCAGGAAATTTTTGCATCCTACTGGTAGCAACATGGTACCTTGCTATAGAATGAAGAAAGCAACATCTTTTGAAAATAACAATGAATGCGAAGTTCCCATGTAGTATCATGAACACGCACATTCATTGTTCTTCACAAAGGTACTAATTAATATAATCATGATTGATAGGTACATTTTCTCCTATCACTGGATTTTGATAGATCACCAGAGGTTGCTATGTCACAATTAGAAAGATAATGGATCTCACTAGTAGTGACATGGTGACTCATCGAGAAATTGGTTTTGTGATGATAGAACTTGAAGATGGGTCCAAGTATTCTCTTTGCCAGATTTTAATGATGACACGATGGCATCTTGTTAAGAATGTGGGTACCAAATTTTTTGAATCCACCAGAGGTTACTATGTCACGATTAGGAAGTTCTTGCACATCACTTGTAGCGACATGGAAAGGCCTAGAAAACTTGATGTCGCAACAAGAGATAAAGTATTATTATATCTACTAGCTTGACAAAAGCTTTCCAAATCATCAGTAATGTGGAACCACACTCAAGTCAGATGTTACATAAACAACGATGATCATTGGATCAAGATCAAATTGATGATCACCATTAAATCACTATAAGAAGTTGTGCTATATTTACCTAACATGACTTGGCAACCAAGGGACCCACCATAGTTATAAGAACAAAATGTAGTTTCCTTGCCCTCAGATTAAGCTCAGATCTATGGCCATTGCTTTGTCGCTATGATGAGTTGCTCAAATGTTAAGGATAGAAATATAGTGAGTAAAGCAAATGGAAAGGGGGCCCACCATATTTATATTAAATGATGCATTAAATGTTCACCATTAGATTGAAATGAGATCAAGGGTTATCGCTTCATTGCTATGGAAACATGCTCATTTCTTATGTATAGTAAAGTAGCGACTCAATGACATGTGTCCTCAAGGATTGGTGGGTCCAATTCATGTTACCAATGATGAAAGAAAGGTACAAATGGAAAAATCTCATTGGATTTACTTCCAACATGTCAAGTGGAACATGAGTCATCCTTGTTTGCATTCTTGGATCGTAGGATTTTTCAAGATCAACGGTGTAAATTTGAAAAAGGAAGGTGGTGCCACTCTGTTTCCCTTACACTTCATTTATGAGGAATGAAAGCTTCACATACAAGAAAAAATAGAGTATATTGTAAGAGATTTCACCATTTTCATCTCACACAAACAAGATTTTAAGTTTTATGAGCAAAAGAAATTACTAAGAATATTGTGTTGAATCTGACTGGAATGTGAAGCCATTTTCCCATTGTTCATGAGATATTACAGAATTATAGAGAAGAACAAGTAGAAAATCAAGTAAGTACTTATATACTCTAACCTCTATAGCATTTCAATTTTTTCAAATTATAGTTAAGATGCCTCCAAAGAATGTGTTTTTTGGGGAAGAGAATTATTTGGATAGGAACATCCATGATGACCTTCTTGAAATGCTCCCTGAATTCACCATTGAGACTATGCAAGTTAAAAAGCTAACCTCTTTAAACCCTAGGCTCAAAGTCACAGATGGGTTGTATGATAAGGGGAATTGGGTTCGAGATGTTAACACTTCTCAAACTAGTTTGGTTTTATTCAAGAAATGGTTTTCAAAGAGGAATTTGTTTTCCTCCCATGCCAATATTTGGAACTTTGATTTAGGAAAATTAGTGATTCCAAGTGTTTTTATTGATTATGACCTCCTTGAGGCTATGGAAAAGAACTATGACCAAGAAATTAGAGTGGTGAGAAGAATTGATGGTGAAATTTTGATCATAATCAGCCTAGAGGAAATTAGGCAAGTATTTGGTTTAGGGCCTCTCACTAATTATCATGTTCCCATTGATTTGAAAGGATTAGAATAGGAATGCATGTCAAAGAAGGATGCAGATAGGAAAGGTGCACTGAGGGAATGTATAGGCAAAATTGGAACTCTGCCAGTAATAACAACATCCTCCAGGGAACCCTTCAAAAGGGAATATTTCAATACCAGGGCTGTGGAGGCATACATGACTCTTTGTAGAGTTTTTCAAGAAGATGAAGAGGAATTTATGCCTGTAAGTTTTATGTACATGATTACTCAAATTTCCTCTTTTGGTGTGGATATAATTTTTGACTTTGCCTCTTATTTAGAAGAATAAATTCATAATGGCCTGGTGGGGATTGCAAAGGGTACAATAGAAATTTTTTTGGCCATTATTCTTTGTTGATTCACATGTTTTTTTTAAGGGAGTGACATATTTTGGTAAAGAGATCAAATTAAATAGAGAAAAGGATGGAGAAGCACTACCAATTCAATTGTGGAGTGTAGATATGACCTGGGAAGCAGAAAATGCTAGTTTTGTCTAGTTTGATAGGTACTTTTCCTCAAAGTTGAGGTGCTTTTTATTGAGGGACAATTCCAGAATACCCAAGGCATTGACAAGTCTTGTTAGGCCCCTGGACAATCCTATTGGTTTGAAAGTTTCACATAATTGGGGAGACATCATCCCATATTTAGTCTCAACTATCATACGGTTTATGGTTTCAGAGGTACTCCCCATGTGTTACCTTACCAAGTGCTTTTAAAGGTAGGAGTAGTTGAATTGTTGTGGCAACTAGGTGGATTAGAGGAAACTTATTTGTTGAAAAGATCAAGAGGGTCAATATTCCCCACTTGCACAGTGGCTCATCAATTTGTAATTAGTAAAGGGGATCAGCTTTCTCTACACAAGATATTAGATTACTATAAGACGGCTGTTTCTTACCCTCATTTTTGTGACACTAAGGGATTTTATCATTTGGCTTTTAGGCACATAATTAGGCTTGGTAAAATTGATCATGAATTCTATTTTCTAAAGATATAATAAGAAATGAATACTCCTTGCAAGAGCAAGAGACTAAGAAGGAGAAATGGAGAGTTTTCTCAAAAGTTTTGGATTTCATTCATTGTTTTGATGCTGATTATAGTCCTCTAGGTAATGCCATTACAACAACAGATAGAATAAATAAGCTCATGCTTACTTTTCCTAAAATAATGGAAACCATGAATGAGAATAAACAAATTTTTATTAATTCTTTTCCAGATAAGGCCAGGGAGGTAATGAGGAAACTGGGATTTACTCCCAACCTAGGGGCAGGTCAATTGACTATCCAAAAGAGACTAGGTTATACTATCATTTAGAATAAAAAGACCACTATGGAAAAAGGAAAAAAAATAATTGAATCCACTAGTGCTATTTGGGAATAGAGGCCTCCTGAGCCCTCCCCTAAGAGGTGGAAAATAATAAGGGAATAAGATCCTCACATTGAGGAATACTCAACTTCACAGACCCCTCTAGGGATTGAAGAGGAACAACTTACTGGGGAACAAATTGAACAATTGGGATCCCAAGGGAGAGTTTTTGTTACTCAATCTGAAATAGATGAACGAAACCCCCAAGAGCCTCCTATTACAAGTTTTGAGTTGAAAATAGAAGATTATAAAGGAAGGGAATTAGACCTTATGTTAGAGAAAGCAAGTCAATAATTTTTGTTAGATGATAGTTTTGTCAAATCTAGAGCCTTCCACCAATTTGCATGGAGAACTAACATGGACAAATTCAAAGAAAGATGCAACAAGCTAAGAATAGAGCATCCAGAGATGGAGGAGGCAACCTTGCAAAATCAAATAAAAGAAAACATGATACAAGAATTCCAAAACATAACCCCTGAAGAAGGGAGATAGATGGTAAAGGCCTCAAATATTTTATTATTGCCCAATTGGGATATAGCTGATGCTTTGATTTTTAACTTTGTTTCAAACAAAATTGAATTTACAAGATTAGAATAAGAAAGAATTCATAGGCACTACATTCAGTGAAGACCAGGCTACTCTGGTTATATGGTCATTGAGAAAGGGATCTAGGGTTGTTTCACCACAACCAGATGATTCAAGATTAATGGGAAATATCATCATGAGAAGAGCAGCAAAAAAATCCCATGTATTGGCAACTCATATGGGTGTAGGAACCTATAGAGAAAGAAGAAAAAATAATTTTTGAATTACAGAGTAAGTATGAGAGTGTTTTGGAGGCTTATAATAAAGAAGTTTGAAAAAGAATTGAACTTGAAAATAAAGTAATGGGGAGGTCTTCTAGGCAAAGAATAACATATCCCCATTCTCCAGTGGAACCTTTTAAATCCACTCCTCTCATAGAGATGCCAGATACCCCACAAAGGCCACAATATTACATTGCTCAAGACTTTGAAGAAGAAAAGAGCAAACCATGGGCATTGCACGTAGAGTTGAATATATAGTATGAAGATAAATTGAGAAAAGTTCTCACATATCTGGGAGATAAAATTGAATGGCCACTATTTTATGATCAGCTATCAAAGAAAATAAACATATGGGATGAAATGAAAGACCATAATGAGGCTTTGAAGCCTATTGTAAATAAATGGGTAAAAAGAAGGAAAGAAATGACTTTTTTGTGTTATTGTATCATAAAATCTTCACATGATCAAATTGAAAAGACTTATGATATTGTTACTAATCTCACAAAATTTAATAATAGGAGAGTGGGATTGCAAAGAAGAATAGTTGGCTGTTTGAATTAGTAAAAGAGCCAAAAATCTGATTTATTCCCTTGTGCCTTAGAAAAAATAAATTGAAAAGCAAAGATGAATGGGCCAAGGAATTAGATGATTTATTTTGTCAAAGAATGAATAACATCATAAATGAAATAGGGCATGCTTGGTGGGCCACCACAATAAAAGAAATGGGGAAAGCCCAGATATTCTTTGATTCTTTGAAACAAGATTTTGTTGACATTAACAGTGAAGTTGAGTATGTTATCAAGAAGCAATAGGATATTCTAAATTTTGATTGGCCAAGTGATGCACTTTATGACAAGTGGATGACATATATTTCTTTTGGTGAATAGTTAGAAGAAGCTAAAAGTGATGATGATGAAATACATGAAGATGAATTAAAAATCATCAATTCACTTCCATCAACACCTAGAAAAGAAGAAGAAAAAGAAGGGCAGTCATCTCATGCGAAAGATGCAATGGATTAGTTGGATGATGTAGCAAAAATGGAACCAAATGTAACTCTCACGTTAGTAGTACTTGATGATATGAGTGGAAATGCCAGAGTGTAGGTGAAGTTACATGAATCAGAGCTTAAAACATCGTTGGAAAGTTTGATAGCTACATATGCTGAGGACTTTGAATGAATAAAGACCAATCATGGGATTTGTAGCATGCAAAGATGTAACAAAAAAGGAGGCCTACCAAGAAAATGATAAAATGTTACCTTTCTATTACATAAAGTTTTGTCTTTTTCTTATTAAGAAAAATGTAAATATCTTTTGAAAAAGGATACCTATCAATTCTCTATCCCCGAAGCTTGTTGCATCTCACATTATATAAGTGAGATTCTAGGGCTAGAGAAGGGTCCAATTTCTAATACATTTTAGTTTTATACTTAGGATGTTTTCAGTCTAGTTACTGAGCAAACTTTATGATGTATCTTCTTTGCAAATTTTTTGAGAATACATTAATGTTGTGCGATCCTTGCATCTTTTTATAGAGTCATTCTGAGTTTACTACAATTGTATCCAATTCTCAAGGAAAATTAATACAAATTTGAGCTGTCCCCATATCAATTCTTGTTGAATTTTGTCTCCTTTAGTGTTACCTAGTTGTTTTGAGATTGTGTGAGTAAAGCTTGTCCAATCGAATTGAATTCATTTAGGTTGTATGTCAATTCATTATTGCTATTAATTCAATGAGTTAAGTAAAGGATTTGATGAATTTGATGAAATTTCTATGGTAATAGAAAGGATGTCTATAAGGATGAATTTTAGTAAGAATTGCTGATGATATTTGTTGTAAGGCAACAAATCAGATCCATAAATTGCAGTAGACTCTAAATCCCAATGGAATAGGCACTGATCATATTAATTCAATTTGTAGATGGGTAGATCATGAATAAGCATCAAACCTAAAATCAAAATCAACTTTATTTTACTTTTCTTGAAGATTTTCAAAGGTGGTCAACACTTGTTTGCATGGAATGTTTTGGCCTTAGTTAGCCACTATTGCTAGGAATACTTGCAAATCTATAGAAGAATTGTGACCAAGTCTACTATATGGGATGTATTTTATCTAAAATGTCAAAATAATGTATGTTTCTGAAGATAGAATATGAGAATTAGAATGAAACTAATATAATTCTCATATAATAGCATTTAGTTTGAATCATTCCCTAGGTATACCCACCTTAATTTTGTAGAGCCTAAAGAGTAGAAAACCATCCTTGGTTTTGTTGAAGTTGGGTCCAAATGGTTTGCAGATATAATTGTTAATAGGAAATGGCTAATCCTTAGGTTGTGTGAGTATTATCATTTTGGTGTTGAGCATTTTGTTGTTCAGTAGTTTTAAACACCAACAAGTTGATAGGACTATGTGGCTATGATCTTATGAATCCCTTAGGTAGTCTACCCCATTTTATTTTAACACTAGCCATGGCCTGTTTGAAAGAAAAAGTAAGGAATTGTATCATATTCTACACATAACTTTATTCTGGCCTCAAATATTTTCTTTCTTATCTCCTTGTGAACATCCCCATAGGTCAGCTTGAATCAATCCCTAAGGATCTCTTTTGGTTTATTGCTCTTTGCTCTTAATGGAAGGGGTTCGATTCTATCCTCATCTCTATAATTGTTCAATTGCATGACATAATTGGCCTCATTGTGCATCCAGGACATTAGGGTCCTAAGGTGTATATCCCCTATGTAAGGTAAAGGATTCCATTGAGTTTATGTAGGGATAATGAAATTGTGCACATACAATTCATAGAGTAAATTTTTTTGCCAAGATGGAAGAGTTTGGTACAAACCATAGAATTCCTAACCTGACCTAAATTCTATATTTATGTCTTTGAGGGTCATCATTAGCTAGAATAAAATGAATTATTCTTTTAAACAAATGGCATAGATCCTAGGTGTTGGCTTGCAAGTAATTATTTGATCATCTAATTTAAGGGCATGATCCATCCTTTGCTTCTATTTTGCCAATTGCTCTTTCAAGTCTTTAATTTCATCACCTTGATCTATTATTACCTTCTTCATTTCATTTTTCTCCTCTTTCCATAGGGTTGTTGTTAACACATGTTTATTATATAACCAAAAAATAAGCATTTGTAAGGTAATTGGGCCACTTTCCTTTTCATAGTTATTTTTCTTCCTCCATTCCCTCCATGATTGTTCCAAGAAATTTGTAAACCATGTTTTCTTAGAAGGGAACTAAGGGAGTTTTGGAATAGGCCAACTAGTAAATTATTGTAGTTTTTCTTCTTTATAGCCTAGAGTATCCTGTTGGCTTTTATTCATCCCAACCTTACATCCCTCATTAGGGTTTTGAGGAATGTCTATAATATTAGGTTGATTAGGGGAATCATCCAGGATGACTTGTACTAGAGATTCTTCATTAGATTGTTTGGGTGAAGTGGAATGGGTTTCTATAGACACTTTACAAGTTTTCCCTCTCATTCTAGGGCTTCTTTACATAGGGGTTTCTTCAAGCACCAAAACCTTTTTCCTGCTAACCCTTTTTAGTGTCTCTACTACAAGAGCAACTACTGCAGGAGCCAACTTTATTTTATTTTGCTTTGAGATTATAGGATTATGTTTTTCTACTGCTAGAGCCAAGGTTTCTTCTTGTAATTTCCATTTTATCTTTGCTCAGGTGGAGGTAGGTAAATTTCTCATTTGAGTAGGTAAAGGCAAATTTTCTTGCACATTTTCAATTTCCACACCTTGGGTGCTTTGTTTAGTAGTTGTGTCAATGGGGATTGCATTATCTTCACTAGACTATTTATTAGGGGCATTATGAGGTTGTAGGGTTTTGTGCTAGACAAATTCTGCCCATAACATGGGAGAGACATTTGTAAGAGATCTATCTATGAGCAATTTGATTAGGGAATGGTGAATAACATGATTTTCCTTTCCTTTCAAGGTTTCCTCAACACTAATACATAACAAATTGTACAAGAAATGGGGGACATTTACTAAAAAATTATGTCTTACATAACTGAGAAACTTAAAATGATGTGCATGTAAATTAGAAAATCTTCCTTTTGTTGGCATTATGATACATTTTTGTCATTAGTTACAACACTTATTGGATTCTGAATGCTTACCGAGCTCTCACCGGACATTCCTTTGTAAGCCAAGCTTTACCTAGTTCTCAATGTTTACCGAGTGATCGAGGTGAACAAAGAAGTCAGTGTTTACTGAGTGATCGAGGTGAACAAAGCAGCCAGTGTTTACCGAGTGTTCGAGGTAAAGAAAGGAATCAATTTTGACCGAGTGAAGATGTACTTAGTATTGACTGAGAACTTCGTGATAACCGAGCTCCTGAGGTTATCAAGGAAATTAATTTTACCGAGCTCAGACGGTTATCAAGGAAACTAACTATCACCGAGTCACAAGGTTCTATCGAGTGTTTCCTTTGATCGCCGAGCTATAGTTCAGATAGAAGTGTTCACCGAGTGACATCTCTTCTATCGAGTCTCCAGTGGTTACTGAGTTCAGAACTACTCGAAGTGTTTAGTATGGACCGTGCCTTCACTTCTACCAAGTGCATGACGATGTCGAGTAATGCAGTGGATGCCGAGTATCAGAAGGACACCGAGTCAGTTCAGTGAACCCGAGTTTTTACCTTGGGCCGACTTTGTATAGAGATTTGCACTTATTTTTTTGGCCGACCTTGCATGTATTGTTTATTTGGATGGTATATAATGGGAATGGTAATGAATGAAAATGTGAAAGTGTGAAAGAAATACATGCGTGTGAAAGTATGTGTGCTGAGTTGTGAAGGTATTCAACAAGGTCAAGTTTTGGAGCAGAAAAGTTTTATCTATCACATCAAGGTGAATCAGAGCATAGCGGATCTTATCAGCAATCAGTTGTAATCAGATCCACTGTTTCATTCTAACAGGTGAATTAGTTTTTGTCAATCCTTTAACAAGGTAGACTTAACAGTCTTTTGTAAATCTCCTAACAGAGTGCATACTTTATTGTATGTTTGTAAATCCTCTAACAAGGTGGATCTAGCAATTGTTTGTGCTCCTAACAGGGCAGATCACTAGAAGTGGTCATTGTAAGCCTTAACCGGCCAACTTCATACTGCAGTAACGAAGCTTTGTGGGTTTCATCCCCACCCCAGTTTTACTTTCTATTTGGAAGGTTTCTGGGTCACCAAATCTGTGTGTTCAAGTGTTGCAAATGATTTTGTTTCATGCTTACAGTAGGTTACTTGGATGAATGGTGAATATATCAGTATGCAGTTTTATTGTTTGAAATTTAAAAGTTACTGATTCACCCCTCCCCTCTCAGTAACTTGTCATATCTTGAATATTTCCAACAATTGGTATCAGAGCAATAAGGTTCTCAAGATAAAAGCTTCACAGCTTGAGCAAAGATCAAGGACAATGGAGATATTCAAACTTGACAAAACTATTGAGAATGAAAAGCTAGATCTGAAAATGGCCATGGCTCAACTCAATGAAGCAAAAGAGCATCTTTCACAATCCTTGAAAAGAAAAAAAGAACTTACAAGGCAAATGAATGACCGCCAGTATGTTGAAGAAAAGATTGAAGATCTCTCACCATCAAGTAGTTCAGATGAAGCTGACAAAGCAATCAAAGAACTTTTAGAAAAGAATGGATCTCTGCAGGAAGAAGTAAGAAAGCTCAAAAGGGAACAAGAAATCCAGTCCATCAGGCTATGTGAAATCTTGGAGCAAAGGAACAAGGCAGCTGAAGACTTAGAGGTAAGGAATAATCAATCCTCTCAGCTTGAAAATCTTGTAACTCAATTATCTAATGCAAATGAAGAAATTATGAATCTAAGATCTGAGAATGAGAATTTGAGAAATGACTTAATTACTGAAAGGAAAATCAATGCAAGGTTACAAAGTGATCTAATCTCTGAAAAACAAGTCAATGAGAGAATGGTAAAATCTCAAAAGGACATGGATCAATTGAATCTGCAAAATGAAGAAAACTTTCATAAACAAAATGGTAAAGCAGGCCTAGGATACAAGGAAGAAGGTGAATCCTCCAAACAGGGTACTCAAAAGAATAAAAAACCTACTTGCAGCCACTGTGGTAAGTTAGGTCATACATCTAACAGATGTTGGAGCAATGGAAAAGGCAAATTTAATGGAAAGTGCTACAATTGCAATCAGCATGGACACAAAGCCAATGAATGCAAAGAGAAACCGAAATTTGAAGGTAAATGTCACAAATGCCAAAAGCAAGGTCATAAGGCATCACAATGCAAATCCAAATCATTTAATCCAGCTGAACAACTTGTCAAAGCAATATTTGGTTGGGACTACAACACTTGGTGCAGATGTCATTATTGTGGAGAATATGGTCATACTGGCATAAACTGTGCAAGGCATCACCTAAGAAAAAGGGATACCACTGTAAGATGTTATACATGTACAGAACTTGGTCATATATCTAAAAACTGCATGAACATAGAGAAAGTTGAGGATGAGAAGAAAATCAAAGTAGACAATATTCGAAAGCAAATGAAGCAGCAATGGATTCCTAAGTCTACCGAGCCAGATAATTCAAGTGATGGAATGGTCACTCAAGAAGTGAGTGACTCTACCATTTCCAATTAAGACTCATCAGGATAAGACCAGGACTGTATCTACAAAGCAATATCCTAAGTAGTCCTAGAATGAAAATATGATCAAATCAGTATTTCAGATACATTAGGATCATGGTCGGTACATGACCTTACCGAGCTCAGTCGAGTGCAATAAGGCTTCTTTCACCAAGTTGCACTTACCGAGCATGGTTGGTTCTTCTCTTATCGAGTTAAGGTCGGTTTAACCTATTTTCTTTTGGTCACCGAGTTGCAAAGTTTAAGCCGAGCTAGTGGATGACAGTCTATCGATCTCAGCTACCTCCGTACTGAACATTAATGGTGAATTTTTCATCAAAAGGGCAGATTTTGACCTCATTTTTCACCGTGAATTCGAGATTTACACACAAAAAAAAAGGCTTTCAAGCAAGTTCAAGTGATTTGAAGAGATTTTCCAGCAAAGTATTCTTACAAAACCTTTTCACTCACCGAGCAGCAATGGCATCCGCAAGCACCAGCAGCAACAAGGCGAAGAAGGGTTCCAAAATGCTTGTGAAGGGAACAGAATGGAAGGCAGCTATGTTCAAGCTCGTTCCTGCCATCATTGAATTGCTCGATCCCAATGGAGCTCAATCACAGATTCCACCCAAGGTACTCCTCGTGAACGACATTCGCACTCATTTTAAGTGTGCTATTCAAGAAATAGGGACATTGGACATGGATAATGCCCTAGCGGAGTTATGTGTAAATGGTTCTCTCAAAATCGAGCACAAGCATTTGGAAACTAAAGGTTTGACTCACATCGCGCAAATGCCTAGAAACTTCCAAACCAAATGGATTAGGTATATCTTGAGTCGAATGCATAATGGTCAGTTGTGGTTGGAACAACCCGTTTTGATAACCAAGAAGATGATTCACAAAATCACGGGTCTCCCGATGCTCAGCAAAGCCAAAACCACCAAAACCCTAGGACGGGATGAGTTACAGAGGCAAACCCTAGCCGAGTGAGATGGTAGAGGTTTGAAGGTTAACACTGTAACAGATCCAGAACTAAAATTTGGCATACATATTATTGCATATAAGTTATATAGTTCCAGCAGGTTAAATAGTGTACCGTGTGAAGCTGTGGATTTGGCCCTGAAAATTGTAAAGAAGAATCTTGAGTTTGATCTGTCAGAAGTAATGTTGAAGCAGTTAAACAAGAACATGGACAGTATAAGGACATCGAAGAATAACCCCTGTAAATTTGGATCTCTGTTAATATGTTTACTATTTTATGTACAAAAATTCTTTCCATCAAAGGGAACCGTAGAATGGAGAAAAGATGTCCGAATTTTGTATCAGATTAAAGAGTTTATAGCAGAGATGGGAGAAAATTTTGATAGTATCATGGATAACTATTTTGAAGACTTTAAGGAGAGGATGAATAATCGATTCAGAATTCCTCCTAGGCTTGTTGAAGAATATAAAGATGATGTATGTTTTATGGTTGACTGTGACAAGGTGTACATACAGGCAGTTAGACCCCGAGTTGCATGGGTGAAACCTCTTCCATATGAGGTAAATATTGATAAAACAAGGGATATCATTGAAGCACTAGTAAATGAGCCAGTAGACTCAAGGCAATGGATTTTTGGTACTTATGATGAAGCAAAGGCCAGAATTGAACTGGAAATCAAAATTCCACAGGCCATCAGCAAAGGTAAGAGGAAAGTGGCCAAACTGAAAACTGCAATAGGTCCTCTTATGATCACCGAGGGAAAAGGTGAAGATAAAGAAAGTGAAGAAGAAGAAGAAGGAGAAGAAGAATCAGAAGAAGAGCAACCGGCAAAGAAGAAAGGCAAGGTAATCATTACCAAGCCCAAGAAGTAGCCTACTGCAGTATTTACTTGGAGGACAAGAAAAGGTATTCAGGAACCTGTATTGGTCAAGCCTGCACCTACATTCGAGCAAAGGCTCAAATCATTGAAAGAAGGAGCTGGCATCACAAATTTCAAGGCATTGAAATTTGAGACAAGGACTGATGCAGAGAAAATGCAGATTGAGGAACTGGTACTTAACAAAATGGGAAAATGGAAATACTCCCCAGAACAGATTGCTCCTCATATCTCTAAAGTACTACTAGAGAGAGTATAGTAAGGATGGGAGTTAGCCACCAAGACGGTAAAAGATATATATGAGCAATTCCTGAAGAATCTTCGGCCTAGTCTCACTGGAGCAGAGGTAAAATCTGAATTGAAAACCTATGAAGGTAAAATGATGATCAAATTCCACACTTGTTTGATTTTGATCAAAGATATAGAGCATGTTGTAAATGATGCTACAAACATGTGGAAAAACATCTATCATCTACATAAGCCCAGTGTAGACCTAGTAGAAATAAAGGATGATGACAGTAGCAACAGCAGTGATGAATCAAATAGCGCTCCATCCATCACAGTTACACCAGGAGAGTTGCATGCAATGATGGAAGAGAAAGAGGAAGAAGACAAAGAGGAAGAAGCTGAAGAGGAAGATAAGGAGGATGATCTGGTAAAAATTGCAACAGCAGTTATTGCATCCCTTCCTCACTCCCCAGCTAAACCTGTGACATCATCAAGGTTGGAGTCAGCTTCAGCAGGTTCATCTACACCAGATTTACCATCTACACCTGTCATATCTCAGCTCCAGGTATCATCAGTGGAAGTGACTACCACTTCATCTATCGAGCTGCATCCCTCTTCGTCTATCGAGCTGCACCCCTCTTCATCTACCGAGTTGGCCTCCTCGACTCCATCATCATCAGTTGGTATTGCTGTGAGTTCTCCAATTTTGACTACTCCAATTTGTTCTACAATTTTGTTGCCATCTACTTCAGGCACAGTGAGCTTAGATACTATATTACCGAGTGTATCACCATTTTTGGCCAGTACTCAAATTTTTGACCCTGTACATACTCCTATTGGCACTCAACCCTCAAGCATCCCAGTTTTTACTGCTAGTCCTTCTGTCTCTACTGTTGTGTCTATTCCAAAGGTCAAACCAGTAACGAAGCTTTGTGGGTTTCATCCCCACCCCAGTTTTAGTTTCTATTTGGAAGGTTTCTGGGTCACCAAATCTGTGTGTTCAAGTGTTGCAAATGATTTTGTTTCATGCTTACAGTAGGTTACTTGGATGAATGGTGAATATATCAGTATGCAGTTTTATTGTTTGAAATTTTAAAAGTTACTGATTTACCCCTCCCCTCTTAGTAACTTGTCATATCTTGAATATTTCCAACACCTTCACAGGTAAAATACCTGATAATATGCATGGCCAACTCATTGTACAATGGTGGAAGAGACATTCTTTTGCATCCTTGCTAAGTAATATCCAAAGGAGGGTCACTTGTTATGAAAAACTGGGCTCTAGGTGATCTAGCATCATGTGCATGGGGGTAGTGTTCTCCTACTACTAGTAGCTTGGTTACTTCCACTATCTACTCCTTTATGGAAACAACTGTCAATCCCTATATTGTTTCTTAACCTTCGTCAAATTTATGTATCAATTTAGTAGCTGCTTCATCATACTTCATTAGTTTCAAGAAATATCCCAACCAACCACATGCATTAAATCTTCTCATTGCTTCTACATTAGAAAGTAAAACACTTGTTAGAATTCTTTAGAATAACTAAAGGGGGTGGGGGGGGGGGTGAATCAGTTATTCAAGGTCCAAATGCCCTATTAATACCTTTTTACTACTTTTAATGAATCCATACCCTTTTCATCTGTTCGAACTTAAATCATTCATATAAGCAAGTTACAGTAAATCAACATGCAAAGATAAAACATTCAAGATCAACACATGACCCAATTATTTACGTGGAAACCCAATTTGGGAAAAACCACTAGTAACATGCTACTTGATTCCCACTCTTCTGAAGTGATGCCCTTTCAAAAGCCTACCCTATTAAAGGCTTACAACACACTGTTAAATGTGACCTTGTTAGAGGATTTCACCAAACTATTAGGAATGGGCATGGTTAAAGGTCTTTAGAACATTCACTTGGAATGTCACCCTGTTAAAGGATTTTTCTAATGGTTGTTAAACCAACCTAAGTCCATAGGATTTAGACTTACAGTTACAATTGCTAGAAAGTAACAATAATGGTCTTTTGATCTGATATAACTTACAACATACTTTGCAGATTTTAGATCACACTTTCAGTTCAATCCTTATGCTTGGCTTTAATCTCTTTAGCTCTGACTACTTGTCTTCCTCTCAAGCTTCATCTCCTTGAGTCTTCTAACTCATTCTTCCAATGCAATCATCTTTGTGGTCGTCTATACAAATAGAATTTCTGTGCTATCTTCTCATAGGCACATTCTTTAGTATTTCATGCTTTTATGCTTGACCACTATCTCTCTTTCCTTCTATCCCCTCTCACTCTCTTCTTCTCTCATTAACTTATGTCTTCTTATATAGAAGTCTAATTTTCCTTTACCGCTCAATTCTCCCTCTTCAATTTTAGGGTTTCAAAATGGATTAGGTAGGATACAATGTATCTACCCCATATCTTGTTTTCTTCTTGAAACTTCACCATTTGTATCTTAAAAATGTTCTACATGGTGTTCTATGCCACCAACTCATCATTCTTATCTTCCTTTTAATTTGTAGATTTCTAGATAACAACCTTGTCGGCTTAGATCTGGTGAATCTTCAATTTCCTAAATAATGTAGCAACTCGGCATTATTGAGTTACTGGTACTCGACACGTCTGTGTTACTCAGCACCTATACCAGCTTGGCACTTGAACTTGCTCGGCACTTGAACTTACTCGACACTTGAACTTACTCGACACTTGAACTTACTCAGCACTTGAACTTACTCGGCACTTGAACTTGCTCGGCACTTGATTCTACTCGGCACTACTCAGCATCTGAAGTTTACTCGGCATTAACTAGAACTTGCTTGACTCCTTCTCTCTAATGAACTTAGTCTGAGCTTTACAAAAGACTTAGCTAAAACCTTAAATCTTTGATATGTTTCAGTGTGCCCATTCTTTGTAGTATGTCATCAAATACATTCTTTCATCAATGGCTTAGCTGATCCTTGTACTTCCTTACAACATCATAACTTCAACCTTTCTCTAGGTATTTTAGTTACATCTTATTAATTTACTCCACCTTGACAATCAACTAATTGATAGTATTTAGATCACTAAAACAATTGTCATCCCTGCAAGTAGCAAGTTTGACATCAATGACAAAACAATGATTGAGGACATTCTTTACTAGTTCCATATTTTATTCCAACAATCTCCCTCAACTTTTCTTATAATTATTTCAATCATTTCCAACAACACTATGTTCCACTGGTTCACATTTCTACAACTATCCTCCCATTTGTGCTTACTACTTTCAACCTCTGCTCTATTTGCAACAATTACCTTCTTTCCTTTTGTGAATTTTAGGCTTTTTTTTTCCACAGACGCTTTTCACATTTCACATTCTTTTCTATGAATTTCTATCATGAACAATAATAATGTGGTTTTAATGGGAATAAATCATAGATATGCGATAATCACCTCAAATTTTAATTTGGGTCACATTTTAGTCTAAAATGAGGAATTATTCAAGAATAAGGGTACACCACTTGACACTTGCGTACTATGGCAACTAGATTTTAATCAAACAAAGAGAGAGTACATATTTGAGGATCTTTAATGAATAAATAGAAATTTCATTGGGAATTAGTAACCTTCCCTACCCCTATGAAACATGGACAAGTGTCCTCACTTGTCATACTTGGCATGAGGTACAAAACTAATGTAATGCCACAATAATATATTTAATACAATAATAGATATAACCAATGAAACCTATGTGCTAAATATGAATAAAATTTGAAAATATCATACCTACCAATTTGATCATTGCAAATTCCAGTTAAAGGTGGTGAGAGTCAAAGGTTATTAGTGAAAACATACATCAACAAACTTATCATGTTATCAAAAGCATTGTAAAATGATGAGGTGGAAGATGAGTGGGTGGTAGAAAAAGAAATGTGATGAGTTAAAAAAGAAGAATTTAGAAAGTGAATGGAGAATTTGAACTTTATGTAGACATAAAGTTTTTATTATGGGCATGCTAAAAGGAATTCTTATTGAAGAGCTACAGGCAGAAGTTTGGCACCTTCTGCTGTAGTAAGTGTTACCTATTATGCATTTGAAACTGACTATTTAAATTGTTGCAGGAATTCTTCTTTTGTTTGGGGATGTTTATACAACTTGAGCTGATGTCTATTGACTAATAACTTGAAGTGTACTAGATCAATTTTGGTTAATTGGACAACTCCATTTTCAAATACATGGCATATTTCATAGGGACCCAACCATCATGTCTATAACTTGCCTGGTATATCTTTAAATCTAGAATAAAAAAGCAATGCCCAGTCACCAATTTGAAATTGCTTACTCTTAATGTGGGAGTTGTGCCATTGTTTCATTTGCTTCTATATGATTTTTGTATGTTCTAGGGAAGACTTGCACATTTCATCCAAAGAATTAAGATGCAATAAGCACTCTCTCTATGCTATAGGAATATCAATGTTTAACTCTAGTGCTATTCTTAAAGTTTTGTGTTCAAACTCAATGGGTAGCATTATTGCTTTGCCATACAATAATTTAAATGGTGTGAATCCTATTGTGGTCTTCCATGTTGTTTGGTATGCCTAGACAACTTTTGGTAGTGTGTTGCTCTAATCCTTGTGGTACAAATGAACTACCTTTGTTAAGATGGATTCTATCTCCCAATTTGTAACTTTTTCTTGTCTAGTAGTTTGAGGGTGATAGGGACTTGATTTTTGGTGTTTGATATTATATTCCTTCACAAGTTCTATGATCAAATTGGAAGTAAATTGAGGACCCTGGTCAGTAACAAGTTCTTTGGGTATGCCATATCAAGTAAATATTTCTTCACACAAGAATTTGACAACTTTATGGTCATGGGCATGCTTCATGGCTTTGATTTTGACCCATTTTGTCAGGTAGTCAGTGCATACAAGGATATATGATTTCCCATTAGATGGAGGATCTATTGGACCAATGAAGTCCATGCCCCACTTCTCAAATGGTGTTAACACCATTTATGGATTGAGAGACATTTTATCTATATTTTTTTGGTTGGCCCATCCTCTAATATTTATCACACTTCTGTGTATAATTGGCTGCATGTTTATGAAGTGTAGGCCAATAGTAACCAATTTAAAAAATATTTAACGCTCTTCTTTTTGCTACAAAGTGCTCTCCACATGGTTCATTATGACATGCATGTAGAATGTCATATGTCTCATCTTCTCTCACACATCTCCTCATAACTTGATTAGGTCTAGTGTAAAATAGTATGCTATCAATCCAAGAGAAATGGAAGCTTTTCTCTACAAGAAACCTCTTATCCTTGTAAGAGAAACGTGTTGGCATTTTATTAGCTACAATGTAATTAGCTATGTCTGCATAAGATGGGGTTTGGACAACAATATGAAACAAATGCTCATTTGGAAATGTATCATATATCAAATTAGTATCATCTTTAGCATGGTGGATTTTGGATAGATAATTAGCTACCACATTCACTTTCCTAGGTTTGTCAATGATTGTAATATCAAATTTTTGCAAAAGAAGTAGCCATCTTGCTAACCTACTTGTAATGGTAGGTTTGTTCATGAGATACTTAATTTCTACATGGTTAGCACAAAAAAATATGGGATAACCAATTATGTAATGAATTTTTTCAAAGCATAAACTACTACTAACAGTTCTTTTTCAGTCATTGTATAGTTTAACTCTAGTCCATGGAGGCTCTTACTGATATAGTAGATTGTATTTTCAAGATGTTGAGATTTTTGCTGTAGGACTACACCTATGGCATAGTCAAAAGCATCTGTATGTATTTGAAAAGGGCCAAGTCCAATCAGGACCCCTAAGTATTGGTGTAGTTGTCAATAGTGACTTGAGCTCCTAAAAGGAAACATCACATTCCTTTGTCCGAGCAAATTCAACCTCTTTGGTAAGCAAAGAATAAAGAGGACTAGCTATCTAACTAAAATTCTTGATAAACCTCCTATAATAGTCTGCATGTCCTAGGAAAGATCTAATTTCTTTTTGCTTTGTGAGAGTAGGGAGTGTGAGAATTACCTCTACTTTCATAGAATCTACCTAGATTCCAACTTTAGAGAAAAAATGTCCCAATACCACACCTTCTTGCATCATCAGAAATAATTTCTCACTATTAAGAGATAGGTTGTGCTCTTCACATTGGGTTATTAATTTCTCTAAGTTCTTCAAAGCTTCCTCAAATGTGACACTAAATGTAGTGAAGTCATCCATGTATATCTCCATGTAATCATGTGATATTTAGCAAAGATGCTAATTACAACTCTTTGAAAAGTAGCAGGTGCATTGCATAAGCCAAATGGTAATACATAATAGGCATAGCTACCCAAAGGACATGTAAATGTGGTCTTATCTTGATCTTGTAGAGCAATATTTATCTAATTGTATTCACTGTATCCATCTAGAAATGAGAAGTATTTCTTTCTAGCCAAAGTATCCAAAACCTGATCAATAAAGGGTAAAGGAAAGTGATCCTTCTTTGTGGCATTATTTAATTCTCTATAGTCTACACATATCCACCATTTTCCTCCTTTCCTGGGAACAATAACTAATGGTGATACCCATTTTCTATCAGAGATTAGATAGATGAATCCAACATCCAACAACTTTTGTAACTCAATTTTAACTATTTCGTGCAATGTTGGATTTATTCTTCTCTGAGGCTGATAGAGTGGTAAGCTTCCATAATTGATGTATATCCTATGGGTGTAGAGTTTAGAATTCAATCCTACCATATCCTTATAATCCCAAGCAAAGGATTTTTCATGCCTATTGTGGAGCTTGGTTCAAAATTCCAATTTTGATAGGGACAACTTGTTGTTTACATGGAGATTATGACCAGGAGAAAGTTCCACAGTAGTTGTTAGTTCTACCATTGACACTTTTGGTACTAGAATTTTAGCTACTTCAGTTGGCAATAATTTGTCAATTATTTTAGGGTTTGCTATGTAGACACAATCTTCATAGGTACATAGCTTTAAGATTTAACTTTCAACAATATCTCTAGCCACTATACACTCATTGGTAAGAATGCTTTGTACTACATCATCTTCTTCCTATAGGAAATAATCAAGACTAGCTAAGTTACTAAGAGGGGAGGGGTGAATCAGTAACTTCAAGAACTTTAAATTAATTTAGCACTTAACTAGAATAATCCATTAACCATTTATTCATCTAATCTACTGCATGCATGAGAAAAATAAACATTCATGACACATGTACACAATATTTGGTGACCTAGAAACCTTCCAAATAGAAAGTAAAACTGGGGTGGGGATGATACCCATAAAACTTCACTACTAGAGTATAAAGTTGGCCTGTTAGGGCTTACATTGACCACTTTTGATGATTTTACCTATTAAGAGCAATTTGGACTGCTAGATCCACCTTGTTAGAGGTTTTACAAACATACAATGAAGTATGCACTCAGTTAAGAGATTTGAAGAAAGACTATTAAGTCTACCCTATTAAAGGATTTAGAAACTGATTGACCTATTAGGATGAAATAGTAGATCTAACTTACAACTTTATTGTTGATTAGATCCTTGGAGTACAGATCACCTTCATATGACAAATATAACTTTACTGCTCCTTGTAGACCTTGCTAAATACTCTTTTCTACTACTAATTCACTTTCACTCTTCTTAAAACATTACTTCTCCATTGCATGGAAATGATACAATACATCACATATATACCATTCCAATATTTACAAATACAAGGTTGGCTAAAACACAAGTAAACAAAATATTACTGAGTCGACCATATAGTAGGAACTCAAGTTTTGTAAGTTGAGTAGGTGAGCTTCTGATACTGAATGTCCACTACATTACTTGGCATCATCATGCACTTAGTAGAAGTGGAGGCTTGGTCCATACCAATCACACAATGTAGCTTTGAAGTTGGTGACCATTGGAGATTCGATAGATATAGTGTCACTTGGTAGATATTGCATACTTTTTTTTACCTTGCTTGCACTCTGTAAACACTGCTTATCCATCACTCAGTAGACACAGGCTTCACATCACAAAAACTAATTACTCAATAGACACTATGAAGCTTGATGATCACTTTGTACTCAGTGATAATTGCTAGACTATACACTATCTATTTTCACTTGGTAGCTTTAGGAATACTCGGTATGAACTGTGAAACTTGGTTATCATTGGATTTCTTGACAAACACTGGAGACTGAATGATGAGTCTGCTAAACATACAAAATTGAATAAGTGTTGTCACTAATGAAAAATATAGCATAATGCCAATGCTTCCTACATTTTTAGAAAAGATTTCCTATGCAACATCATGAGCTGAGCTATGGAATTCAATTCTTCCTATTCATCCCCTAAATCTGGCCAAATAGGTTCTCCCAAGTCTGGTTGGGGTTGGGAAGGTGGATATAGCTCTAGCTTCCTTATGGTTTGACCATTTGAAATTGTCATACTATATGGTCTACAACTAATTTTAGTATTGGTGCTGGCTAACCAAGGTCTCTCTAATATGATAGGAGCCAACAAGTTTTACTTTAGGTGATAAGATAAGAAAATCAACAAAGTATTCCCATGAATCTAAAGTCACTATCACATCTTCTATGAGACTATCTAGAGTGATAGTTAAACTATTAGCAAGTTATAACACTATGGGAGTTGTTCTTAAGCCTTCCATATGTAACCTATGTATTGTATCTTTACTCATCACATTTATTGCTACTCCTAGATTAACTAAAGCATTTTTCATAGCTTGTCCATTTATGATCATATTAACTATTGGACTACCAGGATTTGTATACTTTCATATCACTAACTTTCCTAACATGATATCTACTAATTTTCCAACAACATGGACTATTTGAGGATCTTTATTCTTCCACCCTGGCTTCTTAAGTCACGCTTCCTTAATAGCCTTTCCATCAAGAGGGACATCTTTGATAGCTTGGAATAGAGGAATTTGAATGTGCTTATTTTTCAGCTACTCAACAATATCAAATGGCTCTTCTTCTTGTCATGTAGATTTATTTTTATTTAGCCTATGTGGAAAGGGAGGATTTACAGTGTTATGGTCAGTAGTCCTATTGGGTACATCATACGACAGGTTGGTATTTGGAAATATAGCTTCTAGAAGGGGTGGTGCAGGAGTGTCTACAACTTCCATGATAATAGGGTATTCTAGTATAGAAAAAGTTGTACCTGATCTCAAATGGATATCAAATACCTCTAGTGAATATGTAGGGCACTGCTAAGTATCAGTAGTGTACATTTTCTATTGTTGTTTCTTGTTGTTCAAATTTGGCTGAGACTAAGTAGGCAATTGGGTAGGGTTATGATTAGTATTATTTGTTGTAGGAGGTGGCATTATTGTAGGTTATTGGATTGGAGGTGGTATTTGTGGGTTACCAAGATTTTGGTTAGGCCATTGTGGAGGCCCCCTCTATTGGTTATTTTGCTACCAATTTCCTTGTAGTGGTTTCTATTGATTCTGTTGATTTTGCCATTGGTTATTTTTCTAGTTAGGCCAATGGTTCTTTTGCTAGTTAGGTCACTAGTTTTTTTTTCTGGTTTGTCTAGGAAGGTTGGGAGTACTAAGAAGGATTTTGATAGCTTTGGTTTTGCCATTGATTATTGTAAAGATTTGAAAATTGTAGAGGATCTTGAGGCATACCTTGTCTTAAAGCCCATGGTTGCCATTGAGAGACAAAGAAAACTTGTTCATTTTCCTCATCCATCTTCATGTACTCAATTGGAAAATGTTGATTATCTAGGTTGGCTACCAACTTAAATGCACAGTCTTGCTTCTTTTGACAGCAATGAGGATAGTACTCTACCAATTGTGATTTAGCTTTTGCATGCTTCTTCTTTGTACTCATCATGTTGAGATGTGTAGTGACATCATTTATGAAATGCCCTAACTAATCCCTTTAGCAGTTATGGACATTTATCCTCTGCCTTCCTTCATAGTTGACCTTGAGTGGTTAAATCATAATTTCTTGAGGTCATCCCAAGAAGATTTGTATCTATCACCACCAGCCATTAGGTCTAATGCTTCTAGACAATTATCATTTACCCCTCTCAAGAAGACTACTTTCTATGAATCCTCCACTAGTACATGTTGGGGATTCTTCTGTATTGTCTATAAGAAATGTGAAACATAGTCTTCCAATGTTTTGTCCCCCTTTTGTGATATTCTAAAAATGTCATCTCCTCTTGGATCATTCTCCTTGTATTAATCTTTGTATTTCTCTAGAAATAGAGTTTTCATTTCATCCCAAGTACCTATTACATTGGCTCCTAAGCCCATGAACCATCGTAGGGTTGATTCTTTTAGTATTATTGGAAACAACTTGAGCTTATGGGCATCAGTGTTATATTCAAAGCTATGACAAAGTATGTCAAACTCAAACAAGAAAGTATCAGGATCTTTAGTTACAAGGCCATAAAACTTTGGAAGAGCATTTGTGGGTATATTTTTGAGATTAGCATTGGTTATGAGGCTCGAGAGAGGAAATGGAAAAGTAGGGTGTGCCATTAGTTTAGGTATTGGATTATGGGGTTGCTGCTGAAAAGGAGCATTGGCTACAAGATTGTTAACAATAGGTGGATTTGGACCAGAACTATCAAGGAAGCTAGCCAAGATTTTAGCAAAAGGCTAAAGACCACTTGTGTCCAAAGATTCTTCTCTAGAGGAAGATCCTACATGAAAATCAAGGCTTGCATCCTCAAAAGGAAACTCAACTTCTTCTTCAATTTTGTCATTTAAATTAATAGACTGTCATAGAAGAAATCTACTTAGGAATAGTTTATTAAATTTAAGGATTACTTCTCCCACCATGAGGTACATTTAATTTGTCAACCCAAGGATGTATACTTGAAATGGTCAGCATGGTATGTACACAAGGTTCCTTAAGGATTCATTATGCTTATGCTGTAGGAAAGTAAAATGCAAAGAAATAACCTACACTAATGTTATAGGAAAGTAACACACTTAACTCTTTACTAAAATGAATGTCAAAAATAGAACTATACGCTAACTTATATTTCAACTGAGATCATCCAATATAACTGCTCTTATAGGTGGTGTAGGAACACTCACAAAGTATGATGTTGTAGGAAGAAACTTACAATTTCTACCTAAAATACTGGGAATGTTGGAAGTAAATCTATACTACTCTAGTCTAATCCACCTCCCAAGTGGGCCCCTTGGTTGGATTCTACCAATCTACTAATACAAAGTGTAAACTAAGAATTACTTCATTGTATTCCAAAACTCCTTACATAAAAACAATACATAAAGCTTTAAAACAACTCACTACGAGAGTCAACAATGTTTTTCCATAAAATTTTTTTTCTAACAAAAAAACTATTAATCCAATCCCTATAAATAGAGGATTGACACTTATTCTAAAATAGGAAAGAAAACAATCTGACTATAAATTTGCTAGATAGGAAGAAGAAGGAAATATAATAGCTCACAGTACAAGCAATAAAGTCTAGATAACCAATAGTAAATGTAGAGGGATTATAGCAAGAATTCATCCTTACATTCCTAAAAAAATAGCTCTTCCTTTGTAGCATCTGTGTCTCTTGGTCTTGTTATGGTTCTTCCATCATAGTTGGGCCTTAATGCTCCTCCTTGAATGTTGTTGACCATCCTCTAGCTTCTTCCTTAACAAGTTAGTTGCAATAAAAAAATATTTTTGTAAATAAACATAATCGAATTAAATCAAAATATTATAACACACATTCTGATGATTATATGAAATACTACATTATATGTATAATATTGGCAAAGTATGATATATCTATCTACCCATGGGTTAATGATTCTATCTTGGACTTATCATAAGTTCAATTAAGCATAAGTTCACAAATGTTTTAGCACTATTAAAATAGAGTATTAAAATTAACATAAAATAGAGGCAATAATTAGCCTCATCAGAGCCATCTTTGCAGTGAGGAAGGATGATTAGGAAGCCATTTAATCTCCCCAAAATAAACATCCATTAGTCTAGAAGGTGAATAAAATCAACTTACATAAACCCTAATGAAAACAAAAAACACAACCCAAAAACCCAAAAACCTAAAAACTAGTAAAAAAACACCTAAAAACCTAATTTACACCTCTAGAAGACAAAAAAATGGCACACCTTACACACATTAGACGTGTGTTAGGTGTGGCCTCCCCTACATAAAACCCTAAACACTAAGGGTGTGCACCTAACATACCTCATGGGGTGCACTAGATGCACACCCTTATGACATGCTAAGGAGATTAATGTGTTGAAAGGGGTGCGCTATGTACACACCCTTTTCAATACATGCATATGGGATGCTTTCCTTTTGAAAGGTGTACATGGTGCACCTTGGAAAAGTGCACGCCTGCACACCTTTCACTAGGTGATGGCTTGTGTTAGTTTAGGTTTTATTTAGTTTAATTGTGTTAAGGTTTTGCAAAAAAGTTGTGCACCTTGCACACCTTGAGTGTGCACATGGTGTGTACCTTCTCCTTTATTAGTTAACATGTTTTATGTGTGTGATGGTGATGGAGCAATGAAGAAGAACACATCACAATGTATGGAGGTGCACTTGCTGAAGACTAAAAGGAAGAATGGGATAGGAGGAAGGGGTCTTGGGTTTTTATAGGCTTGGGATGGAGCACACCTTTGGAGCTGCACACTTGCACAGGTGTGCTAGGTGTGCATTTTCAAAGGAAAGTGCTCCCACTAGTGGACTTAGTGCACTAGTGTACCTTGAAGGGCATGCTTGGTGTCCTAAGTGCTAAGTGTACCCTTTGATATGAAATTTGACCTTTTATCCCTAAAAAAATCCAATCTTTGGCATATTGGGTTTTCTGACAGAGAGCCAGACTGAGCCAAAACAATAGAAAAAAACCTAAAAAAGACTCAGACCCCAAACTAGGGATCTAGAAAGCTAAAATTTAAACTAGGGTGTCCCTATTTCTAAGTGAAATGGGGCATGTGTTGTGAAACCACAATTGAGGAAAGGCAATCATTGAAGGACTCAGGAGTTATGATATTTCCTGAATGAGACATTGCTAATGCAATGGTCTTTGATTCAATTAGGAAGGGAAAAGTGACTCAATTTAGAACTAAGGTTGAGGTTTTATAGACACATAAATGGATTAAGTATAGTGATGACCAAAAAGCCTTATTCATGCAGTCCATCTAGAAGAGAGACAAGGCCAAAATTTGGGAAGTCTCAGATTCTGAGCATACAGGCAATCTCATGGTCTACAGAGTTGAGGAGGTAGATAGTGAAAAGGTGGCCCTAATAAATAAAGAGATGACTAACTTTGGTGTAGTGGTAGTAACCAAAGTTTTTTTTTGGAATTAAATGAAATATTTGAAAAGGTATTAGAAGCATATGATGAAAGAGGTAGATAGATGTACTAGTTGGAAAACAAAGTTGCACAATTTGAGAAACAATTTGGAAAGAGAAAACAAGACAAGTAGTCAAGCTAGCTTAGAATTATTGCTCATCCTTCCCTTTTTCTACCTTTTAATATAGTACTAATTTTTGAGACTTCTAGGATACCTCAAATTCCATATTTTTATACAATTGAGGAGCATGAAGAAGAATAAGCTAAGATATGGTCACTACACATGGAACTGGGAGTCGAACATGAAGATAAAGTAAGGGGTATCATTTTGTACTTAGTAGATAGGATAGGTTGGGTCCTGTTGTACTTGAATTTTTCTAGATTGGTGGAAATATAGAATAATTTGAATGATAGTGATCCCAATTTAAGACCAATTCTGAGTCAATGGACCAACATAGATAATGCTATAACAACCTTATATTGCTCTATTATTGATCACTCTGATGATGAGATAAAGAAAAAATTTGATTAGACTAATGATCTCCTTGATTTTGATCATAATAGGAACTTTTTGCAAAGGAGAATAAACAATTTTTTTTTAAAATACCTTGGCAAAAGTTTTAACCTTTTTCCTCATGCACTAAAAGACATAGGTAGGATAAAAGACAAGGAAGAATGGCGTAATAATTTGAAAGAATTAATGAGGATTGGGTTAAACAAAGTAAAAATAAAGAGAATTACATTTGGTTTGCTAGAACCAGTGAGAAAATTCTATAGGTACAAATAATTTTTAATTCTTTCAAACATGATTTTGTTGAAATAAAGAAGATAGGTAAGGATATCCTGAAGTGAGAGCAGGAAATTCTGAGCTTTAAATTGCCAGATGACACACTCTTTGACAATTGGATGACAAAATGTTCCCCAACAACATAATTATTGCAAATTGAAGTTGAAGAGGAGAATATAGACAAGGAAATTGCTATAGAAAGGTTACAAATAGATGATAAATAAGTTCAAATAGAAAAAGGAGAAAAGGAGTAACAAACTATAATAGTGGATAAAGCCACTCAAACTTGATGATCTAGTAGAAGAGCAACCAATTGTAATAAATATCCAAATATCAGAGCCTTGATAGAACACATACAAGCCAAGTGGTCCCACAATCTAGAGAACAACATATGGAACAAGATAAATCATTAGGTGCAGTGGATCTACAACAAACTACTACAAGAGAATTGACTCCCCCATAAGACAATCAATGAGAAAACCATTCCATTGCAAAAGGCAAAAAAGCACCAATTTTTGTCTTCTTCTCGAGCATCTTTGTAATAATGAAAATTTTGTCTTATGTAAATATTTTTTTCTAAGGAAAACTTTCCTTTCCCTCTATGCCCAAAGCTTGTTGGAACTTACACTGTATAAGTGAGTTCTGAAGGATAGATGAGGGTCTAAGTTTCATTCATTGCATGAGTCTTTGTAATTTTTAAGTTGGTCCATGCATACTATAAATCAATTCCAAAATTGAATACAAAGTTATATTTGCTGGTGTATTATGTTATTTTTGATAGAGATGATCACTAAATTGTATACACTTCAAAGAAACTAAATAAAAATATTAAGAGTTGATTTCATTCCAGACCTTGTCTCTTTCCTTGTCTCTATTTTATTCTCTAAAATTCTAATAGTAATGTTTAATAAGTTTTAGTTTTAATTCAATATGAGTTATATTTTATTTTTATTTTGTTAATGATCTAATGGATCATGTAAATTCTTAGTGCAAATTAAGAGAACATTATGGTTTTGGGTAAACATATGATATGTATAAGATCTAGAAGTGAATATAGATAAATCCTTACACAAATTGTGAGATAGGATCCAAAAGTATGTGTATTTTCTTTGTAAATTTATCACAATGGATAAGGCACTGGCCATCCTTGTGATTTGATATGAGTGTAATGTTTTACATGATGTAGAATATTTTAATCAATCAATCTTTTGTATTTCTATTAACCAAGTTTGAAAATGTTAGCCTGCACTTGATTCATGGTGTCCAAGGTTTGGTAAAATAGCTGGTTATCATTTCATAAGATCGTTGAATTAGAATAGATAAGGCTCAATAATCTATTTTCACTGGAATTCAAGTTATAAATCTTGATTTAAAGAGTAGATCAAGTTTAATTCCTAAGGTAAACTCACCTAAATCTTGTAGAATTGAAAGTGGAGAAGACTTTGATGTCTTTTTAGTTGGCCCTTTTTGATTTGTAGATCACCTATAATTGTTTCTAGCCAATTCCTTAGTTTTCACACATCATAAAAGGTAGTTGAAATCACTGTTAAATCAAGAGCCAAAAAAATGGAAACTCTGTTGGGAACCTATGAAAGAAATTAACTCTGAAGTGCTAGAGTCTTTGTTGTGAGTTATATATTTGTAGTCATATACTTGTTATTTTTAAAGCTATGTTGTGGTATTGGTCACTTTTGAGTGAAAAACGTTGGGAATATACAAAATCCCAATACTATAGAAGCACTATGACGTATGACATGCTTTCATAGTGCCTTATTTTCCAAATATAATTTTCATTTCCCTAAGTAAAATATAAAAGTCTTTCTAGGTCAGGCTTTTGTTATTAGATCTGTTATTGAAAGTTTATTCCTATGATCTTTCTCATCTTGAAATCCATTTAAACATATTTACCTATATAGGGTGGAAAATTTGTCAAAAGGTTTTTTAGTTGGTGCTATATATTTCAAAATAATTCTTACAAAAATGGCATATAAAAGGAAAAGTACATGAGCATTTACAAAGGCCAAACCACAAGTGCCATTGTACATAGAATTACCTCACAGGGGTAGGAAAAACCAAGAAAAAAACAAGGTAGATCGTAATCCTACCTAGAAGCCTAGAGGTAGTTTGTTAGTACATTCCCAATACCAACCTATTATAGAGAGAGAATCCTCTTCTTTAAATTCTAAATCAAAAACCACTAGACTTTTGGGAGAGATGTTTACCACCCCATTACAAAAAGAAAAGGTTTATCATGATAAGAATGTCTCTTCTATAGGGGATGTTCCTTTTAGACAAAATGTGATAAAATAAATGAACCATAGGTTGGGATATAGGAATGCTCTAAATACTAGTTTTAACCCTAGAAAAATCCCATATGTTGAAAGGAACCTTATAGATTTAGATGACCCAGTTGATCCAAAGGCTACTTCTGTAGACCCAAAAGAATTATTCTCAGATATTAAAGTTCTTTAGAAAAGGGTTGCTAAGGAAGAAGAAAAATGCATATGTTTTGAGAAAGAGAAGGAACCAGTTACTATGAATAATATCATTGAGAGAGATAGCCTTCTTAGAAGAATGGATGCCTTGCAAGAACAAAATAAAAAGTTAAAAGAGAAATCTTCTAAATTACATCCAAATGTTTTTGGGGGTTTGGAAATTTTGAGATCCAAAGTTCAAGAACAAGAATGCCTCCTAATATAAAAGGAAGGACCTATCATCTCCCAGATTCAATCCTATAAGCCTATTAACCTGAAGTCATAAACCTAACTATGAAGAATCTTGATAAAGGAAAGAAAAAGGTAGTAGGGATTCAAATAAATGGGCTCCATGTTCTTCTTACAAAATCTACAAATATTTCCATGTATAAACTTGGTCTAGACTTAGAAAAAGCCAAGAAAGAAAGAGAAGAGTTGGCCAAAGAACTTGAGAAAGTTGAAAATGAAGCCCAAGCCATTAAGACTAGAACAAAAATATATTTTATTAAGTCCACTTTTGCATTAGCATCTTAGCCAAACTTGTCCTCACAAACTACACCCTCTGTTCCAATGTGTGGACTAGTAGTGGCTAACCAAAATATATCTCAATCAAGACCTACTTCCTCTTCAATAATTACCACTAGCCAAATATTTGTTGTTCAAAAGACCAAAATCCCTACACAAAATCAAGGAGCTAGACCAAGCACATCAAATGGTGTAAAGTTTTAGAGAAGACCTATATACATGGAGAAATGTAAACAAATGTATTTCATAGGCATCTCTAGTTTCCCTAATCCTATTTCAAATGATTTGAGAGACAAGGTTATTAAATTTTTAGGCAACAATGTTGTGAATGGTGAAGAGAGACTAAGAAAATTTATAGACATGCTAAATGATTATGAGGTAGACCATGAAGATGTAGTAATAAAATTGTTTGTTCATTCTCTTACTGAAGATGCTAGTGATTATTCTAGAACACTGCCTGATGACAGTATTGGCTCATGGAGTGACTTAGAGAAGTTTTTCAAGGAACAATATGGTGATTGTTGGTGTAAATAAGTATTTACTTATTACACTTAAGTTTTACTTAGGTTAATGCATTATTTTGCATTATTTTATTATTTATTTAGGTGAGACACTTAGGGGTTTGTGTACTCTCATTGAATTACGCAACTCTAATTATGCACATGGTGTCTACAAGAGTTTGCATCATTCACTGAGTTGTCATGTTGACAACATAGTTATCCACACTCCTCATTTAGCACATGTTGTCTACACCACTCATTTGCATGCTCCACCATTGTAGGCTTATCCTCACATCATCGCACTTAATCCCATGATTAATATAGGATAATCCATATATGGTGGACATGTACTTGGTTGTATGACTTATCATGATGCTAACTTCTATGAATTCTAGAATCTCTCCTGAGGCCTTTATATATAGGCACTCCTAGTGTACTCTTGACATGGTGTATATGGCCTATGGCATATTAAATGAATATCATCATTCTAATCATACTCTCTCTATTTTGGTCTACTGTTGTGCTTGTGTGTTTGAGTTCTTAGTTATTGGGTGAATTATTGCCTAAGCCAAATTCTTACATGGTATTAGAGCTTTGAGGGAGATTCTCTACACATAGCCGTTTGAGATCGTTAATGCTTGAGCACCTCAACATGAATATGGAGTATCCACAAAAATTGGGAGTTTTTAGAGCCAAATCTAACCTCACCATTACATCTAGAGCATTGATTTAGTGAAGATTGACTATAAATTTGGCTATCTTTGGCTAAAGTTGATTGTGAGACAAATTATTTTTGCAAACCGGCACCCGAAGGCCCCAATTTGCAATTCGGGTATGATCAATTTTGGATCTATCTAATTATTATTTAGATTTGAATCATTTTGATTCTCTATTTTTGGATTTTATTTTCAGAATTATTTGCCCAATTGGGTGTACAGGTAGAGAATTTTTTTTTTTTTGAACTGGGTAGTGACACCCCAACTCAGCTCTGTAATTTTTGTGGGGAATGTTCAAATATTTATTCTGCTAGCATCAAGTTTTAAATCAGGCACCATACTACAAAATTCAACAAATCCCAATAGCAGTGACCTTTGCAAAATTTGGCTAGTCCACTGGACAGAGTGCCTATATAATTTTGGCATACCATAATACTCCCAATTGACTAAGCATCAATTCAAATGTTCACACCACATCTAAATCCAGCGTGAATAGACCAAATAGTGGCCACATTCTCCAAGCCCACATGGCTTTGCTACTATGAGTGGTGAGTGCTTTGTATTTTATTTAGCATTGACTACAAAACTCCCATGCATGTGGGATTTTCCTTTGTGAAATCTGGCACCGCAAACTACAGACCTGGCAACTTTTGAAACTCTGGCACACAGAAAGAATCTGACGACATTGACTACACCATGGGCATGTGGCATTCCTAGACCCCCCCATGATTGCCAAACTCTCTAGTGATTCCCCTATGACACACGGTGCCCAAACCCGCCTCGTAGACCCGCCCCTGTCTAGTCATAGACACACAGACGATGCCTACGTTAGCAGGCCATGACAACAATACATACAACCCATTCAACAATGAATTAGGAAAACACACCTTTTTTGTATCCCATGTCTTGGACATTAATATAGGGTCAAATTGAATTGTTGTGACGGCCGTATGACCATCACATTTAACCCCTCCATTCGTTGATGCAACCCCTCTCCAAATTGATTTTGGTTTTTGTAGTCTGACTTCAAGAGGCCATAACTCAGACATCTAGACTCCAAATTAGGTGTGATTCTTTTTGAAATTGGGTAGAATTTTCTATTTTTTTTAGTGGTGTAGCTATTTTCTAGTTTTGGTTCAAGGATTGTTCAGAAGTTGCATTTTTTGGCAACTATACTTGGATAATCCTGCATTTTACAACTTCAAATGCTCTGTATGGGCACATCTGGAGTCAAAAATAGGTTCCATTTTTTTGAAAGTGCATTATTTTTCATCTACTTTCTAGATCTGCTATTAGATTATAGAGTTCTATGGACAAAAGTCTCACTTTTAGCAATAGGGCCTTTCTTTTCTTTGTAATGCTTTAGAATTGTAGCACATTGTAAAGTTTTAGATTTGTACTCCATTAAGAGGTTGTAAAAAGAAAAATTATAATTCTATGAAGGCAAAAATTGGCAAGTGGCCCATTGTAATCACACTACTGATAAAGTGCCCAAAGCATCTATTCTGGAAGGGGTTTCTTGATTTAGTGAAAAGGGGGGGTGTTCTTGGTGTTGTGTTCTCTCTTTTCTAGACTTTTATTTCATTTTCTACACTATGGGAAACTTTAAGTGTCCTAAATTAACTCCTCACAACTATGCTTCCTAGTCAATAAAAAATGTGGTATCATTTAATGCATAATGGAGTTTCACAATATGTAGATGGTACTCTTTCTAAACTAGCGGGTGATAATGTATCAGCAAGTGAAATTTTAGATTGGGTAGCCATCGATAAGAAAGACCTAGGTGATATATGTTTGGGGGTAGATGATAAGATCATGTATCAAATTAAGAAGTATTCTACATCCAAGGAAGCTTGGGATACCCTTGAAAGCCTATATGGTAAAGTGTCTGAAGAGGATGTTTTCAAGATTGAAGATGAGCTTGTATCCTTAGATCCTAAGTCATATGACTCAATATAGGATTTCATCATCAATGTGAATGAATTAAGAACAAAGCTTACATATTGTGGGAGTTCTATCAAAGATTATAGATTGATCTATCTCATACATAACAAGTTGCCATCAAAATATTCCACATTTGTATCTTCTTTTAACACCTCGAAGACTACCGTAGGGTTTGCCTATAAGAAAGTCACATTTCATGAATATGCTAAACTATTGGATGATGAAGAAAAGAAGTTGAAATCAATGTTTATTCTCAAATCACCTCAGTCTAAAGCATTGGTGACCAACAATGAGGGTTCTCAATGTTCAACTGGACAATCTTCAAGTAAAGGAAAGGGTAAGAAGAAATGGAAGAAAAAATCAAATGATGTAGAAAAGACAACACCACAATCCAATCAACAAGGCAAATCCTCAAATTCCAACAAGAAGGGGGACAAAAATAAGGAGAAGAAGAAGTGTGCTTATTGCAAGAAATTGGATCATGAAAAGCATGAGTGTTATCTTAAAAAGATTGATGAGTTGACCAACATCATGAAGAGACATAATATTTTATTGCCTAATGCTTACAAGGAGAAAGGGTCTTCTTCAAATTCCAAGGGCAAAGGGAAAGAATTCATGGCAAATGCAAACTATTCAAAGGAATGGATATTTGACTCAGGTGCTTCATATCACATGGGTTCTTCAAAGGAGGTTTTTTCTTCAATGAAGTAGTCCAAGGTACCGCACATCATCATGGGGAATGATAGAAAAATTAAAGTTGAAGGAAAAGGAAATGTGGAAATGGAAAATAGAGAGTTTCAAGATGTTGTCTATGTTCCAAACCTAAGTTCAAATCTCCTATCAATCTACCAAATCACTCACTTTAGAGATGGACACAGAGTTGAGTTCATTCCAGACTCAGTAAAGGTGCACAATCTTAAAGATGACTCCTTGGTTGTAGTGGGGAAAGTGAATCATAACAAAAGGTTGTACTCTTTCTCCCATTTTGTGCCCAAGTCTCCTTCAAAGGCCTTGTTATCACAATCAAATTCAAACATGCAATTATGGCATGAGAGGTATGGTCATCTTGACTTCTGCTACCTTCAACAACTTTGCACAAACAAAATGGTCAAAGGTCTACCTCAAATCAACTTTTGTAAGGGTGAATGTTCAACAGATTTAGTGGATATGCATCTAGAGGGGAAATTATAAAAAGGGAAGTCTTCAAGAGCACCAGGTGTTCTATAGATGGTTCACATGGTATTAGCAGGTCATTTTGCATTTAGACAGGGTCGCTACATATTGACTTTTTTTGATGACTTTTCAAGGTTTACTTGGGTCTACTTTCTTCATAACAAGAATGAAGTGTTGGAAAAATTTCTAGAGTTCAAGACTCATTTAGAATGGAAATCTTGGAAAGCCATCAAAGTACTCCAAATGAAAAATGGAAGCATGTATGTAAATAGAAGACTTAAGGACTTTTGCAGACATGAGGGTATTGATCTTCAGATTCCACCAGCATTCAGTACACATAAGAAAAATGTTGTAGCTTTGAGGATCTAAACTCTTAAGTCTATGGCAAGTTGCATGATAAAGTCCAAGTCTCTAGATCCATCATTAGAAGTCAAAGCAATCTCTATTACCACTCACATTCTTAATCATTCTCCTTATCCAACCTTAGATGGAAAGATTCCTTTTGAGGCATGGTGTGGCAAAAAACCTATAGTGACACACTTCAGAGTCTTCAGTTGTCCTACATGGGCAAAGAGATCTTCCAAGGGTTGCAAGGCACAATCATCTCGACCTTGTACCTTCATTGGTTATGAATATAGTGCGAAGGCATATAGACTTCTAGATCTTGAGACACACCAGGTATTTGTGTAGAAGGATGTATACTTTGAGGAAAATTCACCCAGCTTGTTGTCTACTCCTCTTCGCACATCATATAGTGTGGAAATTGATAGTGATTTCAGTAATAGTGCTTCAACAGATTCAAACATGTGGGGTTCTATTGATAGTTGTAGTGAGAGGTCACTTCATCAGTTCAGTCCACATGCATACATCGCCACAGTGATAGGTCTAGAAAAGCAAGGTACATATAATCTTCCAAATACAGGTTCAATGATAGATTTGGGGGATAGTATTCATGATTTGCCTCTTCTTCTTGATGCATAATTACCTTCTTTAGTTTTCACAAGGGTTCCATCCGACTCTCTTGTTCATTCTCTACATGATCAATCCTCATAGGTTGAAGTGATTGTTGATACTTATGATCAGTAGTTGTACCAAGGTTCTTCATCAGTTTCAGAGACAAACAGTTCTTTGGGACAGGTTCTTCAGCTAGTTGAGCAAGTTTTAGAGACATCACTTATTCATGGGATTCTTTCCACACACAGTAGAAGCATCTCATTTATACCCTTGGCATTATTTCTTCCTAAGGGGAGGAACACCATTTTGCAGTCTTCAATCAGCTTCTTCATCAGAGTAGTCACTATTCGGCATTCTTTTTTTGGGGGGGGGGGGGGAGCCCATCCTATCTCTCTTCCTCTTCTCATCATTCTCTTATGTATATACTAGATGTATGTCATAATGGGGGGGTCTTGATTACTCCATCCATCAATGCATCCCTATTTATCTCTCTTTTTGGGGGAGGGTTTTTCCCATGAGGTTTTCCCTCTTTCTCCACTTTATGAGAGATTTCATATCATTATGTACATGGGTACCTAACATGGTCTAGTAGCTGAGACCCATTTTTTATTGCATCCTAGTTATCGTAAGCTTAAGGGCATTCCCCTAAGTTACACTTAAGGGGGGTGGAGGGGGGGGGTTTGGTGTAAATAAGTATTTACTTATTAGACTTACTTAAGTTTTACTTAGGTTAATTCATTATTTTGCATTATTTTATTATTTATTTATGTGAGACACTTAGGGGTTTGTGTACTCTCATTAAGTTATGCAAGTCTAATTATGCACATGGTTTCTATAACATAGGAGTTTGCATCATTCACTAAGTTTTCATGTTGACAACATAGTTATCTGCACTCCTCATTTAGCACATGTTGTTTACACCACTGATTTGCACGCTACACCCTTGTAGTCTTATCCTCACATCATCGCACTTAATCCCATTCTTAATGGAGGATAATCCATATCTGGTGGACATGTGGTTGGTTATATGAATTATCATGATGCTAACTTCTATGCATTCTAGAAGCTCTCCTGAGGCCTTTATATATAGGCACTCCTAGTGTACTTTTGACATGGTGTATATGGCCTATGGCATATTAAATGAATATCATCATTCTGATCACATTCTCTCTATTTTGGTCTACTGTAGTGCTTGTGTGTTTGAGTTCTTAGTTCTTGGGTGAATTCTTGCCTAAGCCAAATCCTTACAAAGAACAATGCTAATTTTATGTTGAATGAATTTAACAACATAAAGAAAAACCTAGATGAGTCTACATTTGATTTCAATGTGAGATTCCAAAAGGGGATGTATAATTTATTTCAAGTCATGAGACTAGGGGAGGATGTTTGTCTCACAACTTATTTTAATGATTTTGATAGTAATATGACGTATAGGCTAAGGGAAAAGGATCCTATAATATTGAGGGATTCTTATAAAATGGCTGTGAATATTAAAAACAATAGAAAAGCATATGGTAATTTGGGGAGAAGGGATGACCCAAAACTTTTCAATCCAAGGGGAAATAAAAAAGAAGGTGAAAAATCTGTTACAACTGAGAAGCCTACAAATGATACAATGGGCCAAGTACTGAACCTACTAAAGAACTTGAATCCACCAACAAATCATGCTAATAAGCAAGGCACTAGTGATAAACCTCTATTTAATACCCATTACAATAGGAAACCTAGGATGTAGAATTATCCCTATGCCACACAGTGTAAATATGGAGATGTTGGATACAAATAATTAATTGTGTATTGTCTTTGATATTACACAAATGTCACATCATTATTAGTTAGTGTATGCTAAGCTTACTTGGGATATGAAGACAGTTTTCGGTGGCTACTAAGAAATCTAGAGTTTACCTAGTTTAGAAGGCAGTATCTACCGAGTTCACTTGGGTGCCAAAGGAAAGTCTGCAGATGATGAGTGTTAACTGAGCTCACTTGGTTAATGAGGGAAATGTTGGATGGAACTAGTGCTAACCAAGCTCACTTGATTACGAAAGGATCTTTGCTAAGTATGTAGTATTGACTAAGGTCACTTAGTTAACACAAGAAAATCATTTATGACTTAGTATCTACCAAGCAAGGTTAAATAACAAAGGATTTTTTTGTTTTGGAATATTATTTGAATTGATTTATCTATCAGTTCTAGCCAACTGAGAAGATGAATATTAGTTATTTTAAGTTGTATTCTAGCTAACTAAACAATATGAAAGATATAAGTATAATGTCAATTTGTGAGTTAGAATGTGCAAAGTAGTATGTGAAAAAAAAAGTTTTGATAATGCAAAGAGGAAGAGAATATGAAGGATAAGCAGAATATCCTTGTGGAGTAGAAAAGATATATTTGATTAGGAAGGGTCAAGTACAAGCTAGAATTGAGATCTATAATCAAAAAATTCAATTGTATCCAAATTAGGTCATCTCATTTTTACTCTCTAAGCATTCTAGCAATGATCTAAATCTTTTAGCAGAGTTGGCTTAACAACTATTTATAAATCCTCTAACAAGGTGGCAGTTCTATTGAATTGTCTAAATACCTCTGATGAGGCCACTCCTAATAGGGTGATTAAATATTCTAATAAGGTCATACCTAATAGTGTTTTTTGTAACCTTTAATAGGGTTGGCTCCTAAAAGGGGTTACTTTAGAAGAGTGAAAATAATAAATAGTTACAATTGGTGGTTTTTCCCAAATTGTGTTTCCACATTAAATCTTGGTGTCAAATATGTTCATGATATTTATTTTCTATGTTTGCAACTAAGTTAAAGAAATGATAATCATAGATAACATCTTAATATTTGCATGTTAATTAATTTCCAAGTATTCTCTATGTTTATCGAGTTATAACATTTCTTTTTTTACTGAGCATCAATAAAATTAAGTTTTATTTTGTACTGACATCTAAAGGAATTTGAGATTTATTTTGAAGTAATAGATTCACCTCTACCCTCTCAATTACTCCTCTTATATTTTCAACAATTGGTATCAAAGATTTTTGTGCTTCTAGAAAAGGTTTCAAGGACCTAAGATAAATATTAGGATGTCTTATATAAGAGAGATTCCCAAGTTGACTAGAGATAATTTTGCAGCATGTCAAGAACTTATGAGGTTATATTTGGCTACTATCAGTGATCGAGATTGTAAATATCTTGATACTAAATACAAGACTCCAAATGGAACATTATCATTTGATGATATTGCTGAAAATAAGAATCATAACATCATGATGATTGATATTGCATTTTCTTTCAGTTATGCTAAATTTGATGAGGTAAAAGACAATAAAACTACTTATGAAATGAGGACCAAAATGAAAGACATTTATGGAGGAGATGAAAATGTAAGAACAGATAAAGCATAAAGTTTCAGATGTCCATTTGATTAGATGAAAATGAGAGAAGATGAAAATATTTCAAAATATGTGGAAAGAATCAAAGCAAGTGTGAGTGCAATAAAAGAATCTAGAGGAGACATTTATGAAAAAAAAGTTTTAACAAAGGTACTGAGAACCCTTCTTCTTCTTTATGCAATTAGAGTATTTGTTATTCAAGAAATGAGATCTGATTTGAATGATAAACTAACCTTGGATGCTCTAGTTGGAATATTGACAACTTTTGAATTGGATAACTATGATAACTATATTTCTAGTTACAAAAATATCGAGTCTGCATTTGAAGCCAAACTTTCACTCAAAGAAAAGAGAAAACAATCAAAGGCCAATCAATTAGGAAGTGAAGAAGAAAAAAAATAAAGTTTTGACAATGATCTTGAAATTGTTGAAGCCCTAATTGCAAAGAAATACTCCAAAGGTAGAGGAAAGTACAAAGTCAAAATTCTTCTAATCTGCTTTTCTTGTTAAGAAGTTTGTCATTATTGCTACTAGGTGTCCAAACAAAGAAAACAAGGATGAGAAGAAAAGTAATAAGTAAAAAGGAAGAAGGAATTCAAAAATTACAAGAACTACAAGGACAAAGGTAAGAAATCTTATTTTATAGCAAAAGATTCTAATGACAGTGAAGATGAAACAGTGTATATTGTTGTAAAAGATGAATCTGATGATGAATGAGATAAGATGACACTTATCTCTCATGTTAGAAAAAATGATACATGGATTATTGATAGTAGTTGTTCACATGATATGACTAGAGATAAAACAAAATTTGAACACATGGAACATTATGATGGAGGTAGTGTAAGATTTGGAAACAATGAACCTTGTAACATAAAAGGAAAAGGTTGTATCTCATTAACCAATGAAATTATATGTGATAATGCTTATGGTTTGAAGGACTAAATAATAATCTACTAAGTGTGACACAATTGAAAAACATTGGATTCAAGGTAGAATTCATGGATGGAAAAGACAAACTACTAGATGGAAAAGAAAATCTAGTTGGATTTGGCAAGCAAACAAAAGGTAATCTATTTTATCTTGATCTTAGTGAAAGCTCATGTTTTATTGCTCATATAGAAGAAAGATAGCTATGGCACAAAAGGTTATGTCATGTAAACTTTGATAATTTGGTTAAGATAAGAAAACAAAAAAGAGTAAGAGGTATTCCTAGTTTGAAGAAACCTAATATGGGTCTATGCAAAAATTGCCAAATTGGTAGGATGGGAAAGACTAGCTTTAAAAGAAAAAACTATCATTCTGAAGAAGCCTTAGAGCTTGTGCATACAGAATTATGTGGATTTATTAGAATATAGAGTTATAGTGGAGAAATGTTTTTCATTTTTTTGTTGATGATTATTCTAGAATGATGATTGTAATGTATCTAAATGAAAAATCTAAAGCTTTTCAAAAATTCAAGTGCTACTTGGGAAGAGTAGAGAAAGAAACTAGAAAGAAGTTCAAATGATTAAGATTAGACATATGTGGTGAATTCATCTCCAATGAATTCAATGAATTTTTTATTGAAAGAGGAATCAAAAGACAAGTATCAGCCCCTAGTACACCTTAGCAGAATGGTATAGATGAAAGAAAAAATAGATCCATCATGGATTGTGCAAGACATTGATGATAGAAAATAATGTTGCAATCAAATACTGGAAGGAAGATATCAACACTATAATTCATACCTTAAACATAATATAGCTAAAGAAAGACTCAAATCAAACTCCTTATGAACTATGGTATGGCTACAAACCTAATGTAAGTTACATGAAAGTATTTGGTAGCAAATGTTATATCTTGAAAGAATCTACAAAAGGTAAATTTGATGTCAAAGGTGATGAAGGCATATTTCTAGGATACTCCTATAGAAGCAAAGCATACAAGTGTTTGAATTTGTCTACTCATAAAACCATAGAAAGTGCACATGTGAGAATTGGTGGGTGTGTAGAAAAGAGTGAAGAAGAAAGAAAAAAAGAGCTAGAGGATTATAAAAGATTTGTTTAGTATGAACCTAATGCCCTACAAAATCCATTTGAAAGAAAAAAGGCTTCACCTCCTGAGTCCCCAAAATCAGGCTACCAAGCTACTTCAAGAACAAATTGAGTCTAAAGGACCCGAGTCACAAAAAAAGGGACTCAAGATTGATACTAAAGTTCATAATGAAATCAGTGAAACTCATTCAAAATCCAAAGAACTTGTGTTAGCAAGGTATGTAAGAAGACATCATGCACCTGATTAGATCATTGGAGATAAATCTAATGAAACAATGACTAGAAGCAAATTAGAAGGTACATGTTTACTTGCTGAATTTGAACCTAGAAATGTTAAAGATGCATTGGAAAATGAAAGTTTGATTGAAGCAATGAATGAAAAAATAGAACAAATAGAGAAGAAAAAAACCTAGACTCTTGTTCCTAGACCCAAGGATAAAAATGTAATTGGCACATAGTGGGTGTTTAGAAACAAGCTAAATCAAGATGGAAAAGTATCTAGAAAAAAAGCAAGGTTGGTATGTAAAGGTTATTCTCAAGAAGAAGGTATTGATTATGGTGAAAATTTTTCTCCTTTTACAATATTAGAAGGTGTTAGAACTTTACTTTCATATGTAGATCATAGAGGATTTAAAGTATATCAAATGAATATTAAATATACATTTTTGAATGAAATTCTTAATGAGGAAGTCTACATTGAACAAATAGAGGGTTTGGAGATCCTAACAAAAGGGACATGGATTGCAAATTACACAAGACATTATATGGTCTCAAGCAAGCTCCTAGAGCTTGGTATGAAAGACTTATAATTACTTGATATAGATTGGTTTTTAGAGAATAAATGATAACAATAATCTATATATCAAAGAAGGACCACACAAAAAAATTGTATTAGAAGAAATATTTGTTGATGACACATTATTCGTAGGAAATGGTTACTTGTGCAAGGCATTTTTAGAAGAAATGAATAAGGAATTTGAGATGTCTATGTTTGGAGAGATAAACTTCTTTGTTGGATTGCAGATTCAGTAAAAGAAATATGGTATCTATATTACTCAATCTAAATATTTCAAGGAGATACTAAAGAAATTTGGAATGGAAGATTTAAGACTAGTTGGAACCCCTATGTCTACTAGACATAAGCTTTCTAAGAATGATTATTCCAAAGAAGTAGATTAGACCACATACAAATCAATTATTAGAAAGCTGCAAGATGTAGTGAATACAATGCTTGATATTGCATTAGCAATTGGTATGGTGGCAAGATTTTTAGGAAATCCCAAAGAAAATCATTTGATGCCAGTCAAAAGAATGATGAGATATCTGAAAGGTATTGAAGAATATGGCTTATGGTATAAAATAAGAGGTAATTTGGACTTAAAAGTATTTATTGATACTAATTGGGCAAGAAGTATTGATGATAGGAAGAGCATTAGTGGTGGAGTATTCTATCTTGGTAAAAGACTAGTGTCTTGGACAAGCAAGAAACAAAATTGTATCTCTCAGTCCATAGCAGAGGTAGAATATGTGGCAGCAGTAGTAAATTGTTTTAACATTGTTTGGTTCAATCAACTAATGATAGGTATGAAGATAGAGATCAAAGATCCAGTAGTCATATACTATGATAACACCAATGCAATCAATATATCAAAGAATCCAATAATGCATACCAAAAAAAAAACTACAGTGCTATAACATATCACTTCTTAAGAGAATTGGTGAAAGATATAGAAGTCAAATTGGAATATGTGAATACAAAAGAACAAATTGTAGACATAATCACCAAGTTATTACCTAAAGATTCATTTATGTATCTAAGAGGTAAGCTAGGGGTCATTCCCCTATCTTAAGCTCACTAAATGAAGATTAGTGATGCATCAACTAGAGTATGTTGAAGATCAATCAATTGGTGCAGTATTGACAAGGGAATATTGTAAATGAATCAGTACTTAAGGTACATTGACATTCACTAATCATTGTCTTTGGCATGTGTTGTCAAAGAGGGAGAAGTTTACTGTCATATCTCATAGAAACTTTTTCTTTTGAAAATAGAAGAAGTTTTCTGTTATAGAAAATTTATGAAGTGATTTCAAAGAAGAAGATTGAACTTGGTTTGGTATCAAAGGTAGAATTTACTATTACAAGAAGTTGTTGTAGATAGAAGTTTTCTAACATAGGGAGAAATTGAAGGTAGAAAGAGTTCATATTGATAGAGGGAGTTCTCATGGATGTGAATTAGAATGATACTAAGGATATGTTCCTTAATTTATTCTTGTTCCAAAAATATCATTGTGTTATGACATGTTGTGTTGCCATCAATGCCAAAGAGGGAGATTTTTGGATATAATTGATTAATTATGTATTGTCTTTGATGTTACACAAATGTCATATCATTATCAGTTAGTGTATGCTGAGATCACTTAGGCATTGAAGATAGTTTTTTTTTTGCTCCCAAGCAATCTAGAGTTTGCCTAGTTTTTTTTCGCTCCCAAGCAATCTAGAGTTTGCCTAGTTTAGAAGGCAGTACCTACCGAGTTCACTTGCATGCCAAAGGAAAGTCTATAGATGATGAGTGTTAACTAATCTTACTTGATTAATGAGGGAAATGTTAGATGGAACCAGTGCTAACCAAGCTCACTTGATTACCAAAGGATATTTTCTAAGTATGTAGTGTTGACCGAGTTCACTTGGTTAACACAAGAAAATCATTTTTGATTTAGTATCTACTAAGCAGGGTTGGCTAATGAAGGATTTTATTATTTTGGCATAGTAAGTTTAATTGATATATCTATTGGTTCTAGCTGATTGAGAAGATGAATATTAGTTATTCTAAGTTGTATTCTAGTTGAATAAAGAATATGAAAGATATAAGTATGAGGTCAAGTTGTGGGTTATAATGTGCAAAGTAGTATGTGAATAAAAAAGGTTTTGATAATGCCAAGAGGGAGTAAATCTAAAGCATAAGAAGAATATCCTTATGGAGCATAACAAATATATTTGATTAGGAAGGATCAAGTACAAGCTAGAATTGAGATTTTTAATCAGCAAATTCAATTGCATCCAAATCAAGTCATCTCATTGTTATTCTCTAACCATTTTAGTAGTGATCTAAATCTCTTAATAGAGTTGGCTTTATAGCTATTTATAAATTCTCTAACAAGATGGCAATTCTATTGAATTGTCTAAAGAACTTTGACAAGGCCACTCCTAATAGGGTGATTAAATCCTCTAATAGGGTCACACCTAATAGTGTGTTATGCAACCTTTAACAAGGTTGGATCCTACCAGGGCTCACTTCAAAAGAGTGAAAACAATAACTAGTTACAATTGGTGGTTTTTCCCAAATTGGGTTTCTAGGTTAAATCTTGGTGTCAAATGTGTTCATGCTATCTCTTTTCTATGTTTGCACCTAAGTTAAAGAAATGATAATCAAAGATAACATCTTAAGATTTTCATGTTAAGTAATCACCAAGTATTCGAGCTATGTTTACTAAGTTACAACATTTTTTTATTTTCGTGACATCAATAGAATTATGTTTTATTTTGTACTGACATCTAGAGGAATTTGATATTTATTTTGAAGTAACTGATTCACCCCTCCCCTCTTAGTTACTCCTCTTATATTTGCAATAGGAGAACCTATCCCCAATCCTTCTCAAGGAACTAAAGATAAAGGAACACTAGGTACACTACAAAGAAATTCTATGAATATGATGGATGATGTGCCTTGGTGTATTGTGTGACAATCCACTCATTATCCTAACTATTATGCATTTTCTCAATATTTTTCTAAAAATTAGCATGTGCGAAATGAAGGAGAGGAAGAAAAGAATCATGAGGATGTTGTTAGAGTAAATAATTAATATCTAATTATTTATTCTATTGCTTAAGCTTACTTAGGTCATGCATTTATTTAATATTTTATATTTAATGCATGTTGTGGTTAGTTGGTGACAACACGGGAGTTTGTTCCCTTCTAGTTGTCACACTTATCTTCTACCACCTTCCAGCTTGTTCTACAAGCTTCCATGAGCTCTTTATATTCGGGCTCTCTCTCATTGTATTTGAACAACAACATCAAGATCATATTGCATATTGTAAATACATTTCTTATTGTGTTTGCATAATTTGCTCTCATGTCCGTTTAGGGTTTTTGCCCTTACTCCATGCTCTCCCCTTCTATGGCTTCTCTTTGACAGGTTTTGCATGTAGGTGATCTTGGCATCTTCGGAGTTGGCTTTCCTCAACTCCAACATGGTATCAGAGCCTTCCTGCTGCAGCTTCGTTGAAGAAGTTTTGAAGCTGTGATTTGAAGTCACAAACCCTAGTTTGTTTGTGCAATTTTTCTTCAAATCAGGGGATCAGCATATTTTCAGAGCACTTTGGGCCCAAACGGACATCACCATTGGATTCGAAAGGTCGTTTGCAGTCAGGATTCATATAAAACTTGTCATTTTTGGAGACAGGGCAATTTTGGCAATTTTTTGAGGCCTCCAGGGTCGCTGCCGTACGGATCGTACAGACGCAGGGCTTGAGAAAAACAAAAAAAAAAAAAAATTTTGGGCGCACTGCCGCCGCGCCACCGTGGGGCCGCCGCCTCGCCATCTACGTGCAGCCCGCAGCGGCCGCAGCAGGCAGCGCCGCCCGCCCTCCGCCGCGGCCCGACTGCCTCCCGACCACTGCCCTCCGCCGGTGGCTCCTCCGTGTTCGCCGCCCTACGGCCACCTCCTCTCGGCTCCGCCACCTTGCGGCCGCCTCCACCTGCCAGCTATGCAGACCACTCTGCAGCCGCGTCAGCACCTTTGTAGCAAAAGCGGGGGTGACACGTGGCCTGGGCGCCACGTGGCACCTTGCCACGTGGACCCGCCACATCACCCCTGCCATGTCAGTACTGCCATGTGGCAATGCCACGTGGCACTCTTTTTTGCTACAACAACCACCAAACCATCAAATTTAATCGTCTGACTTGCTGACGTCAGCATGCATCAGCCCTTGCATGCACCTCTCCCGATTGCTTTTGGGCCTACCTTTGGTTTTTTGGCCATAACTCTTGCATACTGAGGTATTTTTCCGATCCGAAAGAAGTGCCGAAAAGCTGGTTCCGAGACAGAGATTTTGGTGTAGGTATTTTTTGGTTTTGATGCTTTTTTATTGCTCATTTTTTCTATTGAAGTTTGAAGTTCTATTTTTGACTCCGGCATGCATATCTTTTACATCCCATGTCAGTTTTTTGAAAACTTTATATTTCTGAAAAGATGGTGCTGTGTTCTTTTTAGAAATGTAGTCCTTTTTCTTCATTTTTGGCCTCTTCTCTTTCTATCATAGTTTTGGTGTTTTTGCTCTGTGGTGGATATTTTGAGTGTTTTAGGCCCGAGGATCGTTTTCCTGGCATGGTTTGCTTTCTTTTCGGCTGTACTTTCTTTTGGTTCAGCTCTTTTTTAGTTATGATCATTGTAGCTATCTTTTTGAAGCACTTTTTTTGTTTTGCACTGAGATAAAGTGTCACTTTTGCATTTCGGGAGTCATGAACGTTGTTTTGAGTCAGCTGTGCATGCACTATTTCATAAAGCACCATGGGGGGGATTATTTGTTTGCTGTTTTAGGCATTCTCCCTTTGTCAAGTGAGTGTCCCTTCCATGACATTAGCCCCATGCCGAGTCAGTTAGACCGTGTCTTTATCGGTGTCTGTACCTCTTTCCCTCTCTCCTCGTTCTTGGTTCGTTTGCAGGAGATTTTGGCTCACCTTCTCAGTTGCCTGTCATCACACCTCATCTGCATTAAGGGGGGGTTATGTTGTGTTCTAATGCATCCATGGTTCGGTAGTGTGAACTATGTATTTAGTGGTTGATCCTATATACAAGGCGATTGCAGTGGCTGGCTACCTATGCATTTCGGTGAGATGGATCATCTACCATATAGACATGCTCAGTTCGTGCCTTCTTCTTCCATGGAGGTTTCTTCAGATCAGCAGTTTGGTAGATTTGTGGCTTCTTCATGCTTCAGTGATGCTGCTTCTTCATGATCACTCTTTGTTCCTGTTTTAGGGGACAATTTCCCTAGTTGGAGACTTCTTCAGCTCTTCACTGGGTTCTTACCTCTTTTTGGGGGAGGCTTTTTCCCATGTGGTTTTCTCTCTTTCCTCACTTACAGGGGTTGCATTCTTCTTGCATTGTACATGGGTACCTAACATGGCCTCGTTGCCGGGACCCATTATGCATTTCATCTTAGTTTTGTGAGCTTAAGGCATTTCCCTAAGTTGCACTTAAGGGGGGGTGTTAGAGTAAATAATTAATATCTAATTATTTATTCTATTGCTTAAGCTTACTTAGGTCATGCATTTATTTAATATTTTATATTTAATGCATGTTGTGGTTAGTTGGTGACAACACGGGCTACCACCTTCCAGCTTGTTCTACAAGCTTCCATGAGCTCTTTATATTCGGGCTCTCTCTCATTGTATTTGAACAACAACATCAAGATCATATTGCATATTGTAAATACATTTCTTAGTGTGTTTGCATAATTTTCTCTCATGTCCATTTAGGGTTTTTGCCCTTGCTCCATGCTCTCCCCTTCTATGGCTTCTCTTTGACAGGTTTCGCATGCAGGTGATTTTGGTGTCTTCAGAGTTGGCTTTCCTCAACTCCAACAGATGTAGGATGTAACATGATAAATTTGTATGATAATAGTGAGGAATATGACTTAGAAGACTTTGAAAATGATGTTTTAAATTAGAGAAATGTATATTAGCTACACCATCAACAAGGGTGTTCAGATGATGAAGATCAAGATAAAGACATGATGTTGTTAGGTATGGATCACATGAATTTAAGAAAACCATCAAATGAAAAGATTGACATGATCATTGCATAAATGATGGCCCAAGTACATAATACTTGCAATTTGAGAAATGTAACAGTTAAAAATGCTACTAGTAAGCCATCTGGTATTTTCATTAAAGACATTGCTCATAAAATAAATGTTGAAAATTAAAGGACAATCCAGTGATAGTTAAGATCAAGGATAGTAAGAGCAAAAAGTGGCAACCAAAAAAGAAACTACAGTTTCAAGGAGTTGAAATAGTGAAGGTAAATGTACCATAAAAGAAAACTAATTTTGATGTTACCAATCAAGTGGAAAAGCCTACTATTCAAGCATTAGCAACTATAGGTAATTTTTTAAAACCTACTATCTATGATCCTATTTATATGATTGCAATGTTGTCAAAAATAATTGTCAAAGTTCCCTTATTTGAGATGTTTAGGATAGAGGAACAAAAAAAAAGGCTTTTTCTTAGTTAGGTGGACTAGGAAATAGTAATGTTGTTGAACAAGAACCAATAGCCATGTAGCATACATCATTTATAATAAAAGACAAAGAAGACAAAGGAGTCATGTCCCAAACACTCCATATGTATTTGGACAATTGATTTGTAGCTTATATAGAAAACATTGATCCTTTCTTTCTTAGACTGATCATAAATGGCAACATTTAAAAAAAATTCATGATTGACTTAGGAGCATCAAACACTGTTATGCCTTTATAAGTTATGGAAGCCCTTGGTTTGAAAGTATATATCAAATAGGGTAGGTGTAGAGAAATAGATGCAAGGGAAGTACCTTCCATAGGCACAATCAATGCCTTACCTTTTAGATAGCTGCCTACCCTAATGTTGAGTTGACTATGAATGTCCTAGCAGTTTATATTCCTCCATATTATGGAATGTCACTCTCTATAAAATGGAGTGCTTCAATGGGAGGTAGCCTACAATGTGACTTATCTTATGCTACTTTTCACATAGAAGATAAACCTATCAAAATTGATAGAGAACCAAGGGTTACTCATATGTTTGAAGATAATATTGATGAAGATGCTATATGTTTCCTAGATACTAAGGTTAATACTTTTAGAGCTGAACTTATTATTTAGGAAATTGAAAAGCAAGCCCCATTATTTTTTCAAGAGGTAGAAAATTATGTATATTTCCAAAGTCTTTGGACCATGTAATTTGATGAAGACAATTCTAAAGAAGGATTAGAGGCTGGAGTACCTTTTGTATCTCTAGATAAGAATGCTTTTAGGTATTCTTTTACCTTAAATTTTATATGTACTAATAACAATGCAAAATATGAGGCACTTTTATTGGGATTAAAAGTGGCATCAAGTCATGGAATTAAGAAACTAAATGTTATTGGTGACTTAGAACTAGTTGTGTCTTAGGTTAAGGAGACATATGCTTCTAAGAATAAAAGGCTAAAATAATATAGGAATTTGGTTTGGGACCAAATAGAAGCATTTGATGCTTTTGAAATTTAGTAAATAGATAGAAGCAATAATAAGATGACTAATTTTTTGGTGAATATAGCAGTCAAGCTTGATGATCTATCATTCATTGGTTTGTCTATAACTGAGATGCATAATAGGTCATCTATCCATGACAATGTAGAAAATTGGCAAGTGTTTGAAGATGACAAAGAAATCACCATGACCAAGAGTTGGAATGTAGTGCTTTGGTTGAAATAGTAGATGGAAAGGAAACCATTTTTGGGCAAGAGATCCTATTATTAAAAATAAATAAGGCACCTAAAGGACTGGTGGTTTCAGAAAGTATTTTTGACAACCAGGATAGGGTACATTCAAAAGTTAGAGATCAAAAGCCCTAGGAGCTTGAAAAAATCAATCTTAGCACCATTAAATATCCTAAAAGGATGTACATTGGTAAAAAAATTTCCCCTATCATTAGGAAGTCTTTGATTGATCTACTGAGAAAATTCAAAGATATTTTTGCATGGTCATATGATGACCTTAAGGCTTATAGAGAAGATCTTTTTCAACATGTAATACATCTCAAAGAGAATGTTAAGCCATTTAGACAAAAATAGAGACCTTTGAATCCCACTCTAGCCCCAAAAATGTAGGAAGAACTCATGAAACTTATAGATGCGGGGATAACCAAACCAATCAGACATTCTTCATGGGTGTCTTACCTAGTACCATTTAGAAAGAAGAATGGGGAAATTGGGTTGTGTGTTGATTTTAGAAATCTAAATATTGCATCCTTGAAATATTATTATGGATCGCCCAACATGGAAGCTATGTTGCAACAAGTTACTTGTTCAGAGTTAATCTCAATGATGGATGGTTTTTTAGGATATAACCAAGTCCTTGTTGATGAGACATAATAATTCAAAAAAACTATAAATACTCCTTGGAGAACCTATGTGTATGTTAGGATGCCTTTTGTCTTAATAAATGCAGAAGCAACATTTTAGAGAGCTATGGATGTAACATTTAAGGAGTATATTGATAAGTTCATGGTTGTTTATCAAGATGATCAGACAACATACTCAAAAAGGGTTGAGGACTATTATAAACATTTGGAAAAGATTTTTATCAAAGCCTTGGAGTATGGGGTTTCTTTAAACTCAAATAAATGCATATTTGGTGTGACAAAAGAAAAATTTCTTGGTCATATAGTATCTAAAGGAGTCAAGATTGACCTTGAAAGAGTAGCAACAATTGATAAAATTCGTAAGACCAAAAATGTCAAGGGAATCCAATATTTCTTTGGACAAGTCAATTTTTTGAGAAGATTTGTAACTAACTTTGCTGAGATCAGTAGACCAATCTCCAAAATGCTCAAGAAAGGAGACACCATAAGTTGGGAAGGTGAACATACTATTACTTTCCAAGAGATTAAGAATTATATTTAAAATACACTAGTCCTTAGGACACTAGACTATGAAAAGCCCATGCACATTTTTTCCTTTGCACCCTTTCACACTATTGCAGCCATTTTACTTCAAAAAAAGGAGGAAAGGCTATGCAAAACCAATTGCATTTTTAGAAAATCCCTTCTACTTGCAGAGCTTAAATATGAAATCAATGAAAATTAGGCTTATGCTTTGTTCAAAGTTGTAAAAGTTTTTAGATGCTATTTAGGTGGTGCTACTATTATTGCATTTGTTCCAAGTGTAGCAATCAAGGATATACTCTCTTATTAGGAGGTTTCTGGAAGAAGGTGCAGATGGATAATCAAGATTCAAGAGTTTAATATTGAAATCCTATTCACTAAGTTAGTGAGAGGTCAAGGATTAGCAAAACTGATGGCTCAATCAAATTTGGATGCTAATCAAATAAACCTTGTATGTGAAGACCTCAAGTCAACACCTATGATATGGATCATTGTGATTGGTATACAAAGGTGATACATTACTTGCAATATATGGAAGCCCCACCCCACCTAGCATACAATGAAAAAAGAACTACTAAGTTACATGCCATCAGATATGTTATTGTTGATGGAAGTCTGTGGTGGGGGAATTTTGAGGGGATACTCTTGAAGTGCATTGATCACAAGGAGATAGAAAAGGTACTAAAGGATATGCATTCATGAGTATGTGGATCTCACTATATGGAAAAGATCACTACCCATAAGATAATGAGAGATAGTTTTGGTTGACCTAGTTTATTCAAAGATGCATAGGTTTTGGTTAGAAAGTGTGACTCTTGCTAGAGATTTGTAGGAAAGCTAAAAATATCTAGGAAAACTCCTTTAAAAATTAGTGGAAGTATAGGAACCTTTTCAACAATGGGGTATGGATTTCATAGGTGAGATTTCAACCATATCTAATGCTTGTTACTCAGGGATACAGGTTGCAGTAGACTACTTTACAAAATGGGTAGAGGCTATTCCTAAAAGGAATGCTACTAATAAAGTGGTGAATAAATTTTTGTTGAAAAAAATCATAACAAGATTTGGGTTTCTTGAGAGAATTATCATTGATAATGCCATGTGCTTTAGGTTAGAAGAATTTGTCAAGTTTCGTGATAAGTATGGTATTTTATAATCCACATCATTCCCATATCATCCATAGGGAAATGGACAAGATGAATCTACAAATAAAATCTTGTTGAAAATCATTAAGAGGACCTTGGAAGATAATAAGAAAGCATGGGATTCCAAGCTACATTTAGTAGTATGGCTGACAATGTGATTGTCAAGAAGGAAATAGGTGTTTCATCTTTTGACCTAGTATATGGAATCCAAGTAAGGATGCCTCAAAATAATTTGATAGCCTTATATAAATACATCCAGATGTAAGATCATGATGTTATTGATGACATGCAAGAGAGAATGGATGAGTTGGAAGGACTGACAAAAACTAGAAAAGAAGCCTCTGCTAGGAATGTAAATCTACAGTTGCAAGCTAAGCTCTTATATGATAGAAAAATAGTGGCAAGGAAATTTGAACCTAAAGAACTAATTTTAATGTGGAATGCAAGAATTGAGGATAAGGGTAAATATGGAAAATTTTATCCTATTTGTTTAGGTCCTTATTTGATTGATTCTACATGCAATAAAAATTCTTATATTTTAAAGGAACAATCAAGTGACATTCCTGAATTGCCAGTTCATAAACAATTATTGAAGAAGTACTTCTATTGAATGCACTTTTATTTCCATGAATAGTAGTTAGGTCTATACTTTTGGTAAATCCTTGTACATATTTTTTTGTTTTCTCTATATTTATTTGTTGTTTTCCATGGTCTGGGCATTGCTCTTTGAACAAGTTGTCATTTTTTTAATCAAGTATGTGGTATACTTTTGCCAAAAATTTAGAGCCCTCACATAAATTTGTTATATTCATCATCCCCAGAGAGAGCCACTATTAGCCTAGTTTTTCACATGAAAAAATTCTATAAAATTATAGTGAAAGGTCTAGTTATCCTTTTGCAATTAGGCATTGTGTGTCTTTTAATTGATTATGCCCTAGAAAAATCCCTAATTGTATTTCCCTAAAGTTATTTGTGCCCTAAGTTTCTAAAAAGGTTTGACATTGTTTACATTTTCAAATATTTGTGGTAATTTTTTCAAATAAAGCCTTAAAAACCTTTGAAATCCTTTATTTATAATTTTTTATGCAACCTTTTAAAAAATATTTCACAAAAATCCACATTACCCTAGTGCATGATGTAGAAGATGATGAAAGCCAACTTCACAACTTGCCAAGATCACCTGCATGCAAATAACTTGCTGAAGAGAAATTGAAGAAGGAAAGCTAGGGCTTGGAGAATCTCATTAGTGTGAGAGAAATTATATTGTAAAAATGAAAAATAAAATTGTTGTATAATATGATCTGCTATTACAATAGGAGAGCCTATTTATAAAGGCCTCTAGGAAGCTTCTAGAAAAAGCTAGAAAGTGTTAGGAGATAAGTATGACAATTAAGCATACATCCATGAAAAGTGGATTAACCTCCAAGTAGGTGAGAGGATAAGTATGAAAAGGTGTTGACAACACATAAACAAACTTCTATGTTGTCAACAAGTCAACACATAAAAGATATGCAAACTCCTAGGTGACAAATGCATTTAACCTAAGTAAACTTAAGTAAAGCATAAATAATAATAATTTACTCTAACACATGACTCTTTTTAACCTTAGGTTATTTTTCCCTTTACTTTGTTTTAAGATTCTTAACCCTAGGTGAGTCATTTTCATGATCGTCAATCAAAGGAAGATCAACGATCATTACTTTCAAATTTTTTAAAGATGCATGAAAATTAACTAAAGTAGGAATATGATGAGTCGACACCTATCCATGTGGGCCCCTCTTTTGGTTTTTGAGCAATATAAAATGATGCATCTTTTGAGCCATCGATCAGATACATATCAATGCTTATCTCATTATTGCATTATGAAGTTGCATGAAGGATAACCAAAGTGAGAATACGAGCATTAAACATGTGGACATAGTGGGACCATACTCAGATGTGGGACACAAAAGAGAATTCATTAGAGTAAGTCATCCAAATGGAATGTTTTGGTTGGTTGAAGGCAATAACTACAACATAAGGACTTCAATTTATAGAAGCCATTAGATCTTGGATGACTAATGGCTACCACATTCTTTTATTTTAAAGATGTATGAAAGATAATTAAAGTGAGAATGCAACATAACGACACATGCAAATGGTAGGGACATCCCAGATTGTGAGTCACCAAAGGTTCCTATCAGTACGAGGTTCTAGGTGGCATGTTTTGATTTGCTAAGGATACAAAATATAAGGACAGGTATTGTTTTATCATAACCATCAAGTCATCAAATGATCAATGATTGTTGTATTCTCACTTTCTAAAGATGCACAAAGATTAACCAAAGTAATAATGCAAGTATTCAAAACATGTCTTAGTGTACCCAAATTCCAAAAGAAACACAATGACAACTAAGATTCTTTAAAATCATTGATTAAATACAAATCGACAAACATCACTTTCTCACATTTTAAAAATGCTTGACCTTTAGCTAAAGTGAGAAAGTGACATAATGAAACATGTCCAACTTGTCAAAAGGGTAATGCAACCATTGAATTTTAAAACATAACTATCTGATCATACTAGATCGATGAGTATATCTCAAAATTTTGGCATTGCCTATAAAATTAACCATTGGAACAATTAATGTTGATCAATTCCAATTTGTTTGAGGAGAATTTTGCATAAAATAGATAATTCAATTTATTATTGAATACCAAGTGATAAATAATTCAAAGCACAACAATAACCAGAGGTCAAATTGCATTTTCTCAAGTAGTGAAGTGTTGCAGATGAATTTTTCATTGAAGTAAGTAGTTTTATTAGCAAGTGTAGATATCCTCTGAAAGATTTTTTTTTGAATTGTGTTAGAATTTTAAGATGTCTCCTCGACAAGATTTTCCTTCAAAAGTGGACTATTAGTAGATGAATGTACACAATGATTTTCTAGAAAAATTTCCATTATCCACTAACGAAACAACTAAGGGGAAAGAATTAGTTATGAAAAACCCTAGGTTGTAGGTCATTGGGGGTTTATATGATAAAACAAATTGGCTAAGAGATGTAGAGACATCTTGATCAAAACACAGTCTAGGAAGATGCAAAAGACGTTGGCACAAGCAAAAATGAGAAAATATTGGAATCTATTTTTTTGATATTTTCTATGTTTTAGCATTTTGCATTTTTGGAGGCCTTTGGGGAATTTTTGGGCTTTGGTATGGAAAAGAAGTCATAACACTATATTTAAGACTTTCAAAAAAAAATGTAGAACTTCAGAAGATCTTTCCAAAAATTCTGACAGTTTGTGATTTTGAGATACGAGTAGAAAGTTATGACTTCTACAAGTAGCCATTTTTTATTATAGATTTTTGTAGTTTTTTTAGTTGTTCAGATTTATTTTGGAATTAATTATCTTGTGGACTCTTCATTTTCATTTCCAAGGGATAGTGATGATCCTTGGGATCCATCATACTTGTATAAACTCTTTTTTCGAATGGAATATATCACTTTTGTCTTGTAAATCATCTATTGCGACATTTTAATGATTTTTCAATTAATTCACAATATCACAGGTTCTACACCAAGTATTGTAATCTGAATTCTTAATATCGATCACATCTACTAGAGGTTTGGAGTTGTTCAAAAAATGGTTATACGAGAGAAACCATGACACTCCTTTAAGAAATGTCTGGCACTTCAACATTGGCAAATTAACTATTCCTAGTGTTTTATTCGGTGATGACTTCCTAACAATGATAACAAAAAATATGATCCCATGCCGAGGTTAGTCAAGAATCATGTGGGGGAAAATATTTTTAGGGTGGTACCAGAGGTGATTAGGTAAGTTTTTAGATTAAACCCTAACCATGCATTACATGAGAACATTGATCTAGAGGATCTACAAGACATGTATGATGCCCAAAGGTTATACCTAAGGATAGGGCCATTGGAGGAGCACTTTGTGAAAACATGATATCTACCCCTAGTTATAGTAAATGCCCCAGAGCCACTACTGAGGAAATACTTCAATCCTAGGGTAGAAGCTTTGTATTTCACCTTCTATAATATTTTTGGGATGGATGAGAAATATCACACCCAAGGGTCCATAGTTTTCTTTATTGCCCAAACACTACAGTATGGAATGAGTTCAATTGTTGATTTTTCTACATATTTAGCAGAGGAAATCCATAGTGGATTGATAGCTATCAACAAGACCAAAGTGGAGAAACCCTTCTACTAGTATTCTATGTTAATGTACATGTGCTTGAGAAAAGGGTAATCCTTTTTCTCAAAGGAGATGAAGCTGGAGCTAGAGAAGGATGGAAAGAAATTACTAGTTCAGCTATGGAGTGTTGATATGACCTAGGAGGTCAATGATGCTAGATTTAATAGATTTGATAGATATTTTTCTTTTAAGTTAAGGATTTTATTGAGTGGAGATAATACAAGAATACCTCAATCATTGTTAGAACTAATTAGACACAAGGATCATGCTAAAGGATTGAAAGTGAGTGAAATGAGTTAATTTTTTAAATTTTTCTACATATTTAGTAGAGGAAATCCATAGTGGATTGTAATGCCCCACCATGGGATCCAAAAGAATTAACCTAAAGTTTTACTAAGTTTGTCAAACATTTTTTTTTTGAACAAGAAAGAATAACATATACATCAAACATAAAGTAGCAGAAGCAATAACATACAATTATCTATAAGAATACATAATAGGTTACATTCCTTAAGGATCCCAAGACATTGAATCACATTTAAATTTAATTAATACCGAGTCTAGCAAATACCACATCCATATGAAAGAATAATTAAAAGTCCAAAGTCCATTTAAATAATATACATTTGTTCCAAATGCCACTTGGCAATAAAATTTGAAATGCTCAATCATCCACTGTACATGTCACAGGGTATGAAAGGCTAAAAGAATATACATTTATCAAAATAGATTACATCATTCCTTTTAGATCCATGATACAAAGTATAATACAATAAATGAAACCATCCATCATAAAGATATAACTATTCATCATAATACACAAAGATAGAAAGAAAAGAAATGCAAACAATGAACTCTAGCCATGGTATCAACAGACGGATCTCAATGATAAAAGTAAAAAGCACTACCACTCGATTGCGTAGAATCTAAATGGCCCACTCTCACTATGCTGAGGAGGTAGTCTCAAGTCCCAAATAGGATATCAAACTAAATGTCAAAAGTACTTTCTAAGTCCAGGAAATCCTAAAAGTATTCTAACTCAATGTTCCAAGACACAGTCAACATCTAGACCTAGAGGCAAACATAGATACATGGGAAATCTATATTGCTAGTGGGCAAGTGTCATTGCATGAATCCAACTCTAGAGTTACCTAGTGAGTCTTGTAATCCTCCAGCCCCCTAGCGAGCCTATGTGGCACTAGTATCCTTTCGTACTAACAAGGCATACTAACAAGTCAATTCTAAGATTACTAGGCTAGTCTTTTAATCCTCTGGCCCCTTAGTGACTTTATAAGGTATTAATATCTTATTAATTAATTTTAAACCCATTTAATGAAATGTTATCACTTATTAAACTACTTACAATGAGTTACCCTAGTAGCCACTTTGGGCCCCGACTCCCATTGCAAACCACTTCCCAACCTAACATACATATTACCTACCCTAGGCTCATAAAAGTACAAATCAAAGAATTGTAGTATATCACCTCAGTCCTATACAAGTGACTGGAAAGCATCAAAAGATAATTCATCATAACGCATCAGTTCTCTACGAGCAACTAGAAAGCATCCCAAAATACTGATCAAAGACTCAAAAATGATTAAGTCAAATATGTCATAACATGACATCACCAAGCACAAATCATACAAACACCTCAGCCCTATAATAGCAACTAGAAAGCAACCCAATATAACTAATTGAAGACTAAAAATGGTTAAGTCAAATAGGTCATAACATGACATCACCAAGAACATATCATACCAAACACCTTAGTCCTATAAAAGAAATTGGAAAGAAAACCAAATACAACTGATCGAGGACTCAAAATGATTAAGTCAAATATGTCAAATGTTTACCTTAGCTTGACATAAGAACACTAGAAAGCAATATCGAACAATAAATACACTCATCATAGAGCACACCAACACATTACCCTGGTTGAGTTTAGAAAGATCAAGATCAAATCATCATATCATCATAGTCACAGAACCCCCAAGCCTCTAGTAACATTCTAAGACTGGTCAAAGCTAGGACAACCCCAAAGCATAGACAATACATAGAAAACATAATAGTCTCACAGTTTGGTTTGATTTTGAAAACATATTGATGAATTAAATGTAAGGTTTTAGTTTTTGTTTCAATGTATGTTTCAAGTACATAAGTTTCTTAGTTTTCTCTACCAATTAACTCATTCATTTATCTGAATAAAATATAGGATTACCCCCAATATATATAAAGTCATTTTCCCTAATATACTCTAAGGATATTTTATGTATTTTATTTAAAAATTATCAAAATAATCCTCATTGATTTTCAATAAAATAATTGCAATTTAATTAAAGTTGGAATTAAATAAATATCCACCTTATTAACTAATTTTCATTATCAATTAAATTATATTTAATTGAATTATATTACATTATGTTAAAATAATTAATAATTAATTACTTAAAATAACTATATTTTAATTCATTATTAAAAAGTTAAAATAATTAATTAAATATTTATTAATAATAATATTTTAAAAAATTAATATTAAATAACACAACACATTTTAAATAAAAATCAAATTAAATTTTTTTTTTTTAATAAATTACTACCCTATGATTTTAATTACACAGTCATTGTTCTCAAACAGTCGCTGACCCTTTAAAAGGGGCGGCCACTTGCTGACATAGGCCTATGACAACATAGCTATTGCAATGCCAATGATAGTAGTTGGCTGGCAGTGCACAGGGGGGGGGGGGGTGTATGGGGTTTTTTCCCCACCCCTTCCCCATTCTATATATATATATATATTTGTTATATATATATATATATTTAATTTCATTTTTAAATAAATTTATTTGATAAAATTTAAATTAAAAAAATTTATTTTTGCATTAAAACACATATATATATATTTTTATAAAAAACCTAGCAAATCTCTTATAGGAGGAAAATGACCAACCGATCGAATTTACTATCTAAATTTTTTATTTCAATACAAACCCTTCCTGATTAAATACAAATTTCTTTCTCCTATGAAATGAGATTTCAAATTGATTTATTTTTCTTCTAGTTCTAATATACAGATGAGATACATTACAAATATCATAAGATTTAGACAAGAGAGTGAAATAATGATACAACGAAATCCAGAAAATTGATTTGAATAATCACTCAAGAACCTACCTGGTTCTGATGCTAAAATTGCAAACACCCAAAAGATTGTGAGAGAATTCACTTCTCTTAGAACCTTCTCTCTAAAAATTCCCCTTCTCCAAAATTTGCCTCCTTCCCAAAACTTCGGTCCCTTGAAAATGAACTCTCAATTGTGATATGAAGTTCTCTCCTAAAATCGAGGCACTAATAGTGTGATCACTCGAGAGAACTCTCTGGTCACCAAACTTCAACTCTTTATTAACTTTTCTTAATCTTTTCCATGTACATTTATTGAATTATAAAATAACTTTATTTAATTTCACTTGGCTTCTCTTTTAATTAATTTATTAAATTTTAATCTCATGCACACATCATGCAATCTTAAAACTTTTAATAAATTGATATCTTTTTCACCACTTAATTTATTTTTGAATGTTTAATTGGTAAAACATTTCTTAACTTAAATAATAATAGTATTTAGCATTTATTTAAAAATAAACTCTAAATATATTATTATTAAATTAAATAAATATTATCAAGTTCTAAAATTAAACTTATAACTTTTATCTTCAAATTTAATTCTTTTTATTTAATTAAATAAATATAATAAATAAAGTGATTTAATAATTCAATATTAAGAAAGTGAAAATTAAATAAAGTGATTTTAAGAATTCAATAAATGTGCATAGAAAAGAAAAAGAAAAGATAAAGAAAAGTTAATAAAGAGTTGAAGTTAGGTGAGGAGAGAGTTCTCTCAGGTGAATGCACAATTAGTGTCTCAATTTTAGGAGAGAACTCCATATCTCAATTTGGGGGTTCATTTTCGAAGGACCATGAAATTTTGGAAGAGAGAAGGTTTGGAGAGGAGAAATTTCTTTCACGATCTTCTTGGGCATAGCAATTAGCATCAGAGTCTAGGCAGATGCTTGTGATTATTCACATAGTTTATTACATTTTTTCTCTTCATGTCTTCATCGTGTTTGTTAAATGGTTGTCTGGATAATTCTTATGACAAGTGTTTCATATTATGAGTTTTTGGTATGTTTGTTAGTTCTTCTATACATAGAAATGTTTAAATGATGAATATAATCTTTCTTTCAATAGATTTAAAATTTGGAAATTGAATGAGGAGGGGTTATATATTAAATTTGAAGATTTCATTTTAGAATTTGGCTGATTGGTCATGTTACCTCTATCAGATCAAAGTTGAAATTTTGTATTATATATAATAATAATAATAATAATAATAATAATAATAATAATTTAAGAGGAGGGGCTTGTTGATGTTTTGAAACACTACAGGTTTCAAATTATCCTGATGAGAAAAAGGTATATCTAGGGCAGCTAACTCCCATCTTTGACATGTCATTTCAGACACTAGGCCAACTATAAGTCTAGACCCTTCTTCTACTTTAGGCTCTACAAAACCTAGGCAGGTGGACCTTAGATTCAATCTATATGGTACTAGTGCTAAACATATTCTTCAATCAATTAACAACAGATTTAACCCTTATTTCTCCTAATGACTCAAGCAATAACATAGATCTGCAATAGCTAAATGCAAGACAATGCAATTCATAAGTTGAGTGAGGGTTAGAATTTGAATAAATTTAAACATAAAGGGAAAAGATGATTTAATATGTTGATAACAGCAAGACCTAGGTATGGGAAACAAAACTGAATGATCCTACAACTGATCAATGCCTTATCTATTAGGCAATTACATGAATTACAACCATACATCTTATGGAAATATTTGAAATAACTACTACATCAAGATTCCTGATCTATCTTTCACCTTGTGAATAGACATCTGCATGAAAATAAATCTCATACCCAGATTATCCTGTCATGAAATTTGCAAACCCCGTGATAAATATCAAGCAATTACATGGCTCTTTATTGCACAAGCAAGATATTTCAACCACATGCATTTAAAAATAGAATGCAACCTAATTTATGCCCTTTGTTCACAAATCAGAAGAAATTACAAACCCATGAATAGGAGACAAGGTTCAAAATGAGTATAAACCCTTTACTATGTTTTATTTATTGTCTTTGAAAAAAAATACATGAAAGATGTACATAAATGACTCACAAATCACCTAACAAATGAGAACTATTTGTATAAAATTTAATGCTACTCATTACAAGAGAAATTTTTGAAAAATGGTATCTCAGTAGTGAGATTTTTTTTTCCCAAAAATGGAACCAACCTCTACAATGGATGAAAGCAAGAAAGATATAGACAAGGATGAATTCCCAGATCTAATCTTAAGATGAAACGTGTCCACTTGAAATTGCATCCTTTGCTGTTGCAAAACCTCCTTTTCTTTCTACCCTTTTGATCAAATTTTTCTTTCATCATCGTCCTATAACAAACTTGGAAATATCTCTACTAAATGATGAAAACCATTGAATCATGACTCCAACTTCAATTCTCGAAATTCATCACATCTAAAAACATAATATTCTCAAAATTGAAAATTGGAGCCAAATTATATTAGAATGGCATAATATCCTTAAAACTATCCTAATAGACCTTTTACCATGTGTTTTTACCATGCTTGTAATTGTGTTTTAAATTTTAGGCCATTTCATTGAGAAGGCCCAAAATTTATATTTTTGCCTATAACTCGAACCAGTGAATTCCTGTGCAAAAAAAAACTCCATAATCAGAAAGTTCATCTTCTCCCAATTTTGGTGATATATAATATGCCTATTTTCACCTGCAGGAAACCCCCTGAATCTCAGTTTGAAAAATATACCCCTCTATTATAAAACTCTGGTTTGCACTTTGAATTTTCAAAAATTTAAAACTTTCTAAAGTTAAACCTTTAGAGTATATCACTTTTGAATTTAAAAAAAACTCAATATGTGACCTTTTGGAAAAATAATTTTAAAAATTCATTTTCTATCATTTATTTTTCCTTTTCCCTCTCCCTTGAGATTCAAGTCAAACCTAGTTTGATTGGGCTACCACATGGTTGCACCTGATTACTTGCCCTCTACATAGTTAACTGCCACCTCAGTAGGTTGACAGGACTACCACATTAGCTCCAGCCTAGGCTCACTACCACGTGACACCTAGGTGCATTCTCACTTTGTCTATACTTCACGCATTTTTACAATGTGAGAATGGGTCTTGCCACCACATAGTAGTGGGTGTTTGATCTCCACGTCAGCATCTTTGTCAATGTTCTTAGGTTCAAAATTTGTTTTAAGACGGATCTAGCTATCCAAGGTTCACCATGTAGGGTTGAGGCTTCAAAAGCCTTGTCTTGAAGACATATGACGTTGTGTGTTCTCACATTTAAACATTTTAGAAACTACCCACCCAGTGCATGTGGGATAATGTTTCCCATTATTTTTTCTTTGCTCTAAAACCCCTACCATGGGCTTCCCTTTGACTGCGGCAATTTGCTTCTCAACCGAAATTGGTGGCACAAAGATAATTGAATCTGAGCTTCTCTGAGCCCTCAGCTATGCTAAGAAAGAGAAAATCTATAATCATAGGTCCACAGCTCTTAAAAACAAGTAGAAAATCAAAATATGGATCACCTAGGTTAGGCTATTTGTAGCTGGTGTCTATCCTCATTTTGAATTTAGGTGAAAGTTCCTTAACACTGGCTCCATGTTGCTTCGTCCATAACACATGATCAAAGCATTTAGATGAACAATTATGGCGCTTGCTTTTTTGGCTTGTTTTCTCCTCATGCCCTCTCTATTTTCTTTTATTTGGATCCCTTTCCCAAACAAAAAAATGTCTTCTTTCAGTCTTGCGTGGGCCACCTACCTTTTTGGCATGGACTCTTCACCCAATTTGTGGCTTCCTCTCATCTTTCAATGCCTACATTTTCTCCCTTAATGCTGCCTTCCCGCCTTCATGCTGTGGGTTGCTCCTAATATTGTTGTGGCTTCTTCTTGCAAGGTGTGGTCTTCCATTTCATGGAAACTTCCCTTGTTGGCGACTATCCCTTTTGTATTGTCGTGGATCACTTCTAAATTGTAGTCCTCTTTTTAGCTGGTGCATTTCTTTTATTTGGCTGCAACCTATGTCTTTTCTTTATCAACATGGGTGCTCCTCCCCTATTCTGCTGGCATCCATCTTAATGCCTCTACCTTTTTACATTTATCATCCCATCTACTATGGTCAAATTGTAACAACATAAATAAGACAGGCGTATATGTTTGTAGGTTGGACTTAAATTATATGCCATTGTAGAAAATAAAAATCACAACACTCATAGCATTTATATTGACTTGACACATAGCCTCAACATGACGGGATGTTACCATGAATGTCAAGCTTCAATGTTTGTAAATTTTACTGATGTATCATAGGAAAATCTTGTTGGAATATTCAAAATGGGAAGAGTACTTCTGAGAGGGGGGGGGGGGGTGAATCAAAAGTATCACACTTTTTCTCTTTTAAATCCTTTTAAAATAAATAACTAAAAGTAAATTGCATGCAAGTAAACATATCAAATAAACATGAAGTAAACACATGCATCAAAACACAACTCCAAATTTGGTAACCCAGAAACCCTCCACGAATAAGAAGGTAAAACTGGGGTGGGGATGATACCCACAAAGTATCATTGTATAAATAATGTTTAACTACTTCTGATGGTCTACCCTGTGAAAGACCTGCCATGTTAAAGACTTTACACTATGCCAATAGTGACCTAGTTAAAGGATTTACAAACACTTTACATGAAGTCTCACCCTGTTAAAGGATTTAGTTACCTCTTCAAAGGATCTACAAAATAGCTATTAAGCTAACCTATTAACATAGGGTTTTCACTATCTAATACAATGGCTAGAGAGTATTAGAAACCTTTGACCTAATTGCTTACAATCTTTAATTGCTGATTTTAGGTACTTGATCTACTCTCTCTAATCTTGATCCTTTGAGATTTGATGTCTATTCGATACCCTTGCTCTATTCTAATCAACTAGATGTGTAATTGTTGCTCTCTTCCTCTAAGTCTTTCACTCTTCACTTTGAATTTTACTATATTTTCCATACACTTCTTCATCCATCACATAACATTAGAGTTTCATCATTTTTAAAAAAAGACTTTCAAAGACTTAGGGTTAGGTATGAATCTACAATCCATATTCATTCATCTTTACTAGTCAATACTTGCACTTTTCTTATTGGATGCATGCCTTGTCCAATTTTCTTATTGGCTACATGCAGATTGCATAGGAAATACAAAAGATTTGATCTTATCTCTTAAATCCTTCAAAATTCATTATATGTCGGCTGCAAAAATGGTTTACATTTGGCACAAACTCATATGTTGATTCTATGTTACTCAACACTTACTAGTTCTTGATGCTTGGCACATATAAGAAAACTGGTTCACTTAGCTCCTATAGTGATTCTGTCTTGCTCAACATATATAGTGACTCAACACCTATATATTACTCAACAATTGATCTTCACTTGGCACCTAAAGATTTCTTCGCGCCTGAAGATCACTCGACACTTGTTTAGATTTTTGACTCGATTCACATAGTGTACTCGACTTCAATGTAGAAAGTGGTTAAGTGTGTTAACACTCAATTGTCAAAACTATTAACAATCTCCCCCTTTTACATGAGTGACAAAAACACTTAACTAAGAATTATTTATCTGACCTTATGAGTACATTATCCAATCTAGTTAGCATATATACAAAAGTTAAAATAACTTGATCAAAATTTTGTAAGGACCAATATACCTCAAAATTATTGTAACTCCCCCTGAGCTGATTGTGCCATTATTTGTTCTATTCTTGTAACCAAAATTATGTGCTGAATGTATCTCATGTTGATATATCTGATAATCTTTGTCTTTTGCCCTATTTCTGTACTTTGTACCTTGTTCTTATTTACAACTCCCAAAAACATTATATCTCCCTCACACTATGTCTTTGCTCCCCCTTTTTATTATATCTCCCCCTTTTTGACACTTATGTCAAAGGGTACTAATAGTTAAGACCATACTTTGCCAAAAATGTTTTGTTTACCTCCATAATCATCCTAAGAGAAGCATCCCAATTATTCAAAGCAATTTCAAGAGACTTGTACTGGATGAAAGTCTTTGCAGTAAGATGAACAAGTCCATCTAAAGTAGACAGATTAGGATCTTTCTTTAGAATAGTTTATGCATAGGCTTGTTCCTTATGGAGGATTTCCAAATGTGGGGTAATATAAGATTGGAGCTGTAGCAATTTGTCTTTAATGGTGCCCTCCTCTACTGTCAACTCAGCTAATTCCTACTTAGTGTGAAGTGTTTGATTAAAGTGCTTGTCACTTTGAGTTGGATCTTTGGGTAGCTGCATGCTAGAAATTTGAAGGTTTCTCTCCAAGCTTGTTATCCTCTAGCTAGTCTCTTGTTTGAAATATGAGAAGTCACACAAATTTTTTGTACAATGAGAATATATTCTCAAGTACCTTTTTGACCTTTTCAATTTTCTTGGCCAGTTCAACTTGTGACAGTGCTATTTCACTTGCTATTTTCTCATTTACTTTCCCTTGGAATTTCTTTTCAAACCATTCCATAAGTTTTATAGTGGTTTCTTGGTCTTCATTTTGTACCTAGTCCACTATGCTGGCTAGTTGCTCCATTATGGACTTTGTTTCATCAGGTACTTGCAAGTTGAAAGCATCTAGAAATATATCTTTAATTTCCACCAAAGCTTGTCTTTGTTTGTACTCATTCCTGAGTACCTCTTGCTTCTTCTTCCTTTCAAGTGCCTCTTGCACTTCATTTATTTGATCAATTGTCATGGTTGCAAAGTCATACCTGGGAATGACTATCTCTTTGTCAAGAGTAGGGTCTCCATAGTGAAGTACCCTAGCAACCTTGGTAGAACTTGAGCTTGGTACAGATATCTGTAAAGGTACCACAGAGCTTGGCTTCTGTGAAGTTTCAGTGGGAGTCCCTATTGTAGGCAAGTTAGCCAATGTTTGGATTGCTTGCTATTCCTTCTCCTAAGGGCTCTCCTCTTCCTTGTCCCATTCCTTTCTACCTTGATCAATGATTATTATCTAAGGCAATGCACCTTGTGTTTGTGCGATAGAGACAGAGGTATCCATCTGTCTTATTTTCTCTTTTTCTATCTCTCCTACAGGTGTTGTTACTGAGACTAAATTTTCAACCTTAGTAGTTGTATCTTCGACTTCTTGCCCTTGAGGTTGACCACTAGTAGTTGTAGGAGTTTGTAAAGGTGGTTCTTGTGGATTCACCTTCTCCTTAGTTATTCTAGCTACTGCCTTTTGCAATTCCTCTACACTCACCAGAATGGGGCTAGTGCACAACTATGATTGCAATGTTGTTTGGTGAAGGATATTTTTGAGATCCTCTATAGTGACTGGATTGATGTTTTGACTAGAAGTATCAGGAACATCCTTTATTTTTATAGTATCTAAAGGTGTAGGTGTTGTATGTGGAGGACTAGGTGGTGGCAATTGGGTGTCTTGGACACTCTGTTCTTGTTGTTGCTCCTCCGCTATTGCCTATTCACCTTCTTGTGCATCTCTCTTCACATCTTCTGCTTTGTTATTTTCAACTTCATCTTCCTCATCATTTATTCCCTCAAAAGGGTCTTCTTCTCCTTCCTTTCTTGTAGTCAATCCATAGATTAGCTTCCACATTTGTGTTGACTTGACAAAATCTTCAATTTGATTTTGCAAAATACTAAAGGCTCTATATTTGGGTGCAAATTTTCTCCCATGTTTCTTTCTTTCCTTACTTATTTGACCTTTTGTAAGGTTTGGCATTACACGAGCCAAAGTTGATTCTCTTATTTCTCTTTCCATCTTGAGACAGTAATGACACTTGTTCTCAACTAATGAGCTTAGCTTCTTAGGCATTGAGTCATCAAGTTTAAGTGGGGTAGTCTTGAACTTTTCCATCATAGTGTAGATGGATTCCTCAACTATATTTTTTTGTTCTATTGACAATTTATTGAATTCTATGGTCTTTAGACTAGACAAATATGCATTATCTCTTATATCATTGCAAATACTTTCTAATTTAGATGTGGTGGAGCATCTTACCAATCTAAATTGCTCTTCATCTGATTCAGTTTTTTCTTCCTCTGACTCCTAGGGTGCAACAATTTTTCTTCTCTTTTATTTTTGTAGGCCCACCTTGCTCTATTTCCTTCTTCTTTTCTTGTTCCTTTTCTACTTGGGCTATTCCCCTGGTATCTGCCCTTGTAGTTGGCTTGACTGGGCTTGGTTTTGTTGCAATCTTCTTTGCCTTAGGCTATGCAACTAGCTATTTCTTTTCTTTTCTCTTCTTGGGCTCAGACTTGGGTGCATTCTACTTGGAACTTTCCTCTTCTTCAGCATCTTCACCCATGCCTTGAGTTAATGCAAGTGGTCCTTGAACTTTTTCTTCTTCATCTCCTTCTGTAATGCTTTCTCCAAATTTTGCCTTTAACTTTTTAACAAGTTTTTCTTCTGTGTGGAGGTAGTCTTCAACTCCATATCCACTTTTGATCTTACTACATCATAAGTTCCAAAGTGTGGGGCACTCATGTCTATCTCTTTTGCCAATAATGCAGTTATTGCTACTGATGCTTCATCTATATTGATCTCATATCCAAGAGGTCTTAACATCTCACTCTTGGTATAGCAACTTGAACATAGGTATAGTCAATATCTACAAGAAAAAAAACATCATTTACATGTTTCTTTACCAAAAAAACTGGAACCCCGAGTCTTTTCTTCATTGATTTCTTGAAATCTTCAAAATAACTTGTCACGAGTCTCTCAAAATTGGCTCCCATCTACTCTATGTATTCATTAATCTGGGCTATGATTGTCCTATCATTTCTCCATGCAGTTTTACCAGAAGAAGGAAATTCATTTTGAACATAAAAGAATATGCAAACCAAAATTGCTTTGAATTTACATTGGGCTCCCTTAGTCCTCCTTATGGCTACTAAGTTCTCATTTATCTATTATAGTTGCAGTTTTGCAAGATTAAAAGTATGATCCTTTTTACCAATTTGTAGCCTACATCTACTACAATGAAAGGAACATTGTTGAGTCTACTAGATTGATAGAATTTATGTGCAATTACTCTAATAGAAAAATCAACAAGAGGACCTTGAATGGTATCCATAGTCATTCCTCTCTTGTCTCACTTGGCACCAATGTTTTTCTCAATAACTCATTGGAATCACTTCTCAAGGTCTTGTGCCAATCTAGAGTAGGATACCCTATTACCCTATGAATGATTCTCTTTGTGATTTTTATGGGAACATCTTCCAACCATAGGCTACCATTATGAATTCTGCTCAACACAAGTCTAATCCATTCTGTCTTAAATACCATGGGGAAATCTAAGGCTCATGTTAAATCCTTCCACTTAGCAGTTTTATACTCATCCTTCAAAACTCCATCAACACACAACCTCTCATAGGCTTCCCTGATTTCCATATCTCTTATGGCTCCTATCTTATAGTTATAACATCTCCTTATATCTTGAACCATTACAACTTTCGAGAAGGGCTCCAGTGGGATCATTTTTATATGCAACTTCAGGGATAGGGAAAAAATCTGGTTGCTTAACCTCATTGGACACTAGTTGAACTTCAAAAGATTCTTTGTCATGGGTTTTCTTAGAAGTTGAAGCCATTTGTGCAAACTAGGGTTTGTTTACAAATAAAATACAAAACTACATAGCTCGACACAAATGTAAATACCTCAAAATTGATGAAAATGCACTGTATGCTATTGGAATCTACGTGGAACTGCAAGGAAACTTGGCAGCAAAGAATATAACTGTTTCCACATAACCCATAATAGATTTGAAATAAATACGGAATTAAAATCCACATGCAAGAGAATAGACAACATACCCACAAAATTATGACATAAGATATACCCTGGGAAACCCTCATTGAGGGAAAAAGCCCAGCCTCCAAAAGCATCCATCACCATGTATTATTCAGCAAAAAATACCATTGCCATACAACCATGGAAGCCTTCATGACCATAGCCACAACCAAGCAAACTATGTGAACAAGCATGAATCCACACATCCCATGCCATGCTTTCAACCTTCACAAATGCTCCCTTGGCTAACCTGTCAAGCCTTGTCCTGCTCGACTCTTGCCTTTTGTCTTCTCCTTGTCACTCTCTCTCTATACAACAACTACCCTTGTGGCTATTTATATAGTAGCAAGTCCCACAAAACCACCAAGTGGTATTACATAAACCATGTGCTACCTAACCCACTGAACCCACATTTAATATTGGGAATTTAATTCTTTTCCCCAATATTAAATAATTACATAAAATATTTTTACAATGTTACAATACAACTCATCAAGAATATTCCATGGGAATCTTTACATGTTGCACGTCCATCTAGATGCAACATTACATAATAAAATAAAATAATAAAATAACAATATTATGCAATGTGTGCAACACCCATTATCTCAACAATCTCCCACTTGTTGTATACATTGCATATGGTCAATCCGTAGCCACATAAATGAACAAGGGAATAATCCGTCCCAGCACATCCACCATCATGGATAAAAATACACCAAGTGCTCCATCCTGGTACCCGCAACAAAAATCAAAGTATCTAGCATCTCAAACATGAATGATCTCACCTCCTATTATGCCACTCCCACTGGACATACATAGAAGCCATCCAAAGAGAAAGCCACCCAACCTGTTGCATTAGAAGATCATAAAATCCTGTACCAACTGAAATTTCAAGCACAAAAAACCTGATCCAAAGGTAATCACATGTATCCGTAGTTGTCAAAATATCCATAGCTAAAATAGCACCCACAGCAAGTGCCAAACCCATCCAACTATCCATACCTCAAAGGTATAACAAGTGAATCTCATATCACCGATATATCCAATCTGCAACCTGCAATCACAAGCCTCAAGAGCAATACCTACCACATATATACCAAGAAGCTCCCACTGCAAAAGATAATGTCAAATCTATAACCAATCCACTCAACACATCTCAAAGAAGTGAATCCATGTAGTATCAAGGACATCCACAATACATAAACTAATATCATGCAAGAAAAAAATTCTCATAACAAGTCTCCAATGCTCTCCCAAGTTCACCACAACCAACAGAGGAAAGAGATAAAGGAATAACCATGTCATCTCTCACATGAAAAACATGAGCACAAACCAGTGATCACAATCTCTAACCAATCTCAAATCCAATGTAGGCAAAACTGAACATCCAAGAAGATAACCAAGACCAGAGAAACCATGCAAATCACAACCTGTATCATGTCCTTCTACACACACCTGTAGATGTAAACTGTGCAAGTATGATCTCCTCCATAAAACCCCAACAAGAAGCCTCAAAAAAACCCAAACCATACCATATAACTCATCATGGATGTAAGCCTCTCACAAGAAGATCAAACTCAATAAACCATTCCTAAACCAAGGAATAACCATTCCTAATCCAAGGAATATGCCCAATATAAAACCATCTCCCAAACTCAACCAACATAACAACATATGCACATGGAGATAACCAATGCTAAGCCATCTCTCAAATGAACCCTCCAGAACTAACTCATGTACCATAGCTCAAGATCCATATCCATGAAAGACAAGCATAAATATAATGCAACTGAGAGAAAATAATGGGCTATACCTCTCAAGTAGCAAAACACTGAGTAGACCAAGATGGGGAATGAGAATGCTCATGAAGATACCCAAGTCTCCAACCAAGACTCTTCTAAGAACAATCTCCTCTCAAGTCCATATTAGGTGACTGCCCCTCGGACTTCCTGCTGAAACCATCAACCGTCCCAACAAATACTTTTCTAATCCAAGAGAAATCAGCATCACCACCATCTCTAAGTATCCATGAGCACCTATAACCAATCAATCCATGCCAACTCCAAATGCAACATAGCAATATCATGAAGTATCCAACTTATGATCAGTGCACTCAATACCAAGAGACTAAACCAAGATCAATGTCAAAGTTCCAACCATGGCCTCAGGAACATAAACATGACAACATGATCTTACCATCTCAACTAAAGAGATAACATGCTCCACACAAACATACTATAATATGTCACAACTCTAAACGTGTATTAAGAGTATACAATGACATAATAATGAAACCATCCTCACACCAAGGATAACATGCCAAATAAAAGCATAAACCACACCTTTGCCAAGAACCCTGTGAGTCCTCAAGATGCAACCATCTCCACACACCATGAAGAAAACCATCTCCACATACTAGGAAGATAACCAAGAACTCCATGAGTCCTCAAGATCTAACCATCTTCATACACCATGAAGATAACAAGTGCACCATGCAAATGTCAAAGACATTTCTGCAGCAACAGGATCTAAGACAAAACTCTAACATCTGCAAACACTCAATAAATATATCAATGCCAAAAACTCCCACTCAACCGTTGTACCAAGTCACCTATGGCATCATAAAATCCATCCTCTCCAAACCAAGAAAATATAAACCAAACTAGGAACTAATCTTGTACTGTCACCTCATCACTGTCACAAGCTCCCACTATACCGTGTATCCAAGCTATCCATGACATCATGATGAAAACAATCCATCCTCTAACCATGAGAATCAACCAAGGCATCAAACCATCAAAGAACTCAAAAAAGTGCACATCATGAGATCCTAAAAAAAAAAACCAAATAACCATGATCCTCAACCAAGAAGATATACCACCATTACTATATCAGAAATCCAAGCTAATGAACATCAAGGATGTACCTGTATATCCAATCATGTCATGCCAAAATCCATGACACCATGATCACATCCATGAACCGAGCATCTGGCTCTCAATATGTCCAACCTGTCAGCATAGAATAGTCAACCAAAATCTTCTGCAATGACTGCACCTGGTAACACATCTCATCCCTTCTACATGAAAAATAAAATCAGCAAATTATGTGACTCAGGGCATAGACAACCCAAATCCAAGCCACCAATCTGAATATGCATCAATAATGAAAGATCAATGGGCAAAGACAACCCATAACCAATCCATAAATGCAACCTGTAAGTATAGACCGCTTACAACACTGCATAACTTGTAGATCCAACAAGTCATCATACATATCCAAATCCAAACACTGATAACTATATCATCATGAGACCAATCTAAATATGAACTGAGTATACAATGACATCAAATCTTAAATTTCCAATGCCATAAACTCACAATGTTACCATAGTCAAAATATACCTATAAACTATTTAGATCAATATATCAACAAATAAATCATGCCAAACCTGCACCAAATCCAAACCAATGTGTAGAGCTCTCCAAGAGCTTTTCGTTGACTACTCGAAGTCCAAAATTTGATTCCGTATCTCCAAGTTATGCCCTAATCCGTGCTCAAAATAAATAACATCTGACTTTAAGGCTCTTAAAACCTAACAAAATTTCAAAATCATAGAACCAAACCTACACCATCTTGTAGTGCTCTGAATTAGCTTTCCAACGCCTATAAGAACTCTAAAATCTGATATTCTGAGAGAAAGTTATGGCCGTTTTACTAAGACAGTCTTTTTACCATTTTCAGTACGATTTTTCATTTTTTATTTTTTTCAGTGACAAAAATTCCGATGGGATTAAATTTGACGGCCATCATGGGCTGAAACTAAAAAACTGTTTCATTTCCTTTGAACATGGCCAAACTAGGGCATATTATATATCAAAATTTATGGAAACGTTGACCCGGATCCAATTGTGAGGTCTGTTTTTACTTAGGAGGTCATTTTTGCAAGCTACCCCCCAAAACCCTCATTTCAATGAAACATCCAAAAAATTCTTTTGTCCAACAATTTCACATGCCCAAATATTTTAACATCCCATCATAACAGCAAATCCAAAACCCTTAGATCTGCAATAAAAACTCATATATCTTGCCCTTTCTTTTATCCTCTCATGCATTCCCATGGATTTAATCTAAGGTTACAATAATAAAACCATAGCTCTGATACCAATTGTAGGGCCCATTTGTTGTTGCACCAAAAGCCATGACTGTTAGTGAACATGGAACACCACATAATTAACCACCTGTGGGCAGGAGAGCGCATCGCATCACTCAACAATCTCCCCCTCGACGCGCATACCAGGTGCTTACGCGGGTCGGGAAGGCACCGGGGAGATTTGAACCCATGACCAAGCCAAAACCAGGCTCTGATACCACTTGTAAGGAAACTTGGCAGCAAAGAATATAACTGTTTCCACATAACCCATAATAGATTTGAAATAAATATGGAATTAAAATCCACATGCAAGAGAATAGACAACATACCCACAAAATTGTGACACAAGATATACCCTGAGAAACCCTCATTGAGGGAAAAAACCCAGCCTCCAAAAGCATCCATCACCATGTATTATTCAGCAAAAAATACCATTGCCATACAACCATGGAAGCCTTCATGGCCATAGCCACAACCGAGAAAACTATGTGAACAAGCATGAATCCACACATCCCATGCCATGCTTTCAACCTTCACAAATGCTCCCTTGGCTAACCTGTCAAGCCTTGTCCTACTTGACTCTTGCCTTTTGTCTTCTCCTTGTCACTCTCTCTCTATACAACAACTACCCTTGTGACTGCTTATATAGTAGCAAGTCCCACAAAACCACCAAGTGGTATTACATAAACCATGTGCTACCTAACCCACTGACCCCACATTTAATATTGGGCATTTAATTCTTTTCCCCAATATTAAATAATTACATAAAATATTTTTACAATGTTACAATACAACTCATCAAGAATATTCCATGGGAATCTTTACATGTTGCACGTCCATCTAGATGCAACATTACATAATAAAATAAAATAATAAAATAACAATATTATGCAATGTGTGCAACACCCATTATCTCAACAGGAACACTAGATTCTCTACTATGAAGTCACTCTTCTCTCTTTCTCTTCTTTTCTCTTCATTCGTGATGAAGAAAAATGATTTTAAATCATGATAATATACCCTATTTTCATCGCATTAAATGCTTAGTGCACTTACAACTGCCCACTCAGCTTCTGAAAGATTTCAATATTACTCGGCTTCCATTGACATTTCTCAAATTAGCATCAACGATCAACTCGATTGCTGTTAGCAACTTGACATCCACTAGAGCTTTACTCAGCTTCTGAGGACAACTTAGTAGTGTTGTAAGAATCTTCAAATTATGACTTGGCATCTTTGGTTATGTTGATCTTTCTTTTGCAGTTCTTCTTTGTCTTGGGACTGATGCATGATATAACTTTGTATATTAGTCCCATGCACCTATTCATGATTAGTTTGATGAAGTGTGATCACTTGACCCATTAGGTGAAGTGATTCCTTGATTTGATGTGTTGCAATCATCTTTCTTCTTCCATATCTTATTTGTCTCTCCTTTGATGTGTTCAACATCTACCTTTGCCTTCCCTTTGTTGAATTCAGAACTTGGTGCCTTTGACCTTGTTGGGCAATTTCTATTGATATGACCAATCTTCAAGCAACTAAAACATGTAGTTTGACTTAACCACCTACTATAATTCCCTCTAAATTGTGTCCTTATACAATTTTTAGGGATATTTCCATATTCTTGATAGTAATGACAACTATACTTTGTATTGTAATCCCAACAGTAGTGATTTCTATGGCCTTTTGTTTTTGCTAGCTGGTTTGATGTCCACATGGGCTTTGATCTACATCAAAGGCTCTATGTCCATACTTCTTGCAATTGTAGCAGTGACCTTCAAATCTTGGTGTCTTAATAGTCCTAGTCCTACATTCATGTGCTTGATGACCTTGCTTGTTACACTTGTGACAATGAATCATGCTCTTAGGTCTATCATGCTATTTTGCATTTTGGCTCCTGCACACATTAGCAATATGTCCTTTCTTACCACAATTATAACAAGTAGGTTTTGTGTTCTTACCTTTTTTTTTTCTTTCTTCTATTGTCTTGGATGACTCTCCTTCCTTAGTGTTGATGTATCGTAGTCATGGACTGTTATTGCTGGACTTTGGTGATTTTAGTAGCTGCTCAAAGTACTTGATGGCCTCATTAGGTTTATTGAAGTTCTTTGAAATTTATTTTTCTCTTCTTAAGTCATTTTGCAATTGCTCATTTTGTACCTTTAGTGTAGATATTTCAATGTACTTCATATTTTAGTTCATGATGTGCATTCATCATCTAGTTTAAGGTGTCTAGCTGCATGTTTGAAATTTTCTCAAACTCAATTGTCTTTTCTTCTAGTCTAGTGGTAAGAGTTCTCTTCTCATCTTCTATCATGAATTTTTCTTCAATGGCTCTTTCTTTTTGTTCAGTCACTTCACAAAGCATCATAGCTTGTGATTCTTGTTCAAGCTTCAGGGTTCTGATTGTTTCTGCTTGAGCTCTATTCATCTCCATCAATTCTATTATTGTTGCATCAAATTCTTTGGAATCTCCATTGGAAAAAAATTTCGTGGTATCAATCTCCTTACAGTGTATGTTATTTTCAGCTATGGCTATATCCTTCCTTCTTTTCAAGGATTTTTTTTAATTCTTCTCTGTCTTCCTCCAATTTGTATAGAGTAAGTTGAACATCAATCACTTGATTCTCTATTATCTTCCCAGGTTTGAAGACTTCCATCTTCTGACCTTTCCTCTAAGTTGTTAGGCATCTCCTTGTGAGAACCTAGAGCTCTGATACCAATTGATGGAATATTCAAAATAGGAAGAGTACTTCTAAAGGATTTACAAACACTTTACATGAAGTGTCACCCTATTAAAGGATTTAGTTACCTCTTCAAAGGATCTACAAAATAGCTATTAAGCTAACCTATCAACATAGGGTTTTCACTATCTAATACAATGGCTAGAGAGTATTAGAGACCTTTGACCTGATTGCTTACAATCTTCAATTGCTAATTTCAGGTACTTGATCTGCTCTCTCTGATCTTGATCCTCTGAGATCTGATGTCTATTCGATACCCTTCCTCTGTTCTGATCAACTAGATGTGTAATTGCTACTCTCTTCCTCTAAGTCTTTCACTCTTCACTCTAAATTTCACTATATTTTCCATACACTTCATCCATCACATAACATTAGAGTTTCATCTTCTTCTTTTTTTAAGGACTTTTGAAGACTTAGGGTTAGGTATGAATCTACAATCCATATTCATTCATCTTTACCAGTCAATACTTGCACTTTTCTTATTGGGTGCATGCCTTCTCCAATTTTCTTATTGGCTACATGCAGATTGCATAGGAAATACAAAAGATTCGATCTTATCTCTTAAATCCTTTGAGGTTCATCATATGTTGGCTGCAAAAATGGTTTACATCTAAGTTTGTGCCTTCACAAACTCATGCTGATTATGTGTTACTCGACAGTTACTAGTTCCTGATGCTCGACACATATAATAAAATTGGTTCACTTGGCTCTTGTAGTGATTCTATCTTGCTCGACATCTATAGTGACTCGACACCTATATATTACTTGGTACTTGATCTTCACTCAACACCTAAAGATTTCTTGGCACCTGAAGATCACTTGGCACCTGTTTGGATTTTTAACTCGGCTCACATCTTAGCTTCAATGTTGAAAGTGGTTAAGTGTGTTGACACTCAATTGTCAAAACTATCAACAAATCTGAGCACATTTTATTCATCTTTGGCCTAGTGCAATTGAGTACTAGTGTGGGAATATTAGTTTCATTTTTGACACAAAAAAGCCTTGGACATAATATGTGCCACATACTACAATTATGAATTAGGCAATACAAATGAAAACTCTCCAGCTTCCACCATGAACCGTTATGGGCTCCTCCCATTCTTGAAAAACAAGTTTTACAGATTTAAATGGTGGCTTCTTTTATAAAATAAAGAAGACAAGATGTAACATTATGAAAAGCATTTATCTGATGTTAACTGGCTGAGAAAGAGAATACCAATCAATCTTAAAATAATTGGTCATGTGCAAAATGATATGGTTGGATCCACAAAACTTTTAAAAACCCAATTACCAATCTTATCAAGCAATGGCATACTTTGATATTTGCCATGGATATAATTCCATATATTTAGTTTCCCTCTTAAGATGACATTTTTTACATGTGATCCCCATGTGATTCCTTTATAAAACAATATCACTCTAAAAACTCAAGGCATTTTTAGGATCTTGAGACATTTCATCAGTCTGAAAGTAGTCACTCGGACCCCTAAATGGGTCCAGCTAAAAATTTTTTGTTTTCAAACAACTGAACTATCAAATTGATCCATTGATTGCTTGATATTGATTTGAAACAAATTTGACCACTAAAAAATCTTTTAAAACCTATTTTATCATTAATCTGCAAACTGTCAATTTAATGCCAAAAGGTCCTTTGACTATCCTTGAAAATTGATCCAAACACCTGACTGGACTCTAAAAATGCACACATTAATTCTCTGTTCTACATACTCCTATCTTGTCAAATCTCGTCTCATGAAAAATTCTTAGTCAAAAGATATTGACTGTCAAAGTTTCCCTTTTAGAATTGCCTGCAAGAAAACATGTCAGAAAACACTAAATCACATTCAGATTTGGCTTCAAAAACTAGGCAAACTGACACTTGGGGAAACCAAAATTGGGGCATTGGTGCACTTTCATGAGGACAACATAAATCTAGGATTTGGGCTCATGAAAAATAACAAGACACATTTGACAAAAGGTCAAGGTAGGCTACTCAAAATTTACAAATTGGAAATAATGTTAGACAAGTGATTTTTGCAAATAGAATTGACTTGGGAAAGTGTGCAAACAGATTCATCAAGATTTGAAAATTGGCACACTTAAAGTATTTTTAGAGGAGAACACAATGGTACAATCCATTCAATCTCACCTATCATGGATCTCAAGTTATAACATCCCAAACAAGGGTACTAACAAATCTTCTTTTCTTGATACCAATAAAAAGTTAGAAATTGCATTTGAAAACTAATCAAATGGATTCATCATAAGCTCAAAATTGAAACATAGCAAGTTTTTGACCTCTAAAATGCAACGCAAAAGGAATTTTATCATTTTGGTCAACTAGGTCAAAATTATTACAGGTCAAACAGAGCTTCTCATAATTTAGAACTACTCATATCAGCATGATATCGATAAACAACCAACTGTGAGGGATTCAAAACCTAGTCAAACGGATTCAAAATGACTCAAAATTTGAAATATAGGTTCTGTAGTATGGAAACTAAACACTCCCAAAGTGGAAAGTCATGAAATGTTATTGGGTGTGAGATATTCACATGCAAACATGGCCTCCTGTCGTTGTTTGATGCTTAGGCAAAAATGCAAATCTGGATATTGCTCGAAATGAGACTCTAGGGAATGACTCTGAACTATAATTTATCATCATGGAACACATAGACAAATTGAATGCAAGGTGTCAAAAACATTAAATGCCTCTTAGGTCTCACAAGTATAGCCAGGTACATATGCATTAAACGCGCTTATAGGGCTTGATTTTTTCAATGGTACTCAAAATCGAGGTTTCGGTTTTGAGTCCCAACAGGGCTATCATTTTCTTTAAATTTATAAATAATATAAATTTTAATTAAAAAAAACTAGTTGGATTAAGATTTGTAAAATTTAATTATATATAAAAAATTATTATAAAAAAAGAATTTAAAAATTCAATTGCAAGGGGGGAGGGTCTTACCCCGCCTCCCCTTTTCTCTTCCCTGCAACTATCACACAAGGCACTATCTACGGTGCAACTTATATGCACCTCTTTTGAGTGTAATTCATTTGTATATAAAAGACTTAAGACTATTTAACACTAGTCTAGGTACATATAAGTTGCACCATAGCTAGTACCGTCGCATGATGGGGGCACTACCATAAACAACAGTGTACCTGCTACTACGGTAGGTACCTACCATGAACAATAGTGTACTTGCTGTCAAGGCAGTGTAACTACCATGGACAGTAGGTGGCCATCATTTTTAAAGGGTAGATGACTATTTAAAAACAATGCCTGCTTATTAATTCGCAAGTTTGATTTTTTATTAGATTTTATTTTTAAAAAAAAAAGAAAATTTATATGTTATTTAATATTAATTTAATATATTATTTATTAAATAAAGTTTTATTAATTATTTTTAATTTTTAATAATTAATTAGAATATAGTTATTTTATGTATTTAATTATTAATTAATTTAACATAATATAATATAATTAAATATAATATAATTTATTTATTTAATAATGAAAGTTTAGTTGATAAGGTTGTGGACTCATTTAATTTTGACTTTAATAAAATCAAAAATTATTTTACTGGAAATCAATGAGGATTATTTTAGTAATTTTAAAATAAATACATAAATTATCCTTAGAGTATATTAGGGAAATTGACTTAATATAAATGGGGTAATTTTATATGTTATTTGAAGAGACAAATGGGTTAACATGTAGGGTAAACTGTGAAACTTAGTTACTTGAAAACATACGTTAAATTGGAAACTAAAACCTTAATTTTAACTCAACCATGTATTTTCAAAATCAAACCAATATGTGAGAATACTCTATTTTATGTGCATGGTTTGTGTTTTGGGTTTTGGGTTTGACCTAGCTTTGACCAGTATTAGGATGTTACCAGAGGCTTGGGAGTTCTATGATTTTGATGTTATGATGAATTGACCTTGATCTTTTAAACTCAACCATGATAATGTGTTCGTATGCTCTATGATGAGTGTGTTTATATTATTGGTTGCTCTCTTCAGTGTCTTTGTAGGATAGCAAGATTTATGCTATGAGATATTTGACTTAACCTTTTTCAGAGTCTTCTATTAATTGTATTTGGATTGCTTTCCAGTCGCTTTTATAGGATTGATGTGTTTATATGACTTGTTCTTGGTGATGTCATGCTATGACATATTTGACTTAACCATTTGAGTCTTTAATTAGTATTTTTGGGATGCTTTCCAGTTGCTCATGGAGAACTGATCTGTTATTGTGAATTATCATTTGATGCTCTCTAGTCGCTTGTATAGGAATGAGGTGATATACTATGATTCTTTGATTTGTACTTTTATGAGCCTAGGGTAGGTAATCTATATGTTATGTTGGGAAGTGGCTTGCAATGGGGGCTGTGGCCCAAAATGGTTGCCAAGGTAACTCATTGTAAGTAGTTTAATAAGTGATAAAATTTCATTAAATGGGTTTAAAATGAATTAATAAGATATTGGTACCGCAAAGAGTCACTAAGGGGCCGAAGGATTAAAAGACTAGCCAGGTAACCTTAGAGTTGACTCATTAGTATGCGTTGTTAGTATGAAAGGATACTATTTCCGCATAGGGTTACTAGAGGGTGAGAGGATTAAAAGACTCACTAGGTAGCCCTAGAGTTGGATTCATGCAATGACACTTGCCCACTAGTAGTGTAGATTTTCTACGTGTCTGTGTGTGCCTCTAGGTATAGATGTCGATTATGTCTTGGAACCTTTGAGTTAGATAACTTTTAGGGTTCCCTAGACTTACACCCCACCAAGGGACCCAAAAGAATTAACTTAAAGATTTACTAAGTTTTCCAAACATTTTTTTTCTTAACAAGAAAGAATAACATACACATCAAGCATAAGGTAGTGGAAGCAATAACATATAATCATATAGAAGCAAACATAACAGATTGCACTCCTTAAGGATCCCAAGACGTTGAGTCACATTTAAATTTAATTAATACTAAATATAATAAATACCATATCCACATGAAAGAATAATTAAAAGTCCAATGTCCATTAAAATAATATACATTTGTTCTGAATGCCACTTGGCAATAAAATTTGGAATGCTCAATCATCCACTGTACATGTTACATGGTATGAAAGGCTAAAAGAATATACATTTATCAAAATAGATTACATCATCCCTTTCAGATCCATAATACAAAGTATAATACAACAAATGAAACCATCCATCATAAAGATATAACTATCCATCATAATACATAGAGATATAAAGAAAGGAAATGTAGACAACGAACTCTAGCTATGGTAGCAACAAATGGATCTGAATGGTAAGAGTAAAAAGCATTACCACCTGACTGTGTGGTACCTAAATTTCCCACTCCCACCATGCTGAGGAGATAGTCTCAAGTCTCAAACAGGTTATCAAACCAAATATCAAAAGTACTCTCTAAGTCCAGGAAATCCTAAAAGTATTCTAACTCAAGGTACCAAGACACAATCGACATCTAGACCTAGAAGAAAACATAGATATGTGGGAAACCTATACTACTAGTGGGTAAGTGTCACCACATGAATCCAACTCTAGGGTTAACCAGTGAGTTTTTTAATCCTTTGGCCCCCTAGTGACCCTATGTGGAACTAGTATCCTTTTGTACTGACATGACATACTAACAAGTCAACTCTAAGATTACTTGGCTAGTCTTTTAATCCTTCAACCCCTTAGTGACTTTCTAAGGTACCAATATCTTAATAATTAATTTAAAAACCATTTAATGAAATGTTATCTCTTATTAAACTACTTATAATGAGTTACCCTGGCGGCCACTTTGGGCCCCAACCCCCATTGCAAGCCACTTCCCAACTTAACATATAGATTACCCACCCTAGGCTCATAAAAATACAAATCAAAGAATCATAGTATATCACCTCAGTACTATACAAGTGACTAGAAATCATCAAAAGATAATTCACCATAACATATTAGTTCTCTACAAGCAACTAGAAAGCATCCCAAAATACAGATCAAAGATTCAAAAATGATTAAGTCAAATATGTCATAGCATGACATCACCAAGAACAAATAATACAAACACCTCAACCCTATAATAGTGACTAGAAAGCAACCAAATATAACTAATCAAAGACTAAAAATGGTTAAGTCAAATAGGTCATAACATGACATCATCAAGAACATATCATACCAAACACCTCAATCTTATAAAAGTGATTGGAAAGAAAACCATATACAACTGATCAAGGACTCAAAATGGTTAAGTCAAATATGTCAAAAATTCACCTCAGCTTCACATAAGAACATTGGAAAGTAATATCAAACAATAAATACACTCATCATGGAGCACACCAACACATTACCTTGGTTGAGTTTAGAAAGATCAAGATCAAATCATCATATCATCATAGTCATAGAACCCCCAAGCCTCTGGTAACATCCTAAGATTGGTCAAAGCTAGGACAACCCCAAAACCCCAAAGCATAGATAGTATATAGAAAACATAATAGTCTCATAGTTCGGTTTGATTTTGAAAACATATTGATGGGTTAAATGTAAGGTTTTAGTTTTGTTTTCAATGTATGTTTCAAGTACATAAGTTTCTTAGTTTACTCTACTGATTAACTCATTCATTTTTATGAATAAAATATAGGATTAACCCCCAATATATTTAAATTCATTTTCCCTAATACACTCTAAGGATATTTTATGTATTTTATTTAAAAATTATCAAAATAATCCTCATTGATTTTCAATAAAATAATTACAATTTAATTAAAGTCACAATTGAATAAATCTCCACCTTATTAACTAATTTTCATTATCAATTAAATTATATTTAATTGAATTATATTACATTATGTTAAATTAATTAATAATTAAGTACTTAAAATAACTATATTTTAATTAATTATTAAAAAGTTAAAATAATTAATTAAATCTTATTTAATAATAATATTTTTAAAAAAATTAATATTAAATAACACAACACATTTTAAATAAAAATCAAATTTAATAAATTACTACCTTGCGATTTAAATTGCGCAAGCCCTGTTCTCCAATAGCCACTGACCCTTTAAAAGGGGCGACCACTTGCTGATGCGGGCCTACGGTAGTAGTTGGTTGCCGATGCATGGAGGTGGGGGGGGTATGGGGGTTTTTCCCACCCTTCCTCATTCAATATATATATTTAAAAAAAAAATTCTTTTGTTATATATATATATATTTTAAATTTTGTTTTTAAATAAATTTATTTTATAAATTTTTATTAATATAAACTTTAAATAAAACAAATTCATTTTTGAATTAATACATACATACATACATACATACATACATACATACATATATATATATATATATATATATATATATATATATATATATATATATATATATATATATATAACCTAGCAAATCTCTGATAGGAAGAAAATGATCAACAGGTTGAATTTACTATCTAAATTTTTGATTTCAATACAAACCCTTCCCAATTAAATAAAAATTTCTTTTTCCTATGGAATGAGATTTCAAATTGATTTATTTTTCTTCCAATTCTAATATATAGATGAGATACAATACAAATATCATAAGATTTAGACAAGAGAGTGAAAGAATCATACAACGAAATCCAAAAAAATGATTTTAACAATTGTGAAGAAGACATGATTATCTAAATAACATAATTTTAACTGGGTGCATATAACTCAAGAACCTACCTAGTTATGATGCTAAAATTGCAAACACCCAAAAGATTGTGAGAGAATTCACTTCTTTCAGAACCTTCTCTCTAAAAATTCCCCTTCTCTAAATTTTTCCTCCTTCCCAAAACTTTGGTCCCTTGAAAATGAACCCTCAGTTGTGATATGGAGTTCTTGCCTAAAATCGGGGCACTAATTGTGCGTTCACCCAAGAGAACTCTTTGCTCACCTAACTTCAACTCTTTATTAAATTTTTTAAATCTTTTCTTTTTCTTTTCCATGCATGTTTATTGAATTATAAAATAACTTTATTTAATTTCACTTGACTTCTCTTTTAATTAATTTATTAAATTTTAATCTCAAGCACGCATCATGCAATCTTAAAACTTTTAATAAATTAATATATTTTTCACCACTTAATTTATTTTTGAATGTTTAATTGGTAAAATATTTTTTAACTTAAATAATAATAGTATTTAACATTTATTTAAAAATGAACTCTAAATATGTTTTTATTAAATTAAATAAATATTATCACGTTTTAAAATTAAACTTATAACTTTTATCTTCAAATTTAATTCTTTTTATTTAATTAATTTCCCAGTTAATTAAATATAACTAAATATTAAAATATCATAATAATTTTTGATTAAATTAAATCATTAATTTAATATTTTAATTAGACTTAATTAAAAGAAAATTCACCAAAGACTTATAAAAACAAAATACAAAAACCCATCATAGCAAGACATATACAAGATCAAACTAAAGGATTATAATCACGAATTAATGTCATTCAACACATTCAGAAGGTAATTGACTCAGATACTTGTCCTAATTTTCTAGGACAAATGGCTAAAGGTTTAGGATTTGGACTTAACAATTTATCTCCTCTCTATTACCATTGAGATAATGTGATAGGGTACGCTTATCCTAGCAATTCAAGAAAGTTGATACCTGATACCTACAATTTGCATAAAATCCATGCATGTACAAACATAATATTCTAAACTAAATAGGAAATGGCAGGAAGTGATGCATCCTGTAGATCCTGACTAGCAGGTGACTATGACTCCCTTCCTTAACCACATCAAAACACCATACATAAAGAAAACACACACACACACACACACACACACACACACATGCAGTATGGGGTTAAGTATCCATAAGAAAACACATATGATAATACATCTAACTGATCATCATCAATAACTGAAAATATTGTAATAATCATCATGCATACATGAAGTATAGAGTACGAAGTAATCTCATCATAAATTATCTTAAACTAAAACAATATCTGATAATCTCTAAACAATGCTACTAATCATCAAGCATAAAACTGGCCTAAAAGAGTTCAAAAATGATAGCAAAAATAAAAACTAGGGGTAGGCACTACATCTACTGTCCCTAGACTTATGCTTACTCCTAGAAGCCTACAAGAATGGTAAATCTAAAGAGCTCATTGTACAAATCCCATTGGACCCTTTCCCCATATGACTCTACTAAGAACACTACAACAATACTATCTAAGATAACAAGGTGCTTTAATAACCATAAAAATACTACTTTCAATCACTTAGAGCAATATGATTTTAGTTTAATAGTAAACTAAAAACCATATTGATCCAACATTCATTCTTTTAACAAATATTAAAATAGATCCCCTAAACACTCTAAACAAGAACAACATAAAGCTTGCAAAGACAATCAAAGACATACTACCTTAAAGCATAGCTAAAAGATACATGTTTTGAAAATAGAATAAGTTTTAATTTTTAGTTTTGCCTATTTTTAGGTTTACGTATAATTTAGTTTTGAAGTCTAAAAGTTCAAGTTGAAAATATACAACTAAAAGTTTAAGTTTTGTTTTAGTTCAACTAGTTCAAGTTTCAGTTTGAAATAATATACATAATAGTTTAAAGTTTTTATTTTTGTTCAACTAGTCAACAACTAGTAGCATTCTAATAGACCTAGAGCTCCCAATGTAGAACTCGGGCTCTGATACCAGATGTAATGCCCTGCCTTGAGATCCTTAAGGAATGTAACTTTTTATGTATGCATATAGATGATGGTATTTTATTGCTTCCACTACTTTATGTTTGATGTATATGTTATTCTTAAAAAAAAAAAAAAATTGTTTGGCAAAATCAATTATAACTTTAGGTTAGTTCTTTTGGATCCCTTGGTGGGGCGTCACATGGATTGATAGGTATCAACAAGCCAAAGTGGAGAAACCATTTTGCTGGTGTTCAATGTTAATGTACATGTGCTTGAGCAAAGGGTATTCCTTTTTCTTAAAGGAGATGAAGCTAGATTAACCTAAGGATTAACCAAAAACATAAGACTTAAAAAAACCTAAGGATTAACAAAATCCTATATTAAGTGTGACTAGTCTTAGCTTCTAGACCAACTTTAATAGAGTATATGAATACTCCCTTCACTTTAGACTCTATAGGGCCAAGGTAGGAAAACCTTAGGGATTTATCTAAAAAAATTTATGATACTCTTCTCTTCAAGATCTTATCTTCTTCTTAGATTTGTAATAAACTTCTAGATTACAATGGCTATTTATAATCAATAGGAAAGAAATTACAAATAAGGGCTAACCAAAAACTTTAGTTCTTGATTACTTGAAATGGAAAATTGGTTATTATTGATGTATATATTCCAGTGCCTTATCCATCATTAAATAGAGTCAAAACCAATAGTCTTGGACCTATTCGACTGACTTACAGTTAAATTTGTCAATAGTGAACTTTGAAGTTCATTCTTGTCATATCCCTCTCATATACCCAAAACTATGCCTCCTATTGAAAGTAGTTACTTAATTCCTTGAAATAAATGAAATCAACAAGAGATATACGATCTATCTAAATTGTATTAAATGAAAAGAACATTGTTCATGTCAATCTCAAAATCACAGATATGCATGGAAGGAGACAAAATTTAGATACACAAATATGCATAAATTCTCTTTTGTATTAATTTCCTTTGAAAATACTTATGAAAAAAGATATAGATTCACAATATAACTTGGCACTTTTCCATTTGATCATTCATATTCATTATTCTCTTAAGTCCAAAAGTTTGAACACATTCATACGATCACAAAAAGACTAGATGGACTGTAAAATAACATAGACTGAAAATTATACTGACTTCCAACTTCAACTCCCCATCCTAGAAATCCTTATATAGGATTGCAAAAAGCTATAGATAGGAGGAGGAGACATGTCATTACCTTACTAGAAAAGAGAAAGGAAGGACATAAACAAAAAGATATTTAAAAACATTCTCCTGCGCTTGATTCAAAATCAGAAGAGTAGTTGAAAAGCTAGTAGGTGGTACTTAACTACAACAACTTTATCTTTACTCCACTTTGTCTTCTTCTGCCATCTACTACCTCAAAAGTTTCAAAATTTGATGAGCCTATTTATAAGAGTTTTATCCTTCTGATAAAGTGATTATTGTATCTGATCTTATCCTTCAATCTCTCATTTGCCTTTAACCTTAATAGTGTTTTAGCTGCTTCTTGCTAGTAAGGCCTTTATTTCTCCCACCACTTCCCACACATAAATATCTCGCGTAGTGCGCCATTCTATAGTTTTGACCTTCTATAGGTCCTTAGTGGCTTTAGTGCACCTGACATTCATTATGGCCTTAGATTCCATTATGAATTTGTTCAAGTCTATTTTTTCTTTGAACATGGAGTAATTCAAATTATGGAAAGGGGCATCACTGATGTCTTCAAAAATAGCCATTGTGGCCTCTTGAGTCAATATTGTACTGAATGCATCAGACCACTTATGTCATTCTTTTACCACATTACTATCATCTAGAATTGGTGGTATGCATGGCTCAATTCCCTGAGATAAAACTTTCAATATAATTTGTATAATATGTAATTTCTCATTGAAGAAACCAATTAACTCCTTAACTATTTCCAAGCTATCCTTCACTGTGATTATTTTATCAAGAAAATTTAGATTTTTATCCATCATCATAATAAGCCTCTCTAAAAATGAAGTATATTGTCCCTACAGATTGAATTTAGGTGATAGCTATGAAAGTGCTTCATTGCAAAATTGATTAATGCTTTGTAAAGAAACATATAATGTATAGGCCTATTGTGAGGTGTTCTTTAGAATTTCAGCCATATGGCCAACCATACCCTTAAGGACATATGTCCTTACCTCATCTCCTTGCTAAGTTGGTGGAGCATCAATGCTCATTCTACTAAGTTCTTCTATATCATGTGCCTTTAGCTCATTTGTTTGTGTTGGGGCCTCAGTTGTGTCCTTAGCTGGTTCCTCTTGATTATCATGTTCTTGACTCTACTGTGTAGTAACCACTTGCTATGAATTTACAAGTTTCTCTCTAAGGGATGCAACTTTAGCCTCTAGTACTTAGACCTTAGCCTTAAAATCTTCAATCTTTTCCTTGTAAACATGACTTTTCTTAAGCTCATTTGTATAGAGCTTCCTCACATCTATATAGTCATGCATATACTTGGTAGGCCTTGTCTCTATCACTTCTATCTTGGAATCATTCATGAATGAAAAATATTTCATGGTCTTTGAAATTTTTGTGCTTAACATGCCTTGTAAAATCTACACAACCATGTTGCCCTATTCTGTGTTTTGCACATCCATCAATTTAGGCTTATTTGATGTAGGGGCCATGGTTCAAACTACTAGAGACTTGGTGTCAATGTTGAACCCCATTCCACTTTGTAATCTATCAACACCATATGCCTCATAGAAGATGACATTTTCTTATCTCCTAATTTGATTAAGTATAAATGCTTACTCCAAATCCCAACCAGGTACAAGCAACATCCCACTTCTCTATACAAGGTCCCTTGCCTCCTCTAGAGTCATAGGCTTGCAAATTCTCAACTAGTTCTAGCTTTTGTTCATCTAATTCTCTTGGTTTCATCTTTAATAACGACTCACTCTATATTATTTTGTACAATTTTTTTTTGAACTCGGCTGATTTGACGAATTCATCATCTTCCATAAATTGTTGGGCTTCGATGATCTTGTCATCCAGCCTTGCTACTGCTAGCTCTAGGTCTATGAGTATGTTCTTATCTACCTTGACCCTATCTTGTATATAACTTTTCCTTAAGTCAACAAAGTATTGATTCTTACCAGGTAGAATTTGTAGTTTTCTTTGTTTTACTTCTACAAGGATATGGAAAATCTTTTGTCACTTGTTTCCCTTACTAATCCATGATGCTTCATCAAACTCATCTTCCTATATTTTTGGAACCATATCACGCTTAGGGATGTCAGGGAACACCATCTTTGCTTCTCCTATGGGTTACTCTGGCATTTGGGCCATGATTTCAACATGGTCACTAACCATCTTACTAATCCTATAAGGATAGGGAATATGCATATAAAATCCATTAAAATTGGGATCCAATCTCTTCATTTCCCTTTCTACCCTCAAAACATCATCAAGTTTGGCCAATTTATCTACTACATCCCCTTCTGCAACAATATTACGAATAACATCCTCATGTGATAACTCCTTGGTACTTGGCAATACATTATTTCCTAATTTCTTTAAGGTTAGTCCTCATCCAATTATCAAGGTCATAGATTCTATATGGTGCTATTGAAAAATTGTAATGGTGGAGGAAAGAATAAATTTGGTCTCGGGATTCTTTTCCAATTGAAAAGTTTTCCACCTTAAAATATCTACATAGAAATGTGCCCCTATCCACCTTGGTCCCTAAGTATTCTCTATTTACCATAAGTAGTTTCTATATGAATTCAATAATACCCAACCTAAGAGGAATAACTTTTGGCAATATGTGGGGTGGTTTGGGACAACCATATAATCTCATCAGGGAAAAAGTTGGGAATAAGGAAATATCCCACCAATTATGATCTAATATCTCACCCTTAGGGTGCAAGGCTGGTCTAAAAAGACTCTTTAGGATATCAGGTGCCCTAAAGTAACCCGAATGTAGAATTTTCATTATAACAACACTAAAATTATTGAAAAATGAGACAAAATTAGAGTAGTGATAAGAAGTTTCCCATACCCATGTCCATAATTGAATTGGAAGCTCTCCATTAGCATCAAAGGTGTGATCAATGAAATCTAAACTAAAATATCCCACATTCTTGTATAGGATCAGATGCATCAACAATGAGTAATGAAGGAAACATAAATTCTTTATTTCTCCATTCTGGGCTAGCTTTATATTTTCCTTCATTTTTGCTAGAATGAACTTAACATAATAATATTTTCCACCATGGTAGGAATCTTGCACATCTCTAGCAATAATAAATTCATCTCCATACACCATGTTTGATTCATCTTTTCTAGCCACCTTATGGACACCATACACTATTTTCACAAAACAATTCTTGAATTTATCTAAAGGCATCATCCTTTCCACTTTCTTAGGGTAATCACCCACACTCTTTAGGTCCATGGGGGTATGCTACAGTATTGATTTTCCTATGTATGCCTTGGTGTTTCTATCAAATTTTCTCTATAGATCCTCCAAATCTACTGGTTCTCTCATAGCACTGACCATTCCAAATGATTCAATGAATGAGGCATAGTATAGAGTGCATAGAATAGTTCCATCTTTCCTATGTAATGATTTGGTGGTTGGATTATATGACTTGATTAGGGCTTTCACCAAATCCACATCAATGAAGACCTTTGGAAATATAAATTTTGCCAAGTTCAAGGATCAATTAAGACAATGGTTAAATGATGTATTGATAACTTACTCAAAGATACAGAGGTTGGTAACACTTAGAAACATTGGAGGAAGAAGTTGTAACAAGGTTGACTGCAAAGCTTAAACTAAGATTATTAGTTGGTGTCGAGCAAGTTAGTTGAAGCTAAGAAAATTCTCAGTTGGAGCCGAGTAATAGGAAATCCTAGCGCGTGCTGAGTGATCTTTAGGTGTCGAGTGAATTTTAAGTGCCAAGCATTAGAAAATTCTTAGTTGGTATCGAGTGATCTTTAGTTGCCAAGCATTAGGAAAAACATAGTTGATGCCGAGTAACATAGTATGTGTCAGGCACCAGTATTTCAATAGTACCAAGCTACTACATTATTTTAAATAATGATGATTCAAAAAATGTAAGCCAACAAAGTGGTTACCTTGAATTTGTTGAACTAGTTGGAGGATAAGGATGATGAGTTGGTGGAATAGAATTCTATGTAAACTATTTTTGGGTGAATTCAAAAGGATTATTCAAGAAGTTTCTAGAGGAAACAAAATATGGGTTAGATGTAAGGAATCCTACCTAATCCATATGAATTGAAATTAAAAGGAAGGAAGAATTGAGCAAGAAAGGAATTCCAAGACTTCTATTTAAGGAGTCATAGACTAAGAAGCAAATGTTGCTGATGCTGCTGCAACCAAAAGAGACAAATTGCGAAGTGGTTAGAAGGGTGTCAAGGAGAAGACATTTAGAAGAAGGAAGAGCATAGAGGCTCTACTTCTACAAGTGGTCAAGAAGATATGATTTCATTGGTACATTGAGCATGGAGACTCAAAGAGACTAAGTTTGAAAGGAGGCCAAGCTGTCAGAGTTGCAGAGATTGAAAGCCAGGCAATGGTATGAGTTGAGAAGTGATCTGAGATCTACAAGTCAAGTTGTATTTTACAATCAGGTCAAAATCCATAATTTTTACTCTCTAGAAATTGTATCAATTAGGATAGAAGGAAAATCCTATGGACTTAGGTTGGCCTAACAACCATTTGTAAATCCTTTAACAAGGTGACATTCCAAGTGAATGTTCTAAAGTCCTCTGACTAGACCCACTTCTAATAGGGTGGTTAAATCCTCTAACAAGGTCACATTTAATAGTGTGTTGTAAGCCTTTAATAGGGCATTACTTCAGAAGAGTGAGAATTGAGTAGCATGTTACTGGTGGTTTTTTCCAAATTGGGTTTCCATGTAAATCACTGTATCATGTGTTATGTTTGCATGTCGATTTATAGTAACTTGCTAATTAGAAATGTTTAAGCTTGGATGAATGAATGAATGAATGGGATCACTATACTTAAGTGAAAAGTTTGAATAGGACATTTGGACCTTGAATAACTAATTCACCACCCTCTCAGTTATTCTAAAGCATTTCTAACAATTGGTATGAGAGCTACCTGCTAATTTAGTTTGAAGGTACTAGAAGTAGGAAGATCAAGATGTCTAAGAGAGAGGTTCCTAAGCTTAACAAGGAGAACTTTATTGGATGGAAAAGTATGATGAAGCTACATCTTGGATCCATAGGAGATTATGCACAAACCTTAATTACAATTGAACATGTTGACCCAACCGATGCTCCTACTATAGATGATTTGAAGAAAAAGAAAGAACACAATCAGGCAATGCTAGAGATTGCCTCTACACTCAACTATGCTAAATTTGATGACATCAAGGGATGTGAAACTACATTCAAGATGTGGAAAGCCCTATCAAATATCTATGGAGGAGATTAGAATGCACAAAGAGCCAAAATAAAAAGCCTTAGAGGAAAGTTTGATGATATGAGGATGGAAGAATGTGAGAATGCTACCAAATATGCTGCTAGAATAAAGGAATTGGTAACTGCTATAAGAAGTTAAGGTGGTCAATTGGATGAAGATACAGTTAGGAGAAAATATTTAAGAAATTTTCTCCCTATCTATGCTATTAGACTTTCATCCATCCAGGAGTTGAGATGTGTACCAGGAAATGCACTAACTTTTAAAGGGATAGTAGGAAGACTTACTACATTTGAATTGTCCAATTTTGACAACTATAGACTTGAGAACCTTGAATATGCTTTCAAGGCCAAGCTGACTTTGAAAGACACTAAGGAGGTAACTATATTTCATAAAAATATAACTAAGGGAATAAACATCAAACAACTAATATCTATTCCTACATGATTATGCAAACCTCAAAATAATGCAAGATAAACATGTAAAAAGCATAACATGAAATCAAAATAGCACTATGCAAACCTCACAAATCACCAAGTGGTTGATGATTTTCTTGCTCATGGGATGTGGTTTCTCACAATTCCTGTAGCATAACAATGGGGTAGATAGTGCTTGTGGAAATGAGGAGAGGGCTCTCCCTTTTAAAGGAAAATGGATGCAATGAACGATTGAGATTGAATGCAAGATGGAGGGCTAGGATCTCTCAGGATTGATGAGGTGTCAATGAGGTGGAGGCCAAGTAGACTCCACATGGATTAGGGTTTTGACCATTCAAAGGGGACAATATGCTCACACATGTGTGAGCAACCTTTGATGGTGACATGATCAATGAGGTGTGAGAAGCATGGCTTCTCACACATGTGTGAGACAACTTGATTCTCATGCAAGAGGACAAGTGTGTAAGAGGTGTGAGAAGGCATGGCTTCTCACACATGTGGGAGACAACTTGATTCTCATGCAAGAGGACAAGTGTGTAAGATGTGTGAGAAGGCATGGCTTCTCACACGTGTGAGACAACTTGATTCTCATGCAAGAGGACAAGTGTGAAAGAGGCATGGAAAACATGAGGGATATGGGAAGTGTGAACATCTTTCACACATGTGTGAGGATTTTTCACACATGTGTGAGGATTTTTCACACATGTGTGAACACACACGTATGATTAAAAGGAGATTAGCTAGGTGATTATGCAAAGCAAGAATGATTAAGGAAGTGGGTAGGTTTAGAAAGGTGGGTTAGGTAGGATAGTGAGGTTAGGTGAGGGTTAAAGGTAGGAGCCATGTGCTCAAATAGGATTAAATTTAATATTTAATTCCAAGAGGGATTTAGGCAAGGATTAATTAAGTAAATGAAGTATTTAATTAAAGGGAATGGGTTAGGATGCAAGTGGGAAGGCTAGGATTTAAATAAACCTTAGTTTATTTAAATCAAGGAAAGGCAAACATAATTAAATAAATGTAAAATTTATTTAATTAAGGTAGGGGAATTAAAGAAATAATAAATATTTATTTAATTGGCTAGGAACGGGTTTTGGACAAGTTTAGGTGTCTACATTTTGCCCCTCTTTGATATAGCATTAGTAATGTTAAATCAAAGAAGAATAAAATATAGTGGCTCGAAGGATAAGACTAGTAGCATGATGCCCCAATCATGGAAGGATGAGGAAAGATGATGAGGATGGAAGGGTATGCCCCCTCGAGAGGACATGCAAGTTAGGAGAATATGGATGTTATCTCAAAATGGAAGGGAGTTATGCTGCAATGATGTGAACAACCTAAGTTTTATATTTTATTTAACACTATGCACCAAGGTATGAGGAACCAAGATGACAATGTGTCAAGTACGTGAAAATAGGGGTCTAATACAACCAGATGCCTTGTAAAACCATGATATGGAAGACCATGATTCCTGGGACAATAGGATGCAGAGACCATGATACATGCAAAAAATTCTAATGCATACAAATAATCAAGCAACCATGCACAAAAGACCAAAAGAAAACCACCATTTTGCCCCTAGTCAAGCTGAAAACCCATTAATGGATTGATTGATGATGATTGATTAAGGATGGCAAAGCTAATGCTAAGCGTAATGCACAACCAAAGATTGGGAAGGATTCATCCCATGATAATGTTGAAATATGGTCAATGGATTATCAGAAGATTGGGTCAAATTGATGAATTGATTAAAGATTGATGTATAAGATTGCAAGATTAGATTGATTGAATTAGTATTGGTTGCATAGTGATTGAGATTTTTTTGATTTTTTTGATTTTATGGTGGATAGAAGAATGAATGTGGATGAGATTAGAAGACTAGATATTGATAGGATGAAAAATGATGAGATTAGGATTGATATTGATTTGAAAGAATTAGAAGAATTGAAAATTGATTGAATTAGATTGAAGTGATTGGAAGAATCAGATTGAATGTGATATGAACGAATAGAATGGATAGAAATGAATTGATTAGATGAATGTGTGAGAAAATGGATAAAATGAATGGATTGAATGAATGTGAGAGAAAATGAATAGAATGGAACCAATGACAAAGGAGGGTCAAGGTATGGTAAATGGAGGAAAAGCAATGTGATGTTGGTGGATGCAAGGAATAGTGAAAGGATATGAGGGGCCAAATGATATGATGTTAGAAAAAGTGGAGCCAAGGACCATGTTTTAAAGAAGTCCAAATGCCCCATACCAAGGATAGGAAAATGGAAGGAAATATGGTGGGAAAGGATGCATGAAAATGGAAAGATGGAACAAAGGCGAGCGTATGGAGGAAAAGAAGGCATGTGCTCTTCCAAAGCATGTATGAACATTTTGGGATTATGCCTCCAATAGTTATCATGAGCATGGGCATGAAAGGAGAATGGATAAGGGATATGGGAGGGAGGTTATGGAAAAGGGATAATGATATGAAGGATACGGATGCAATGTGCAATATGAAGTGGATACCAGGGAAGGGATAATCAAGATCAAGGACATATGACTGATGGATGGAAGTATGTAAGAGTATGGATGGAAAAAGGGATGGAATTAACATGATAGGGACTATGGAATGCAAGATATGGATAGTATGTCAAGATCAAATGTATGGAAGGATTATGGACGTATATAGGATAAAGTATGGATAATGCACAAGGGTTATGGAAAGTGAGCATATGGATGGATGAAAGGAAAGTGAAAGTCGAGATCAAAGATGGAAAAGGATGAGGAATGGTAGTATGGAAGTTTGGTAGGGATGGAGCTTGCCCCCAGTATGGAGTGCAAGTGGAAGAGGAAAAGTGAATGGATGGATAAGTGGAAGTGGAAAAAATGATACGAGAATGAAAGGAGGACTCAAGAATCTAGATATATGGATAGTATTCCTTGATATTTTTTCTTTTTTTCCTTTTTTATTTTCAAGGAATTTTTACTATTTGCTCATAGATGTTGATAGGCTAGTGAATGGAGGAAAATGGCTTATGAAAAAGGTTGGCTTAAGGGGTTGGAGGGGGAGGGAGGAAGACATGGTTGATGGATGCTAGGTCAAAAGACTTGTGAGTGAGTGGATGAAGGATGCGGAAAGATCATCATTGCCACACACCTTGAAGGGTGATGGAAAGGAGGAAATTGTGGAGGATATGTGGGAGAAAGTTTGAATTTGGGGATATAGAAACCCAAAATGGATGAAGGAGATGATGGATTTAGGATGGTGGATTTTGGGGCATAAGGACCCAAAATGGATTTAGAAAATGGAAGTGTGGATGATTTATGCATGAGGGAAGCCTTTGGATTAGCAAAATTGGATGTTACTTGGAATCTTTCTTTGAGATTCATTGCTACATTAAGTAGCTTTGGTATCCACAAAATTTTTGCATTTTTTATTTTTAGCCTTTGTGGCCTTTTGATTTTGCTTTGGATCATATTTTTCTTTTCTTGGACTTGTCTTTTAGAGGGTACATGTTGATCCTTGGGCTTTTGTGGATTTTTTCCTTTATTTTCTTTTTCTATAGCATTCAATTTGCTTCCATTGGCTATGGTATGAGTGCATGAAGGTAAAGGAGATGGAGAGCATATAGATGGTGAACATTGGAAGGAATTCAAGGATTTGTGCCTTTGTTGATATTTGGTAGGACCATGAGGGGATGGAGTGGAAAATGTGGATATGGTGGATGGAGGTACGTAAGGACCCAAAATGGAAGGAAGGGATGAAGGATTTGGATGTGGAACATAGGGACCTAGAATGGATGGAAGATAAGGACCTAGAATGGAATTAGAAGATGAATGATGGGGAGCTTTAAGTTTGGAAGGAGGAAATGTGGATTTGGAAGAAGTGGAAGGCATACCAACATCTTGAGACATTATTTCTTTAATGGGATACTTATCATTTTCAACACAAGTTGTGAATCCATGTATAGGGGGTGTATGAGTGGATTGGATAGGTATGATAGGATCATGTGGTGGAGTAGGATCGCAAGGGGGATTATGAAGGATAATAGGATCTTGAGATGGAGGGGGATCATGAAAGGAAATTGAAGGGGTACTTTGATCTTGACTGAAAAGAGGATCATGTAGCAAAATGAGTGGATCATATAATGGAATGGAGGGAATGGAACCATGAGATGGAGTGATTTGATCTTGACATGGAGGAGAGCTAGTGGATGGAGTGGAAGGAATCTCTTCATGAAGTGGAGGATCTATGGAGGCTAACTCTTTAGATGGAATGGAAGTAGTAAGGTGTGTGGTACATGGAATGTCTTGATCTTGGTTAGGAAGGGAATCATGAGATGGACTAGGGGCGATAAATGGATCTTTAGGGATAGGAGAATGAGGGGATGGAGAAATGCTTGGATCTAGAGGAGAAGAAGAACCTATGATGTCATGCTTTGGAGGAAGGTCTTGAGAGGGAACTAGGGGTATCACTGTGGGTGATTGGCTCTCTTTATTTTGCATTTTACACTTAGCCAAGAGTGATGTGAAAAACCCCTTACAAGGTGGGGATGAGGTTTTTGGAGGATTAGGATTGTGGAGGGAATTGCATGGAGGATTGGGGTTGGATGGGACATGAGGATTAGGATCTTTGAAACATGGGGGAAGAGGACACATGGCATGGAAGGTGGCCTCTTTTGGTTGGCTTGCCAAGAGATAATTCTTTAATTGTTCCATTTCCATGGCAAGGACATTTGTGTTTGAGAAGTGTGTGGGCTATGAATAGAAGTGTATGTAGTGGAAGGATAATGAGGTGGATTTTCCTTGTCAAAGGTAGAAGAATAATGGACATGAGATGAATGAGAGTTGGATATGAAATGTTGAGGATGATTTGATATGCAAGTTGAATAGGAGGCATAACTCCATATTGTCTTTGAAGATTGTCAACCATTTGATTAAGCAAATTCAAATCCATGGGTGTTAGATGAAGAGATGAAAGATTTGATGATGAATGGAATACGAACTTGGGACTAGGAGCAAGCTTGGACTTTTCATTGATTTGATTTGAATTGGATTGGACTTGATATTGATTTGATTGAATTTGATTTGATTGGATATGATATGGATAAGGGTTTGATTTGATTTGATAAAAAACCCTATGATATTGTAAATAAGTGAATGCGAGATTTGAATGAAAGTCCAAGGGTGATGACAATGCACTTAGGTGAAAAGTAGAAGATATGATGCAAATTTGAATTAGAAGAAGACTTGAATGAATGAGATTAGAAAGATTGATTATGGATGAAGATGTAAATGGATTGAATTAAGAATTGATTAGAAATTACTGGATTTGACAAGGGATTTGATTAGAAGGATGATGATGTGGAGGAATGAATTAAGAATGAATTATGAGATTGGTGGAGGAAATTGGATCTAGATGATGATGAAGCATGACTAGGATGAAGATGAGGAATGAGATTGAATGATGAGGAAATGATTTGGATGAGTAGAGATGATTAAGATGTCAAGGGATGATTTGAATGATGAAGATGAGATGTATGAGGGTGATGAATTTGATGGAGAGAAGATGTGATGTGGAATGATGTGGACAACTTGACTAAGAGGTCTTAAACCAAGACTTGTTTTTGTTGTTTTTAAATTTTTTTGTTGGATTTTTGAGCTTTTACGATTTTTTGAATTTTTATGTTTTATGATGTTTTTGGATTTTTAGGTTTAAGATGCAAAATCAAACAAGGAAATATGTACAAGGAAAGTGTGTTTCAAACACTCAAGAATGTCAAACACACCAACAATCCTATAAGGTTTTGACTAGGATGTAAAAGAATCAACTAGAGGGTGTCCTCAATATATGCAAGGTACGTGAGGTCCAAATCTGTAGATGAAAGAAAATACTACCACATAGCTGGGGGGAGACGGTAACCCAAATCTCCTCCTTCACTTCCCAAAGGTATAAAGTTCTTTGGGGCTTAGCCAAGAGTGACAATATTTTACTTCCAAGAGAGGTGTCTTTCGATTCACCTCCCAATTTTTATACTCCGCCAGAACACTAGAGTTGAGGTTATCCCAAGGGGTGATGAAATCCCCAAGTAGGCCTCCTAAAAAAAGAAAAAAACAAGACCACTTATTTCTTGTGCACCCAAGATCACCCGAAGGCACAAGGGGAGGGAATATGTAAGTGGTCTTGGGGTTTAAAACACACATGTTCTTTCCTAATGAAGCTTTAGGTTTTCTAATCTATGTTGAAGACACATGTGATTAAACCATAAAATGTTCTTTCCAACTTGAAATGTTGCCAATGTAAATAAAAATGCGAATTCGTCAACAAGAAAGTAAATCGAGTGTGTGCATAAGCAAAATTGTAGGAAATGAAATCAATTTCCATTAAGGCATGCAAGATTGAATTTGATTGTTTTAGCTTTAACCTTGCATTCAAAGACAAGTGTTTAGGCATAAAAGTTCATTCCAAAATAAAATTAAGGCAAAAACCTGCAAGCAATATGGTTAGTGAGAAAATACCCCTGCAAAACCACAAGTTAGGGTAGCGAAAATGTAGGACAAATGCGAAACAACCCTGCAATGAAAAGGTTAGCACAAAGTTTCAACTTTGGTAGAAAAAGTAGAGATCTAAACTACATCAAAATCTCATGAAACCAATATCATCATCATGGGCTCGGAATCAAATTTTCAACAATATTTCATTTTTCAAAAATGGAGCCCATATGCTTAAGTTATGAGCAAAAAATGGAAGACTACTCTTTATGGCTTAAAAGGGCATGTGGACTGTTGATGCAGTGCTAACATCAGCGACCTGTGAGCAAAAATTTGATAGTTAGGAGAAATTCAAGCAATTTTTTTTTGTTTTTGGACCTTTTTTCCTAAAAACATACATGGAAATTTAGATTGTATATTAAAAAAAAAGGATAAATTTTATTATTTAAAAAAAAATGAAGATACAATTACTAATGACAAAGTTAGCCTAAATATTAAAAAAATTAAAAAATAAAAAAAAATTTGTTTTTAAACAAGGGTGATAGGAGGATTTGAAATGGCAGAGCTTTGGCGCAGGGTTGAGACGCGGATGGATAGAGTGGTGCAATCGCGGTGGTAGCGATGCAGAGGGGTGGTTGCAGGAAGAGCTGGGTTGTAGGGGCAGCTGGGAGATAGAGGTGGATGAAGATTTGAGTGGCAGCGAAGGCCGCAGGTGGTAAGAAAGCTGGGTCATGGGAGGAGGAGGTATCAGCTACCGTGGAGGGGTTGTGAGTGGTTAGCCTCGAGTAGGGAGTGGGAGTGTGGTGGTGTGGTGGAGGAGTGGGGTTGTAGCTCGTGGTGGCACAGCGAGAGGAGCTAGGCAGTGACCGCGGGCAATGGCTAAACAGAGGAGTGAACATAGAGGGTTTTGGTGTCGGCCAAGCGGTAGTGGAATGAGCCATGGGAGAATTAGGGGTTGTGGATGCCAGTAGAGGCGATGATAGAGGAGGGAGGTTTGGGACACAGCAAGGCGGGGAGGATTGTTCTCTAAAATTCTGATAGAAAAGTTTATTAAGTTTTAGTTGTAATTCAATATGAGTTATATTTCATTTTTCTTTTGCTAATGATCTAATGGATCATGTAAATACTTAATTCAATTTGAGAGAACATTATGGTTTTGGGTAAAGATATGATAAGTATAAGATATGGAAGTGAATATAGATAAATCCTTACACAAATTGTGAGATAAGATCCAAAAGTATGCGTATTATCTCTATGATTTTATCCCAATGGATAAGGCACTGGCCATCCTTGTGAGTTGATCTGAATGAAATGTTTTACATGATGCAAAATATTATAATCAATCAAACTTCTCTATTTTTGTTAACCAAGTGTGAAAATGTTAGCCTTCACTTGATTCATGGTATCCAACATTTGGTAAAATAGCTGGTTATTATTTCCTAATATCATTGAATTAGAAGAAATAAGGCTTAATAATATATTATCATTGGAATTCAAGTTATAAATCTTGATTTGAAGAGTACATGAAGTTTAATTCCTGAGGTAAACCCACCTAAATCTTGCAAAATTCAAAGTTGAGAAGACTTTGATATCTTATTAGTGTACATGATGGATTTGAATATTCATGAGATCTTAGAGTAGAGTGTTAATAGAATGACAATGAACTAATGTAAACCCAAGAAATCATTGTCAAAAAAAGACTCCATGAAGACCCCATGTTTCCCTAACGATAACCACTAAGATTTCTCTTAGACTAGTATGTCAATGATAGATCTAGAATGGGAGTTGATTGGTTTGAGATTGATATGATGGTTGATTGGTTTGAGATTTATATGATGCCTGATTGTTGATAATTTATCATCTGATTACTGATGATTCAATTTCTAATTTATGACAAGTTGATGTTTGATTCAATGTTGAATGTTTAAAAATACTTCATTTAGGACAACTTGATTAGATTCCTCAGTATGATTTAATGCTAAAATGTTGGTTGGGGTAGAATGTTTTTGATATTTGGAAATTTTTGTTACCCAGTATACTACCCCCTCAGAAATGAAATTGGAAAAATTGATGTACAAAAATATGGATATTCTAATTTTTAGTTCCGAAAATTTGGAAGAAAATACATGATAGTGAAAATGGGGAAGATGGAGGTGATAAATTATCAACAATCAGGCATCATATCAATCTCAAACCAATCAACCACCATATCAACTATGCAAAATTTGATCAAACAACACCATTGTTGATAATTTATCATCCAATTACTGATGATTCAATGTCTAATTTATGACAAGTTGATGTTTGATTCAATGTTGAATGTTTAAAAATACTTCATTTAGGATAACTTGATTAGATTCCCCAGTATGATTTAATGCTAAAATGTTGGTTGGGGTAGAATGTTTTTGATATTTGGAAATTTTTGTTACCTAGTATACTACCCCCTCAGAAATGAAATTGGAAAAATTGATTTACAAAAATATGGATATTCCAATTTTTAGTTCTGAAAATGTGGAAGAAAATACATGATAGTAAAAATGGGGAAGATGGAGGTGACAAAGTTGTTTTAGAATAATACCCAGTTCAAGAAAAATGATTGAAAAAGCCTTAATTGGGTGAGTAGGGTTAAAAGTGTCATATAAATGCCCCAAAGAAGGGTTAAATAGGTCAAAAGACCTTTTACCCTTGTCATTTTCACACTCCCTTTTGATGTTTGGTGATTTGGAGCTCTAAGCTAGTGAGGATGGTGGTCCCATTGTGAGAGCATAAATTTGAGAGGGGTGCAGGTACATGTATCCAACTGAATGGTGGCCTGGTAAGTCATCAAGATCCTCTATTTTTAAGATTTTTAAATTTTTGGCATGAATTTTTCAATTTTTGTGAGGATTCTTTTCATGAATGTTGTATCTTATATGTTTTATCACATTTAATGTTGGCTTCAACATATTTCAATTCTTGTAATGCATACACCCAATAGAATGGCACATTCACATATTATAGTAGCACACATGAAACCCTAGTTTAGAAGTGAATTAGCACATACACAAAAAAAATAGTGCATACATAGGTTTCCATAGTGCATTTGAATGTTTGAGCACACATGAATAATTGGTTAGAACATATGAAGCATGAAATAGTGCATATGATTTTTTTAGGGGTTTATTGAGTCTCATGGATGAGAAATGTGTTGTTGAGATGGTGTGTTATAGTGCATATGCTAGGTGGTTAAGCACTTTTATGTTTTTTGGTGCTTTTGTGTGTTTTGATAGTGCATATAAGAAATTTATTAGTGCACTTGTGTCTCATAGCACATTCTTTGAGTTAAATAATGCATTTGATAAGTGGTGTAGCACATATGCATTTTGTAGTACAAACATTGAATAGAGAAGCACATATGAATTATCAAATAGCACAAATGAATCTTGCAGTGCATTTGAGTGTTGTAGTAGTGTTGATGGGGGTATGAATAGTGTAAATACTTTGTGTAGCATTTATTAAGCATAAGATAACACAAAAAACTAGATCATGGGTCTATCTGATAGCATTTTTTTGTAACAAGTCAAACAATAAGGAGCTTTCGATCATGAAATGATGTGTAGGACTAATCAATTAATATTGAATAGGTAAAAAAAAATGCCCCCCTTAGGATATAGATTAGGGTAAACCAATGTATCCTACAAATCAAGAAAAATGACTAGTCCAAGATAAAACCATTAGCTAAATAACTTGATGTTGAAATTTGACTGATGTAGAAGGATCATTTGTGATAAAAACTAATGTCATTGTTTGATTGTTTGATGAAATAGGTACGTAGGAATAAGATCATGGTGTGGGGATTATACCCAAGGCCCTTAGAGTCAATAGGTAGATTATCTATAGCATATTGATAGGTGATTGATATATGCAATTTCACTTTTCTGTTACAGATGCCTCAGTTTTGAGTGAATAGAGGGTTATTGATAGCTATGGCTGAGTGGTGGCACTTGAACCACAACACCTTCCACATGCCCCTAGGGGATATGATTGTTACTCTTGAGGATGCATATTAGATTTTATAGATTCCTATAGTGTGAGATATTGTGTACTATGATTAGACTATAGATGGTACAACTTTTAGAGATGTATTCAATGATGAAAACATTAGAGATGATAGTGTATCTTAGTTTTAGATGTTATAGTACCATTTCCTACTATGTTGGTTGGACTAATAAGAGGGTTTTTGTTATCAGATAGATGAGGACAAGAATTTCCAATTATATGGGGCCACTTGATACAAGATATGATTGATCAACTGTAAAGGTTTGCATGGAGCAGCTATATATTGGCCTATTTATATCATGATTTGCACCAAGTTGTGTATTCTAGTGCCTCATCACTATCAATAGGTGTGATCTCAGTATAGATATGGACATGGAGTATCTTCCCATTACCTAGCCATTATGTGTGCAATGATGATCTAAGGAGATGCTATATACATATATATATACATATATGTATGTATACATATATATATGTATACATATATATATATATGTATGTATACATATATATATATATATATATATATATGTATACATATATATATATATATATATATATATTTATATATGTATGTATGTATATATGTATATGTATATATATATATATATGTATATGTATATGTATATGTATATGTATATATATATATATATATATATATATATATATATATATATATATAATTATTTAGGTGTGATCATGCAACCCCATCTAGGCAAGACTAAGTATTGGTGATAGTTGTTGGATGGCATCGATAAGGTCGTATGGAGGACATACTAGTTTATTGAGCAATGGGGTAAGGATGATGATGAGATGGTATACTTCTTTTGTCCAAGATTTTTTCTTGGCTAAATTCTCTCAGTGATCAAAAGACTTTTCTTTAGGAGGGCAGTGAGACAGTTTGATCAATAGTAGGGAATACCACAAAGATTAACACATTATGTGTGAGCTGAGTCAGAGATGCAAGTAATGGGGATGACCTTTGAGTATGAGGCTTTACTTGAGGCATTTCTCTAGATGATAGACACTCTACATGCATGGACATTGAGAGATGGAGAGGTTGATTCATGGATGGAGGGAGATTATGCAAAATAGTTATACAAGCATCTCTTCCAAAGATATACTAATTGAAAAGAGCCGATACCTGGGATTCAAGAGTAGTTGAGTGGAGGAGATGATGATGATAAAGGTGGATGAGGGAGAGGTAGGGGTCAACACACAATTAGGGGTAGAGCTAGAGGTGGAGCGAGCATACAGAGGGTGAGGCCAAGTAGTAGTGTCACTAAAACTTGTTTTTAGTGAATTTTGGATAGGGGTGTAACCCCTAACTTACCTCTGAGATACAAGAATGTATCCTTAGGTAGTGGCTTTGTGAATATGTCAGCAATTTGTTCCTTTGAATTGACATATTCCAATCTGATCTCCTTGTCTTGTACTAATTCTCTGACAAAATGATATTTGATTGCAATATGCTTGGTCTTAGAGTGCATCACTGGATTCTTTGATATATTGATTGCACTAGTATTGTCATAGAACATAACAACTGGTTCTTTGATTTCCATCCTCATTCCTTGCAATAACTGCTTAAACCAAACAATATTTGAACAATTTACTGCTGCAGCAACATACTCTGCCTCTACTGTAGATTGGGATATACAATTCTGCTTTTTGCTTGTCCAAGAAACCAATCTCTTTCCAAGAAAGAATGCTCCTCCACTTGTGCTTTTCCTGTCATCAAGGTTTCCTTCCCAATCAGCATCAGTAAATACTTTCAAATCCAAATTACCTCCAAATTTATACCATAACCCATAATCTTCAGTTCCTTTCAAATATCTCATTATTCTTTTGATTGCCATTATATGAGTTTCTCTTGGTTTTGCTGAAAATCTTGCTACAATACCGACTGCAAGGGCAATATCTGGCCTAGTATGTACTACATACTACAACTTTCCGATCATAGATCTATACAGTGTTTGATCCACTTCTTTGGATTCATCTTCCTTGGTAAGTTTTAATCCAGTACACATAGGGGTTCCAACTGGTTTACAATCCTCCATACCAAATTTTTTTAATATCTCCTTGATGTATTTTGACTGTGTGATGAAGATGCCATTCTTATTTTGTTGGATTTGAAGACCTACAAAGAATTTAATCTCACCAAACATAGACATCTCAAACTCCTTGTTCATTTGTCTTGAAAATTCTTTGCATAGATCATCATTGCCTGTGAAAATAGTGTCATCTACAAATATTTCTGCCAAAACAATCTTATTATCTGGACCTTCTTTTATATACAAGCTACTGTTATCATTAGTCCTTTGAAAACCAATCTGAATAAGATAGTTATGCAATCTTTCATACCATGCTCTAGGAGCTTGTTTTAGACCATACAACGCCTTGTGTAATTTGCAGACCATGTTCTTCTTATCTAGATCAATAAAACCTTCAGGTTGTTCAATGTAAACTTCTTCATCCAGTATTCCATTGAGAAATGCTGACTTGACATCCATCTGATAAACTTTGAATCCTTTGTGAGTAGCATATGCAAGTAAGGTTCTTACACCTTCCAATCTTGCAACAGGAGCAAAGGTTTCTCCATAGTCTATACCTTCTTCTTGAGCATATCCTTTGCATACTAGTCTAGCTTTGTTTCTTGATACCTTGCCATCTTCATTTAGTTTATTTCTGAATACCCATTTTGTTCCAATCACATTCTTATCTTTGGGTCTAGATACAAGAGTCCATGTTTTGTTTTTCTCTATCTGTTCTATTTCTTCATTCATAGCCTCAATCCAACTATCATTTGCCAATGCATCTTTGATATTTCTGGGTTCAAAATCAGCAAGTAAACAAGTGCCTTTTAACTTACTTCTTGTCAGAGTTCCTTCAGATTTGTCTCCAATGATCTGATCTGGAGTATGATGCCTTCTGACATATTTAGCTAACACAGGTTCTTTACTACTTGAATGAGTTTCATTGTTGTCCCTTTGTACTTCATATTCTTGCTGTTCTGGCTTGGTAGATTCAGACTCAGTAGATACTTGCTTGGTAGAGTCTGAAAGTGACTCGGATTCTTTTAGCTCGGTAAAAACTTCCTGTGTCTCGGTTTGAACTTCCTGCAACTCGGTCATTGATGACTTAGGAGTTGAGGATTCTTGATTAACTGGAGTACTTGGTATAGTATCAGGTTCAATGTAAATAAATCTTCTGTAGTCTTCAGGAACCTTCTTGCTTTCTTCTTCTGATTTCTCTACAAACTCATCAACTTTCACATGTGCACTTTCTATGACCTTGTGAGTAGATAGATTTAAACATCTATATGCTTTGCTTTTACAAGAGTAACCTAGAAATATTCCTTCATCTCCTTTTACATCAAATTTACCTTTTCTAGATTCTTTCAGAATATAACATTTGCTTCCAAATACTTTCAGATAACTTACATTGGGTTTGTAGCCATACCATAATTCATAGGGAGTTTTGAATGAGTCCTTTTTCAGTTGTACTCGGTTCAAGGTATGAACTGCAGTGCTGATAGCTTCCTTCCAGTATTTGATAGCAATGTTCTTTTCAATCATTAGGGTCCTTGCACAATCCATAATGGATCTATTTCTTCTTTCAGCTATCCCATTTTGTTCTGGAGTTCCTAGTGCTGAAACTTGTCTTTTAATTCCTCTTTCGATGCAGAAGTTATTGAACTCATGTGAAATGAATTCACCACCTCTGTCTGACCTTAAGCATTTCAATCTTTTCCCTGTTTCTTTTCCTACTCTTGCCAAGTACCATTTGAATTTCTCAAAAGCTTCTGATTTATTCCTTAGGTACATAATAGTCATCATTCTTGAGTAATCATCAACAAAAAGAATGAAGAACTTTTCTCCAGTATAACTTTCAATTCCAATGGGTCCACATAAATCAGTATGCACAATTTCTAATATATCTTCAGACTGGTGGCTTTTACTTTTAAAACTAGTCTTTCCCATTTTTCCAATCTGATAATTCTTGCATAAACCGACCTCAGGTTTCTTTATATTAGGAATGCCTCTTACCTTTTTGAATTTGCTTATCTTCACCAGATTATCAAAATTGACATGACACAACCTCTTATGCCATAACCAACTTTCTTCAATTTGAGCAATAAAACATGAGCATTCACCAAGTTCTAGGTAGAAAAAGTTACCTTTAGTTTGTGTGCCAGATCCTATCAGCTTTTCTTGCTCATTCAATAGTCTTGCCTTTCCATGCATGAATTCCACCTTAAATCCGGTATTGAGTAACTGTGCCACACTTAGCAAGTTATGTTTAAGACCTTCAACCCAATAGGCATTGTTGCATATAAGTTCTTTGGTTAGAGAGATTCTTCCTCTTCCTTTTATGAAACGAGGTTCATTATTACCAAACCTTACACTGCCACCATCATAATCTTCAAACTGATCAAACTTAGTTTTATCACCAGTCATATGATGAGAGCAACCACTGTCTATAATCCATGTATCATTCATACTTATATGAGAGATAAGAGCCATTTTATCTTCCTCATCACTATCAGAATCATCTTTCACAGCAATATAAACAATTTCATCTTCACTATTATCAGAATCCTTAGAATTTTCAGCCATGAAACATGATTTCTTACCTTTTTTCTTGAATGATTTGTAATCTTTCTTTCTATTCCATTTATGACCCTTCTTTTCATCATTGTTCTGCTTGTTTGGGCACCTAGCTGCAATATGACCAATTTCTTCACATGAAAAATAGATTAGAGGAACTTTACCTTTATATTTTCCTCTGCCTCTGGAGTATTTCTTTGCCAGTAGAGCTTTAATTACTTCAAGATCACTGTCTAAACTTTGGTCTGATTCATCATCACTTTCTGACTCTGATTTCTTTTTGCCTTTATCTTTGAATGAAAGTTTGGCCTCAAATGCTGATTCAGTGTTTTTGGAAGCTGGAACATAGTTGTCAAAATTGTCTAGTTCAAATGCGGTTAGTCTTCCAACTATAGCCTCCAAATTGATATTATGATTTTCTTCACACCTTCTTTCTTGAATTGCAGAAACTCTGATTGCATAGATGGGAAGCAAGGTTCTGAGAACTTTGCTTATAACCGTCTCTTCTTTGATATCACCTCCAGATGCCCTGATTGCACTGACACATGCTTTGATTCTATCAACATATTTTGCAATGTTTTCATCCTCTCTCATTCTCATTTGGTCAAATTGTCCTCTTAGACTTTCTGCTTTTGCTCTTTTCACATTGTCATCTCCTCCATAGATTTCTTTCAGCTTGTTCCACATGTCAAAAGCGGTTTGGCAATCCTTGATATCATCAAATTATTCATAGCTTAGTGCGGATGCAATGTCTATCATCATATTGTTATGAGTCTTCTTTTCAGCAATATCATTGACAGATAATGTGGCGGAAGGTTCTTTGTATTTTTCATCAAGATATTTCAGTCCTGTATCACCAATAGTAGCCAAATGAAGTTTCATCAATCCTTGCCATGCAGAGAAGTTATTTTTGTTGAGTCTTGGAATTTCTCTCTTGTAAGACATCTTGATCTTTGGCTTAGATCCTTGAAATCTTTTCCTGCAAGCACCAATAAGCTCTGATACCAATTGTTGGAAATGAGAATGGAGTAATTGAGAGGGGAGGGGTGAATCAGTTACTACAAAAACTTTTCCCATAAGTCCCTTAAGATGTCAAAGGAAATACTCATTGCTGATACACATATGATCAAACTGAAAACACAAGAAACAAGAGACAAGAGACACCAGATTTAACGTGGAAACCCAATATGGGAAAAACCACCAATGTAACTAGTTACTATTTTTCACTCTTCTGAAGTGAGCCCTGTTAGGAGCCAACCTTGTTAAAGGTTACAAAACACACTGTTAGGTGTGACCTTGTTAGAGGATTTAATCACCCTGCTAGGAGTGGCCTTGCTAGAGGTCTTTAGATCAATTCAACTGAATTGCCACCTTGTTAGAGGATTTTACAAAAGGCTGTTAAACCCACTCTATTAAGAGATTTGAAAACACTGTTACAATTGTTAGAAAGTAACAATGAGTGATCTGAAATAAATACAACTTATCTTTGCTGATACAGATCTTTGTTCTATTCCTCTCTGATCAAATGCAACTCTGCATCTCTGATCCTTCAAAAACTTGCTCTGACCTTCCTTCGCATTTTAGATATTCAATCAAATCTACTCGCTTTTTCACATTCATACTTCATACTTGAATTTGCAACTTGATCTTTCATATATACCTTTCAGATTATCAAGTCGGCTCAAATACAAGTTACAATTATAAATAATTGTGCTATAAGTCGACTTCATACATTACATAAAGTAATTAACTTTAATTACTTAACCTTCGAGAAATCCTTCGCTGGCCGACTTAACTCGGTAAATACTGCACAGAAAATAATTCCTGTGTTAACCAACTGAGCTCGGTTAATATGGAGAATTTCGTGAAATCCTTCAGTCGCCGAGTGAACTTGGTAAACACCGATTTCTCCGACTTTCCTTTGATGACCGAGTGAGTTCGGTTAACACTGTCTGCTACTTTTCTTTGATGACCGAGTGAGCTCAGTTAATACTGTCTGCTACTTTTCACTATCTGCTACTTTTCTTCGATGACCGAGTGAGCTCGGTAAATACTGACAACCTATCTCATATCCTTTGTTTACCCAGAGAGTTCAGAAAACACTATCTTTCGGCAACAAATCCTTTGATTACCGAGTGAGCTCGGTAAACACTAAACTTCCTTTGTTTACCTTGCAAGCTCGGTAAACTCTGTCAACAGCTGTACTTACCTTCTGAGCTCGGTAGACTCTGTCTGATGACTAATATGACATTTGTGTAACATCAAAGACAATCATGCAATTATCAATTGTATCCAAAAAAATGTGGATGAGGGAGAGGTAGGGGTCAACACACAATTAGGGGTAGAGCTAGAGGTGGAGCGAGCATACAGAGGGTGAGGCCAAGTAGTAGTGTTACCATAGTTGAGGATCATCGTACAGGGCCCAATGCAGAGGCCAATAGATAGATAAAGAGGGATCCATGGCCAAGGTGGGGTGAGGATGAGGGGAGGTATAGAAAGGGCTGCAAGGTCTAGCCAACAATAAGATGATATGAATCAAAGAAGGATAGAGCAGGTCAAGGCCACCCAATGATGTGTAGTTTATTCAGCAACAAAGGCCACATATATAGGTTTTGATTCTAGGTACACAAGGTTCACAACCACTAGGGTAGTAGCAGGTGACCCCACATGGGTATCTACCACTAGAGAAACCATTTTGGTTATTGGATATAAATACTTAGATGAGTGCCATGGAGGTACGGATGGGCAAGTTGACAAGTACTATATAGGCTTTTATAGCTACAATAACATCGAGGCCACCACCACCACCACCACCAAGGACATATGAGGCTATGACTAGTTAGATGACTATGACCATACTAATCACACCAATGATAGGTTCAATACAGAAGGCTCCTTGAGATGACAAGAGTTCCCCTAATGATTAGGGACCTCCAGATCAGACATAGACAGATGATGTAGAGGGTGGGATAGAAGGTTGATTTGTGCATCATGTTGTATTGCACTGCTAGTGGCTTAGCACATGTATCATTATTGATGAGGACCTATTGATGTACTTTATAACCCTTTTATGTTTATGCCTAAGTATTTTGGAACCTTTTTATGTTCATGTTGATGCAATCCTTTTGATATATGATTATCCGATCTTTGAGATATTCTAACATGCACTTGTTGTATCATGAACTCTTTTGATGGAATGGAGTATGCATGTGATGTTATGATTTGATTTATATGATAGTTGTAGATGTGGATGTATTGTGGATGATTAATATAGTGATGCATATGATTAACATAGTGATAATATCTGTGGGTAAGAAATAAAGTAGATGTACATAATGAAGTGAAATGTTTGAAAATGAAATGTAATGTGATGAAATGAACTAGGTGAAATGAAATATGATGTAATGAGATGTAATGTGGTAAAATGAAATGAAATGTGATAAAAATGATAAAATGAAATGTATAAATGAAATGTGATGCATGAAATGTAGATAGGAAATGAAATGTATAAATGTAATGGATAAAGGAAGTGATAAATGAAATGTGATGAAATGAAATGTATAGATGAAATGATAAATGTAATGAATGAAATGAAATATGATGCAACGAAATGTAATGTGATAAAATGGAATGGAATGTAATATGATACAAGGTGATAGATGAAATGAAATATGAAATAACATGATAAAGGTAATGGAATTAAGAGAAATGGAATGGAAAGATGAAATAATAAATGGGATGGAAAGTAAAGTGATGAAATGAAATGTATAGATGAAATGCTAAGTGGAATAGATAAATGAAATGTGATAGACTGAAATGTAATACGATGATATATGAAATGTAATCAAATAATATGATAAATTTTGTTGGATACAATTGTTCAATTGTGTGTTGTCTTTGATGTTACCCAAATGTCATATCAGTTATAAGTCAGAGTCTACCAAGTTTTGTTGGTTAGCAAAGTGAGTTATAGAATCTACTAAGTGCTCTTATATACTACATGGTGAAGATAGTCTCTACTGAGCTCACTCAACTATCAAAGGATTCTAATTTAGAAGTTGGTGTTAACTGAGCTCACAAGGTTATCAAAGGAAGATCAGTTCTTATTGAGTTCACTTGTTCTCCATGGAATTTTAGAAGATTCGGAGTGTTTACCGAGCTTTAGTTGGTCAACACTAGAAATCATTTCTGGAGTAGTGTTTACTGAGTTGGGTTAGCCAGTGAAGGATTTTATTGTTTTAAGAAATAAATCTTAATTGTTCTATGCAATAATTGTAGCTGACTAGTGTAATGATTATTGGTTAATGTACTTATAATGTAGTCGACTTGACAAATTTGTAAGGTATAAATAAAAGGTCAAGTTGTGAATTCAAATGCATGGATGAGTGTGTAATGAGAAAGCATGAAAATGTATTGATTATGAAGAAGGTGTGAGTAAATTATGAGGAAGGATCAAATATCCTTAAGGAGCAATAAAGTTGTATTCGATCAGTGAGGATCTATTGAAGAAAACAAGAGATCTATATCAGCAAAGTTAACTTGCATCTCATTCAGGTCACTTCATTGTTACTTTTCATTATTGTAGCAGTGATTTGTAAATCTCTTAATCAAGTTGGTTTAACAACCATTTTGTAAATCCTCTAATAAGGTGGACAGTTCCATTGAATTGTTCTAAAGACCTCTAGCAAGGCCACTCCTAATAGGGTGATTAAATCCTTTAACAAGGTCACACCTACCAGTGTGTTTTGTAACCTTTAACTGGGTTGGCTCCTAACTGAGCTCACTTTAGAAGAGTGAAAATTGGTAACTAGTTACTTGATGATTTTTCCCATATTGGGTTTACACGTTAAATCTAATGTCTCTTATGTTCATGTTAATTATTTTATGCATGCATGTCAAATATTTATGAATGCTTAATAAGTGAACAATTCATCTACCGAGTTACAACATTTTGTGTGTGGCTACTGAGTTGCAATAGTAGCTATTTTCTAAGACATCTAAGGATCTATGGCTATATTTTTGTGGTAACTAATTCACCCTTCTCCCCTCCCCCTCTTAGTTACTCCATCTATATTTCCAACAATTGGTATTAGAGCTTTTGGTGTTTGTAGGAAATATTTCAAGGATCTAAGCTAAAGATCAAGATATCTTACAAGAGGGAAATTCCAAGGCTTAACAAGGATAACTTTTCAGCATGGCAAGGTCTCATGAGACACCATCTGGCTTCCATTAGAGATACAAGATTGAAATATCTTAATGAAGAATATGTGACACCTTTTGGTACTCTATCTATCAATGACATTACTAAGAAAAAGACTCATGACACCATGATGATAGACATTGAATTTTCCCTAAGCTATGAAGAATTTGATGATGTCAAGGATTGCAAGACTACCTTTGAAATGTGGAACAGACTAAAAGATATCTATGGAGGTGATGACAATGTGAAGAGAGCTAAAGCAAAAAGTTTAAGAGGAAAATTTGATCAGATGAAGTTGAGAGAAGATCAGAACATTGCCAAGTATGTTGAAAGAGTCAAATCAAGTGTCAGTGCAATCAAAGCTTTTGGAGGAGGTATCAAGGAGGAAATAGTTATAAGTAAAGTTCTTAGAACCTTACTTCCTATTTATGCAATTAGAGTTTTTGCAATTTAGGAAAGAAGATGTGAAGCAAATGATAAGATAAACTTAGAGGCCATAGTAGGAAGATTGACTACATTTAAGCTAGACAATTATGACACCTATGTTCCATCTTCCAAGAACATTGAATCAACATTTGAAGCCAAGCTTTCACTTAAGGAGAAAGAAAAAAAGTTAAAGGAATCTTAGTAAAAAAGTGAAGATGAATTAGAATAGAGTTTAGACAGTGATCTTGAGGTAATTGTAGCTCTGCTAGCAAGGACATATTCTAGAGGGAAAGGGAAATATAAAGGTAAAGTTCTTCTAATCTATTTTTCATGTGAGGAAATTGGTCATATTGCTTCCAGGTGTTGAAACAAGGAAATCAAGGATGAAAAGAAAGGTCACAAATGGAATGGCAAGAAGATTTAAAATTATGTAAGAAAACATGTTTCATGGCTAAAGATTCTAAGGATTCTAACAATAGTGAAGATGAAATTGTTTACATTGCTGTGAAAGATGATTCTGATAATGATGAGGAAGATAAGATGGCACTTATTTCTCATGTGAGCAAAAATGATACATGGATTATAGATAGTGGTTGCTCTCATCATATGACTGGTGAGAAAACTAAGTTTGAACATTTTGAAGACTATGATGGTGGTAGTGTGATGTTTGGAAATAATTAACGTTGTTGTATAAAAGGAAGAGGAAGAGTCTCACTAACCAAAGAGCTTGTATGTAACAATGCCTATTGAGTAGAAGGTCTAAAGCACAATTTGTTGAGTATGGCATAGCTACTCAATAGTGGATTTAAAGTGGAATTCATTCATGGGAAAGAAAGACTGCTAATGGCAAAGGAAAGCTAATTGAATCAGGCATTTAGATTAAAGGTAACTTGTTCTATCTTGAACTTGGTGAATGCTTATGTTTTATTGTTCAAGTTGAAGAAAGTTGGTTATAGCATAGAAGGTTATGTCATGTAAATTTTGATAATCTAGTGAAAATAAGAAAATTTAGGAAAGTAAGAGGCATTCCTAGTATAAAGAAACCTAAGGTTGGTTTATGCAAGAATTGTCAAATTGGTAAGATAGGAAAGACTAGTTTTAAAAGTAAGAACTATCAGTCTGAAGAAGTTTTAGAAATTGTGAATATTTATTTGTGTGGACCTATTGGAATTGAAAGTTATACTGGAGAAAATTTCTTTATTCTTTTTGTTGATGATTACTCAAGAATGATGATTGTCATGTACCTAAGAGAGAAATTAGAAGCATTTGAGAAATTCAAGTGGTATTTAGCTAGAGTAGAAAATGAAACAGGAAAAAGACTAAAATAATTGAGGTTAGACAGAGGTGGTGAATTCATCTCCCATGAGTTCAATAACTTTTTCATTGAAAGGGGAATCAAAAGATAGGTATCAGCACCTGGAACTCTTGAGCAAAATGGAATAGCTGAAAGAAGGAACATATCTATCATGGACTATGCAAGAACCTTAATGATTGAAAAGAACATTGCTAACAAATACTAGAAGGAAGCTATCAACACTACAGTTCATACATTGAACTGAGTATAGCTGAAGGACTCATTCAAAACCCCTTATGAGTTATGGTATGGGTATAAACCTAATGTGAGTTACCTAAAAGTATTTGGAAGTAAATGTTACATTTTGAAAGAATCTAGAAAAGACAAATTTGATGTAAAAAGTGATGAAGGAATATTTTTGGGATATTCTTGCAAAAGTAAAGCATATAGATGTTTGAATTTGTCAACTCACAAAGTCATAGAAAGTGCACATGTAAAAGTTGATGAGTTTGTAGAGACGATTAAAGAAGAAAGCAAAAGGGAACCTAAAAATTATAGGAGATTTATTTTCATTGAACTTGATACAATACCAGTTACATCTATTAATTAGGAATCTTCTACTCCTGAGTCTTCAGTAATCGAGTTGCAAGAAGTTCAAACTGAGCTACAGGGAACGAAGTCTCATTCTGATGCTACTAAGCTAGTGTCCACCGAGCTAATTTCTACCAAACCAGAACAACTAGAACTTGATGCTGAAATGCAAGAGGATATGAATGTTAAGCATTCAAAAGGCAAGGAACTTGTATTTGCTAAGTATGTTAGGAGGCATCATGCACCAGATTAGATCATTGGAGATAAATTTGAAGGAACTATGACAAGAAGTAAGTTGAAAGGTACTTGTTTACTTGCTGATTTTGAACCTAGAAGTGTCAAAGATGCATTAGGAAATGAAATTTGGATAGAGGCTATGAATCAAGAAATAGAACAAATAGAGAAAAACAAAACATGGACTATTGTACCTAGGCCTAAAGATAAAAATGTGATTCGAACTAAGTGGATATTTGGAAATAAGTTGAATGAAGATGATAAGGTATCAAGAAAAAAAGCTAGATTGGTATGCAAAGGATACTCTCAAGAAGAAGGAATAGACTATGGAGAGACTTTTGCTCCTGTTGCAAGATTGGAAGGAGGCAGGACCTTACTTGCATATGCTACACATAAAGGATTTAAGGTATATCAAATGGATGTTAAATCTACTTTTCTCAATGGTATTCTGGAAGAAGAAGTCTACATTGAAAAACCAAAAGGTTTTGTTGATCCATAAAAGAAGGACATGATTTGCAAATTACACAAAGCATTGTATGGTTTGAAACAAGCCCCTAGAGTATGGTATGAAATATTACATAACTATCTTATTTAGATTGGTTTTCAGAGAACTAATGATAATAGTAGCTTGTATATCAAGGAAGGACCTGATAACAAAATTGTTTTGGCAGAGATATTTGTAGATGATACTTTGTTCATAGGTAATGATGATCTTTGCAAAGAATTTTTAGAACAAATGAGCAAGGAATTTGAGATTTCTATGTTTGGAGAGATCAAATTCTTTGTTGGTCTTCAAATTCAGCAAAGTAAAAATTGGTATCTACATCACTCAATGTAAATACATCAAGGAGATACTAAAAAAATTTGGTATGGAGGATTGTAAACCAGTTGTAACTCCCATGTGTACTGGATTGAAACTTACCAAGGATGATGAATCAAAGGAAGTGGATCAGACATTGTATAGATCTATGATTGGAAAGTTGTAGTATGTAGTGCATACAAGACCAGATATTGCCCTTGCAGTTGGTATTGTAGCAAAATATTTAGCAAAACCAAAAGAAAATCACATGATGGCAATCAAAAGGATCATGAGATACTTGAAAGGTATTGAAGATTATGGATTATGGTACAAATTTGGAGGTAATCTAGATTTGAAAGTGTTTACTGATGTAGATTGGGAAAGAAACATTGATGATAGAAAAAGTACTAGTGGAGGAGATTTCTTTCTTGGAAAGAGGTTGGTTTCTTGGACAAGTAAAAAGAAAAATTGTACATCCCAATCTATAGCTGAAGCAGAGTATGTTGCAATAGTAGTAAACTATTCTAATATTATTTGATTCAAGAAATTATTGGAAGGAATGAAGGTGGGAATCAAAGAACCTATTGTTATGTTTTGTGACAATACAAGTGCAATCAACATTTCTAAAAATCCAATGATACATTAAAAAACCAAACACATTGCAATAAAATATTATTTTGTTAGAGAATTGGTGTAGGATAAGGAGATTAGATTGGAATATGTCTATACAAAGGAACAAATTGATGACATATTCACCAAGCCTTTACCTAAGGATGCATTCTTGTATCTAAGAGGTAAGTTAGGGGTCATTCCCTATCTAAAGCTCACTAAAATACAATTTTAGTGATGCATCAATAGGAGCAAAATTAAAGGTCTATCAGTTGATGCATCAAAGTAATGAAGTCATTTTCTATGAATTAGTACTTAAGGTACATTAAAACTCATTTGGTTTATGTTTTCTTTGGCATGTGTTCTCAAAGAGGGAGAGTTTATTGTCATATCTTTCTAAAATTTGCAAGAAAGTTTATGCGAGAGGAAGAAATTACTATGAAAGAGGGAGAATTTTCTACAGATAACTAAAGTTTGTGGTATAAAACTCTAGAAAATACTTGTTTTCAAATTTCATTCTGCTATGATGTGTTGTGTTGCCATTAATGCCAAAGAGGGAGATTTTTGGATACATTTGTTCAATTGTGTGTTGTCTTTGATCTTACTCAAATGTCATATTAGTTATCAGTCAAAGTCTACCAATTTTTGTTGGTTAGCAAAGTGAGTTATAGAGTCTACTGAGTGCTCCTATATACTATATGGTGAAGATAGTCTCTACTGAGCTCACTCGAGCATTAAAGGATTCTAAGTCAAAAGTTGGTGTTAACCGAGCTCACAAGGTTAGTGAAGGAAGATCATTTATTACCGAGTTCACTCAGTCTCCAAGGATTTTTTAGGGATTCACAGTGTTTATTGAGCTTCAGTCAGTCAACACTAGAAATCATTTTTGGAGTAGTGTTTATCGAGCTGAGTCAACCAGTGAAGGATTTCATTATTTTAGGAAATAAAGATTAATTTTTCTATGTAATGATTGTAGTTGACTGGTGTAATGATTATTGGTTAATGTACTTATAATGTAGCCGACTTGAAAATTTTGTAAGGTATAAATAAAAGGTCATGTTGTGAATTCAAATGAATGGATGAGTGTATAATGAGCAAGCATGAAAATGTATTGATTATGAAGAAGGTGTGAGCAAATTTTGAGGAAGGAGCAGATATCCTTGAGGAGAAATAAAATTGTATTTGATCAGTGAGGATCTATTGAAGTAGACAAGAGATTTGAATCAACAAAGTTAAGTTGTATCTCATTCAGGTCACTTCATTGTTACTTTTCATTATTATAGTAGTGATTTGTAAATCTCTTAACTGAGTTGGTTTAACAACCATTTTGTAAATCCTCTAACACGGTCACACCAAACAGCGTGTTTTGTAACCTTTAACTAGGTTGGCTCCTAATCGAGCTCACTTCAGAAGAGTGAAAATTGGTAACTAGTTACTTGATGGTTTTTCTCATATATGATTTCCACATTAAATTTGGTGTCTCTTGTGTTCATGTTAATTATTTTATGCATGCATGTCAAATCTTTATGAATGATTAATAATTTAACAATTCATCTACCGAGTTACAACATTTTTTGTGTGGCTACCAAGTTGTAATAGTATCTATTTTCTAAGACATCTAAAGATTTGTGGATATATTTTTTTGGTAACTGATTCACCCCCCCTCTCAGTTACTCCATCTATATTTCCAACAAAGTGTATTGTGATTAAGTGAAATGGAGAAGTCAAATGTACAAAAATGATATGATAAACAAAATGTCTTTAGATGAAATGAAATGATCTGATAAATGAAATGTGATAAAGTGAAATGTAATGATATGATAAATGAAACATTATTAAATGGAATGATGAAAGAAAATGATAAATGAGATGAAAATAAATGGAATGTGATAAAATGAAAGTGATAAGTGAAATATGAAAAATGAAAAGTGATGAAATGTAATGATAAATGAAATGTGCAAAAAGGCAATGGATGAAATAAAATGTAATGCCCTAAAATGACAAATGAAAAGAAAATAAGAAATGAAATGAAATGATAAGTGAAATGTGTTGAAATGTAATGAAATGAAATGATAAAGGAAAAGAAATGTATGGATGAAAAATGATTGTGTGAGGGAGGAAAAGATGTGAAGAGATGGGACTTAACATTTGCAATTTGAAAGCTACAAATGAATCTTGTGAGCTCCATAAAAATAGGTGAAATAGTGAGAACACATAATATGATGAATGATGAAATGAAAAGTGACCAAAATTGTTTGAGATTCAAAGGTCATGCAATGCAACCAATGATGTGGCATAAATGAGGGAATGAAGTTGTGATTGACTAGAATTGTTTGATATTTGAAGGTCATGCACTGCAATGGGTAGAATGAATAATATTAGTGAATGAAGTGAAATGCATAGTGATGGTGTTGGTATGAGACAAAGTCCAAAATAATTGAGTGCAAAAAAGTGTAGGATGATTTTTTTTTATGTTGTACCTTTTGATAGCCATCCTTTAATTGTTTAGCCATTTTTTTGAATGGTTTTGTTTAGGCTTGTTTGTGTTATCCTAATTTTTTTCGAACCATTTATTTTTAAGGTACCCAAGATTAAAATGAAAACTAAATTAATGCAACTAACTATCACCTTTTGTAAAGAGATGCAAATTAGCTATCATCATAGAGCATTAAAAGTAACAAGTGATAGAGTATAACCACCACTAACTCAGCTATGGTGATATGAATAATGCATCACACTAAGAAGTACAAGAAAATGCAATCAATGCTCATGAAAGATATGAAAACTATTAAGAGAAAAAGTTATAGCCATAGTAAATGAAAACATGCACACAAACAATCACATGTCAGATAAAGAACCTCACCTAAGATATCATACAAAACTGGTCAAGGTATACATGGTCTTCTATACTAGAGGAGGAACTTACAAGTGGACACTAATAATGAATAAAATTAGAGGATCACTGGAGAAAAATAGTGAGAAACCATAGGCAAGCAAAAGATCATAGCTTCATCTCAATACCTCTAGTCAAGTACATCATCAAGGTACTAGAAGCTCATAATAGTAGCACTAGAGTTTCAAAACTACCAAGTAATAAAGTACTTGATACCAAGATCCTAAGGATAGGTCTTGGTCTAAGGGTTAGCTACCTCCTATATTCAACTAACATATCTTCAGATTTGGATCCAACTTAAACAAAATCACATGGATTGTCTACTCTTTGGGCTCTGCAAAACCAAGGTGGGTACACCTAAGGGATATATGGATATATAATTAGTTTATGGTTGCTGACTTCAACATATGCCAATTAACATCATCTTTCTATTTCATTTATATCTCTTAGAGTAGAAAATGGTCACAACTCTTCTAAACTTTACAAATAATCCTTGACAGTAGTAGCTAACAATGACATACAAGGAATTATTGCAAATAAGTGCTGACCAACAATTTAACTCTTCATACATGACAGTAAAAGATTGATTTGATTTTAAAGTTTTACTTCATGCAACTCCACAATTTCTTCAACATGCTACTAAATAAATGATTAGTGCCCTATCTGTTGGCATTCAAAGTCTACCCAACATTTTTGACTAAATTAATTGCCTTACAATTAATTATATCAGCAATTTTACCCTAAACCCCATTCTTATGAATATACTTCTTATATGACTAGAAATCATATCAATTTAGTGAAGAATTTACTTAATTCCTTGAATTAAAAGAAACATCAAATTGATATACAACCTATCCTAGTTGCATTAAATTGCATAACCATGCTCATACAATCTCAACATAACCAACACATAATAATGGAGACAGAATTTAGAGAAAAAGATATGGTAGAATAATCCTCTTGTATTAATTCTCCTTGAAAATCATATAGTACTAATGTAAACTCACAATGACTCAAGACAAGATAACATGATCCTTCAATGTTCAATGTATTCTCAGATTTGTAGAGATGGCTACATTACAAAGCTAACAATAAGACTACTGTACTAAATGAAAGACTAGCATAATACTAAAAATTACACAAAATTTGGACCCCTTCTCTAGCCCTGGAATCTCATTTATATAGTATGAGATGCAACAAGCTTAAAGCCTTAGAGAAAAAGGATAGTTTTCCTTAAGATAAAAGAAAGCCAAAGGAAAAAAATTTGCTGTCACAAAAATACAAAAAATTATGATTTCCCTACTTTCTTACAACAAAATGTCTCTATTATGAATCTTCTTGTGGTGGGGCCATTTCTATTGTAGCTTCTTGTTAGTAAGGGGCTTTGTTTGATGATTGGTCTAGATGCATTTTTTGTTCCTCTAACTATGGAACCATTTGATTTACATATGGTGAATCATGTTTTGATATTTGAAAATAGATTTTCACTCATGGCTCTTCCTCGAGATCATTAGATTGAATTGCCAAATCAACATTTACAAATGGCTTCTCTCTTGCTAAGTTGCCAATTTGAACTCCCATATCTGTTACTTTAGTTGCTTGTTCCTCTTTCCTTTCTTCTACTTGAGCTAATGCATCAATTATCTATAGCTCATTTGGGTCCATGTCATCTTCATCTATCTCTTTAGATATCAACTAATTTTCCTAAGAAAGAGCTAACATCCACTTGTTGAAAAGTGTATCATCTAATGCACATCAAATCATCCAATTCCTTAGCCCATTCTTCTTTGTCCTTCAATATGTCTACAACCTTAAGTGCATGAGTGAAAAGAAAAAAATGTTCACCAATATATTTTGAAAAATAATTGATAGTTCTTCCTTGAAGTAAAATTCTCTTATTGTCAAAGTTAGAAAGGCCATTAGTCATATCAAATGTTTTTTCTACTTGTTTACAAAAAATACTTATAACTAAACAAAATAGAATGGTAATGTCACTATCCCTACTATTCCACTTGTTAATAATTGGATTTAGAGTTGTCCGAATTATTTTTAGCTCATTCCACACTTCCATCAATTTGAAAATTACTCATAAAATACAAGCCAACCTATCCTATTTACTAGATACATAATTGTGTCTCTTATTTTATTTTCATACTCAACACCCAACTCCACATGCATTGACCATAATTTATTCTTTTCTTCATCAAATTATTTAACTTTATACAATTTGGGTTGTTGTGGGGTAGCTAAAATTTCTATTATTGGAGTTGTGTTGAAAGGTACAACTAGAGGATGAGGAGAATAAGTAATCCTTGTTTGACTAGCCTCTTCTACTTTCTTTTTCCCCAATTGTTTCTCCATTTTAGCAATCATTCCTTCCATCTAGCTTATTCTCCTCTCTCTTTCAACATACGCCTCTAACACCCTCTCAAATTTATTATTCAATTAAAATTTATTCTTATCTTTGGCAGCAACTACTACTCCAAAATCTACTATTTCTTTGGTCATCCTAGCAACTTGGTCACTATCCACCTCATCTGCCCTATAGACCATAATATTTCTTGTATGCTTAGAATCTAAAACTTCTTGAATTCTTTCTTTGTGTCTTTTTTGAATTGACCAAATTACCAAGTCTTGATGGTCATCACTATAATTTAACCCCATATGGGCTTGCAAGACTTCTTAGTCTTAAACTAGATAACTTTTGTCTTCCTCACTGTGTCAAAGATCACTACATTAGAAATGTACCACTTAGGTAATATCAAAACTCCTAATCCTTTAGTAGCTGCCTACCCCCTTTAGGGGTTATATGTGAAAATTCTTCTATAAGATCAGCTTTGACTTGTTCTTCAATTTTAGAGTCCTACCAATTAGGTTGCTTTTTTAAAATCATTTTACATTTTGCCTCAAAATTGTTAATGTTTCTTCTCCACAAAGACTAAGTGAAATCTCTTGATTTAACAAAAATTTCATCATCTAAGAACTTCTTAGGTTCCTTCTCCACTACAAGGTCAATCTCCCATAGTAAGGGCTAATGTAAGCATAGGCGGCTCTTTTGGGACTCCTTCCTCTATATCTACTGTGGTGATTATAATGTCTTTCTCCCCTCCCATTTGTTTTAGTTGTTCCCTTAAGGATATTTCATCTTCTATGAAAAGGGGAGTTTGTGTGGGGGAATACTCTTCAACCCTAGAAGAAGAACCCTATTCTAAATTTTGTCTCTTGGTAGCAGATGCAATAGGTGGGCTCTCAGAAAGATGTCTCTTATAAACATGTATAGGGTGTATATTCTTTGCCACCACTTACCTAGGTCTTCTTTGCAATGTGTATTGGCTTGGTGATATGATTACCAATCTAGTCTCTACCTCAATTGCCTTGTCCAGATAAGTTTGGGTTAGGATTGCTTTCTTTTCATTTAAGGTTTGCATAAAACCAATAAAATTGCTCATAAGTAGATTTATCATAATACCCCAATATTTCTTATCATAAAGGGGATTAGATTTCAGTTCAAAAGCATTAATAAAATCAAGAAGCCTAATGTATACTTTCTATTTTTCTTTTCCAACTTCATATTCTTGTAAAAAAAAATTGTTCCTAATTATATCCTTTGAACAGTATACAAAATGTTCAAGGGATCTAGCCTTAGTCCTTTGTTTGAATATATCATAAAAACCCTCAGGGTCTATAAAACAGGAATGGGATTGTAACATCTGATATTTATCCAAAAAAAATTCAAAATGCTTCCATCTAGCCTTAGTGATTACAAAGTTATGAACTATAGTGAAACCTAGGAAGATTTTACCTCTTGTTTAGCCTATGAGCTCTGCCTCTTTAAGTCCTATTTGCCATAGGATTTCTACAATTCCAACTTTCAAGGTGTTAGAATCTGAAAAGATTAATAACCCAGAAAACTAGTGCAAAGAGTAAATATCTAAACTATGAATGCAAATGATACAAAATCAAAATAGCATCATAGAGTTAGTCTCCAAGAGAGTAATGCAAATGCTGGAAGCAAAATAGCATTAAGATGATGCAAAAACAAGAGATGCAAATACAAGCAGGGTAGCATGCTTATATAGGCTAGGAAGAGGGAGGAGGTGGCAACACCAACCAATGAGGAGCAACCATCTATCGGACTAAAGATAGCAAAGTATCTTCCCAAGATAGTTAATGGATGCTCACATGTAGGAAGGTGACACCTCACAACCATTCACCTAATAAGACATGCTTTATTAACCTAAGCGAGATTATTAAAAGTGTAGGAAAAACCTAGCAAAATAGGAAAAATAAAAAACTACACTAACACCCCCCCATAAGCAAAGCTTAGGTGGATGTAGAAATGGGTCCTGGAAAGTCAAGCCTGATGAGGTACCCATGTACATAAAATTCCCCCAAAAGAGAGAGAAAAAAGACTCCCCAAAGAAAATTAGGACTCCAAGTGAGAGGAAGAGGCCTCCCCAAAAGATGTAGCACCCTGCACCTCCAGCAAAGCTTGCAAATTTTGTCCGGTAGATCCACTTACATTGAACAAGTTTTCTTCCCTTAGGAAAAGGGACAAGATCCCAAGTGTGGTTCCTCATCAAGGAACTATACTCTTCCTGCATAGCTATATCCCACTCAGAAATACCAGAAGCCTCATTAAAGGATTGTGGATTTGAGGCAGTAGCAATGAAGATATGTAGAGCATCCTTGAATTGTGAACGAGTTTGCTTGGTGTCTGATGGATCCCCAACCCAATCACCTGCAAACTGCAAGGTCTGTCTAGCCCAAAGTGGACCAGAAGATGGAGAATCTAGAGGAGAATCATCAACCTATAAATGATGACTAGGAGAGGAAGGAGGTGAGTCCTCTGAATCACTCTCTACATCAAAAGTGGAGGTAGAAGACTGCTCAAGTGAATCTAACCCATCAGAAGATCTATCATGTATTCCAAGTGACTCCAATGTCAAAGTAGAAGGCAACCCTGTGACCATGCTCTGCTGGTTAAGTTGATGCAAGTAGTGGAAGTTAAGATGGCCAAACCACTCATGCCATAATCTGCTCACATCATTAAAGTGAGTGAGTGAAATAGTCAAAGGAGGATCAGGAACAAAGTGAGAAAACATATAGAGTTGTGACTGATGATCTGCTCTCCCAACTGCAATTGTAGAATCATTGTGCAACTCACATATCTCCACTGAACTAGGAGTGAACTCAACCCACTTGCCTAAACCTGTGTGAGTGATCTGGTGTACCGATTGGTGATTATTTGACAATGAGGGTACATAAGGAACATCATGGAATGTACCATCCCCCACATCAACAGACCCTCTCCCACACACCTCAACAAGAGTGTTATCACCCATCAAAATAGAAGGCATAGTACACAACTCCAAGGATGCAAGTTCTTCCTTAGATGAATCCATTTGGTGTGAAGCACCCGAATCAAGAACCCAAGTGGATGGTGAGGAAGAAACTGCAAAAAGGACCTTGCCCTTTCCTTTCCCCTTGCTATTTTCTTTTTCCTTGTTAGACCCTTCATTATAACTTTGTTTGATAGACTTAGGAACACTGATATTATTCTTCTCAAGAATGTATGTCAAGTGATCAAGTTGTTTCTGCAAACATTTATGTTCATCATGACCAGGTCTTTTACAATAAGCACATTTGACCTTTTCTTTCTTAGGCTTATCACCCTTGGAAGATGGTGTATCAATAGTTTCTTTTGAAGAAATTGGCATCTGATCCTTCTTCTCCTCGCTATTCTTTTGTTTCTTGTCCTTACTATTGTTGTTACTACTTTGTCCTTGTTGTTCTTTTGTGCCTTGGTTGGCAGCCAAGGCATGTGACTTAAAGGACTTAAGAATGCCCATCTGGATTAGCTTGTCCAGTTCTCGAGTGAGATTGATAGCAAAATCATCTAAAGATGGCATGGTGAATTGAGTACCAAGTGCACCCTTAGTAGCATAGAAGGTAGAGACAAACACAGAATATTTTAAACTTAGCTTAGAGAGAATACTAAGAATCAGTTGTTCATCTTTCTTTTCAATTCCACATTGTTTTAACTGCAGCCTTAGTGATTTCAATTTGGTGAAGAAATCTTGGATTGTGTTGAAATTGTTTGGACTCAAACTAATTAATTCATTTTCCAACATATGACCCCTCATTGAATCTTGTGTGCCAAATAGTGTTTCAAGCTTTGTCCATACTTCATTTGGTGTATCCAAAGACTCAATGTGAAATAGTAAGTCAGGAGAAATAGAAAAACACAATGTTCCAAATGCCTCATCACATTTGTTAAACCACTTAGGTTTATCTTCATGTTTAGCAGGTTCAGTTTCAAGTCCCATAGTTATCCTATTTAATCCAGCTTTCCTTAAGTGAATTGTCATGTGTGATTTCCACTCAAAGTAATTGTATGGAGTTAGGATGGGCATATTTGTTTGTTCCATGATGAAGGAATGCAAAGAAATGCTAAAAAGAAGAGAACCCAGCCACGAAAATGCCCCCCCCCCCCCAAAGAAATATGATCTGGCACTTTATTTTAGTGCATTTACAACTACCACTAGAAAGAGATACTTAGTGGTCTTGATTTCAATGCATTAAAAACCCTCATGAAGAGCATATGCTAAAAGTGAAACTTGGGCACAATAATCAAGGAAACAAATAGCACCACTATGATCTACTCAAAAAATCATGCACTTTCAAAAAAAGAGTTGCCTCAATACGAGGTTGTATTAGAAAGTTATGATCCTCTGAAGTTTCCAAAACGAGAACTGTGCACAGTCACGGCTGAGAATCTGCAATTTTTGAAGAATTCATGCATGAAAATCAAAAAACAACTCCACTAGTGGATAGAACACAAAAAAATAGCCAAGTTCATAACAAGAATCATCAAAATCAGAGTCCGTATGAGCAAGAACAAGACATTTGAAAACTGCGTTCAAATCTGCGATTGCCAACGGAGAGGGGTATTGCTGTAGCTTTCCAAGCTAGATCTTGCAAAATATATAGATTTCATGCAAAATCCAAAAGATACCCAGATGGTTTTTTGGCGCTGCGAACAAAACCCAGAAAGCATTTTCCTTGCTGATGTACAAAAGATGTTGCTGTAGTGTAAATCAAACGCTTTTAACAGTAAAAAATGGCTCCAAAAATTAAGAAACAACCTTAGCAGCCAAAATATGAGATGCAAATGCTGGATCAGCTTCTTAAGTCCATCAATGGCATGCTGAAACCTGCAAAACTGATTGAAAACTCCAAATATGCAAGTTGGTTGTCAGATTTGAGATTGAAACCCCAGAGAAAAATTGTTTTTGTCAAAACTTTTCTGATTCTTAGGATCATACAAAGATGCAAGATAAGAGCATACTTCATTTTTCAAAAAACTATAATAAATTTTATTTGCCCCCCCCGAATCTCTCAAATAAGGAAACTAAAATCTACTCTTGCACATAGAAAGCTCTGATACCATGTTAGAATCTGAAAAGATTAATAACCCAAAAAACTAGTGCAAAGAGTAAATATCTAAACTATGAATGCAAATGATACAAAATCAAAATAGCATCATAGAGTTAGTCTCCAAGAGAGTAATGCAAATGCTGGAAGCAAAATAGCATTAAGAGGATGCAAAAACAAGAGATGCAAATACAAGCCAAGTAGCATTCTTATATAGGCTAGGAAGATGGAGGAGGTGGCAACACCAACCAATGAGGAGCAACCATCTATCGGACTAAAGATAGCAAAGTATCTTCCCAAGATAGTTAATGGATGCTCACATGTAGGAAGGTGACACCTCACAACCATTCACCTAATAAGAGATGCTTTATTAACCTAAGTGAGATTATTAAAAGTGTAGGAAAAACCTAGCAAAATAAGAAAAATAAAAAACTACACTAACACAAGGGCACCTAGTAAGGTAGAACATGGGGCTTTCCTTGAAAACCATATATTCTAAAAATAGTTGAGACATCATATGGCATAATATCTTCCCAATTATGACTTACCTTCAATCCTTTTGCATAATCCTTTGGTATAATAAGTTCTAATAATGATTGAGGCATTCTAGGACTACCTCCAACCAATAAAATCCTCATCTTAGAGGAAACTTATCTATCAAATCTTACAAAGTTGGCATTTGTGACCTCTCATGTCATATCAACACTCTATAGTTGGACTAGTAATCTCTCTCCATCCCTCTTAGTCTCCAACTTCATTTCTTTAGAAAAAGTAGAGTGGCCTTTATACAAACATATGTACATGAGCATGGAATATGAGCAGAAAGGCTTTTCTACTTTGGCCTTACTTATACCTATCATCCCATTATGAATCTTCTTTACTAAGTAGGTGGCAAAATCCAAGAATGAGCTCATAACATATTGTATTGTCTGAGGCATGATGAAAAAAATAGAGCCTTGGATGTGATCTTGTTCATCCATTCCAAATATCATGCAAAGAGAGAAATATAGTGCTTTTTCTTTGGGATTAAAGTATTTTTTTAACAATGGCTCTAGAGTATTTGGTGTAACCAAGGCTAATTGTCCTATCCAAGCAAAATGTTCTAATAATGGCCCCTTCCTTAAATACAACTTCAAAGCCTCATACCTAGTTTGTAGATCTTCAAAATTGATTTGTTCATGTAATGCTTGATTAGGGTTTAAAAGAGAAACTTTGCTAATCAGTTTAGGTGTAACCTTGAATAAATTTTCCCCAGAATGATTCTTGAATAATCTAGATATAGGATCATATCTTTTTGCGATCAAAGTTAAGAGATCATCATCAAAAAATACCCTAGGAATCACTAACTTGCCAATGTCAAATTGCTAGACATTACTCAAAGGGGTATCCATATTTCTTTCTGAGAACCATTTTCTGAACAACTCCAAACCCATGACAGATGTCTTTGAATCCCTTAACCAAATGGCTTTTTCATACAAACCCTCGCCAATTTGCAACCTAGGGTTTTTTGAAACCAATTCCCTCCCTTTTGCTTTTTCATTTGTGGATTGGGGTAATTGCTCTAAAAAATCATCATGCACATTTCTTTGTTCATAAATTTCCTTCTGAGAAAAATCTCATTACAGAGGCATCTTTAACACCTATATAAAAGTCTTAGTGAACAAAGCCTTAAGCAATTAAAGGATATCTATACTCACTTGCAAAATGTCTATAATTCTAGAATTCAACACTTCACTACTTATAAAAGTAATAATTTGTTGGATTCTTGTTCTACTTTCAAGATTTTATCATTTGGTACTTGATAATTGATCAAAATTCATGTTTATGCAACATTCCTCCACACAAACTAGCATTGATAAACATTAAACTCTACAACAATCATATTTTTAGGCATGTTGTGACTTTGAAAACTAGCCATAGATTTGTTATGATTAGATAGTCATGTTTTAAACTTTAATTTCCACACCCTTCTCTCAAACATATGCCACATGTCATTCTATTGCTTTCTCACCTTGGTTAAAAAGTATGCAATTTTATTATGTGAGAAAGCAACAATCATTGATCTAACAATCAATGATCGAAGATTAGTCTACAATTTCAAGTAAATCATGGCCCCATAGACATGTGGCACAAAGTCACATCCTCACTTTGGCTAACCATCAAGCATTTTTATTCTATAATAAAGCGATGACCCTTGATTTCCTTTAAATCAATAGTGGTGAAAACATTGGCTATAATTTCCTTTTCTTCATTGTCAGGCCCCACTAAGACATGTGTCATTCTATCACTTTTTCACTTTGGTTAAAAAGTATGCAACTTTCTTATGCAAGAAAGAGACAATTGTTGATCTAACATTTGATCAATGATTGAGAAAAAACCATGGAATGATTGTGTAACCTTCATAGGCTAGCCACCCCATAGACACATGGTAGTTTTTCATATTCTTTCTTTAGGTAAACATTATGCAATTCCATTTTGTGAGGATATGGAAACCATAGATCTACACATGATCAATGGTATCCAAGAGATCATAAACCTATTATCTAGTTCAATAGTTTCAACCAATCAGAACCTTTGAGTATGCTAACTCATTCTGTCACATTTCAACTTGGGGCCCAAGGTTGACTTAGGTCCCACCATGTTTCACTTGTTAAAAGCTCGCATTGTTGCTTTGGTTAAAATGTGTGCAATAGAATAAAGAGAATAAAATAGCCTTTGATCTTGATCCAATCAATGGCTCAGAAAACACACTTCTTAAAATTTAGAGAGGGACCCACCTGGACAGGTGTCACTTAGTCACTTCCTCACTTTGTTTAAATAATATTCACCTTTCTTTTGTGAGAAAGAAAAAATTGTTTATCTTCCAAGATCCAACAATTGTAAGCATGATTGACCTTGGGTTAGGGTGTCAAAGATAAAACACAAGGAAAAGTGACCAAAAGACAACAAAGGTTAAAAAAAGACTCAATTCCTAGGTATAAATTTTCAAGGGAATAAGATAAAAGGGCATGTGAAAACTTTATAATAAAAGGCATTTTTCAAATTATTTAGGGCTTTAGTAGGGTTTTCCATGTATACTTATAAAATTTGAAATAGGGTAAACCACGTTTCAAACATAGGGCATAAAAGAAACTATGGCGACATAAAATTTAGGGGTTTTATCTAGGGAAAACACAATTTTAAAATACATAACCCCTAATTTTCATGCTCAAAACTAGATTTTCACTGTAAATTTGCAAAAAAAAAAAATTGAAGGTAAAAAACTAGGACAACAAGTAGAAAAACTATTATTTGTTAACCAATGGTGCGGACAATTTCCCACAATAGTGTCAAGTTTGTTCAATTCTTGGTGGATGCAACTATTATAGGAGTCTAGTAACTAAGCATGGGATGTGTTAGTGATGATTTAGTAGTTGGATCTAGTGATTTTGGCAGAAGGCATGTGTCAGCATGGATTAGGTTGTCTTAATTTTTGAGCCAAGTGGTAAGTGTACCTAGTACTCATGTAGTGGGATGTTGAGAGTAGACATGTGGCAAGGCTAGTAAAGTGTGAGGCATGACAAGCAATGACTATAAATAAATGAGGATTGTGTCCACAAAAGGAAGAACATTAAAGAAGATAGCACAACTACTTAATTATTTTGAAAAGTCTAGTAAGTGTGTGGTTGAAAGCATGTTGGGCTCACAAGATTAGTCACAATAAGAGGGTGATGTTAGCCAAGAAGGATGGGTGAGGCCAGGATGGAGGGAAAAGTGCATTTAGTGGACCTCTAGGGAATTAGTATATCAGTTCAAACTATAAGTATTAGTTCATGAGTAGGGTGAATCAAATCATGTAGGACCAGAACAAGCATAACCTAAAGGTTTGGGAGTCAGGGTGGAAGAAATGCCATTGTCAGCATTAATGCTATTGTCTAGGAGTGCAACCCAGTAGGCATTACAGGTGGTATCGAATGATGAATTGAAGATGCATGCAGAGAATAGAATGCCTATGGTGGAAAAGAGCATGTCAAAAGTAGTGAGAAAGGTGGGGGAGATGGACTGTCTAGAGAAGACTATAGGAAAAACTCAAAGAGTGACAAAAGACATCAGTGTAGGTGAGGTGATGAGTGTAGTAAGCCAATTGATTAGCTTCGAGATTCTAGGGAAAAAGTCAATGAAAGAGGAGGGGGTGAAGCCACTTCTAGAGGCACAAGGTGAAGCACGACCTACAAGTGAGATAGAGGATTTATGAAAAATGCTAGTTGTGGAGAGAGTCTGAGTGGATAATGTAGAGTAGGAAGTCACATTTTTGCTAGGAGTGATGGAGAAATCTTGCAAGGACGGGATGCAAATAGAAGCGAGGCAACTTGAGGTAGTTTATTTAGAATGGGCTTGAGTGTAGTCATTGGAAGTAGAATTGCAAGTGGAATAGTCAAGAGCAGAGGAAAATGATGTGGGTATACGGGTGGAGTGATCATGAGCACAAAGGCTACAAGAGTCACTAAGAATGGCACAAATGGGTTTGGAAAGTGCACAGAGTGAACTAGTGTTATTGCAAGCATAGTCTGAGTCTTTTGTGGAGGTAATTGGAAAATTGAACACCTTGTCATTGTAGTTTCAAGAGTAGTTAGCATTGAGTGAGTCAAAGGTGAGGTAGTTGCAGCAATGATTGAGTGAAGTGAAGGCAGATGTGGAACACTGGATAATGGCAACTAATCAAATACAATAGGAGCGAGATGTGGCACAATAAGTGATCATTGTACTAGGAATAAACAAGCTTGTGGAGAATTTTTTTTTGATATGCTATAGATTGCAAAAGTGCACCAAGAAGCTACCTATTATATGGGGCTATATCATCAGTCCCTCCCCAATGAGAAGTGATGAAAGACTCATTTTGTAGATAGGGAATTTATACAATTGTTGAACACCCAATTGCATGGTGGGATATTTCTAATTCCCATGGATGCTATGTGGGTGCAAGGAGGATTGACACAGAGGCCTCATCCTCTGGGACCGGGTCTATAGAAATGCCCTTGATCAAACACCTTGTCCCGTCACCTCCTTGAGGGAGGTCGAAATAAATAATTTGCTAGATGTTATTTGAATGTAATATTTTTTTTTTTGTACTAGAAAAAAAAGTGTGTTGTTTTTGTGGAAAGAAAAAGGGGAGCTGGTGCTCATGTTAATGAGCCATGCAATTGAAAATGTCATATAAACAATGTCATTTCTAGTATTGATATTTTGTGGATATGTTTTGGATATTTTTGGCATTTTGGGAATATGTGGTTTTTTTTGGAATTTTTGTTAACATTTGAGTGTTTTTGGAATTTTATGTAAATATTTGAATGTTTTTGGGGTGTTTACAAATATTTAAATGTTGTTAATCTCCATAATAGTGGGAACAACGAGATAGGTAAAGGATGATTGACCTTCACTTATGTGTAGGAACTGAACATTGGTATGGGCTCTTAATGAAAGATGAGTACAAACTTGTGTAACATTTGGAGAGCCATGATGCACTAGGTGGAAAAAGAAGGAAGTGCTAAACCACAAATTGCAAGGCATAATTCTATATATATTGATAGCCTTTAGAGACAAGTTGTGTGTCAAAGGTCGAATGTTTCTCTAGCTGTGGGCTAAGACAAACACTTATAGGGTCTATAAAAGGGTGTTTGGGGCTTGTGAATAGGTGTTTAGGGTTTGAAAAGGTACTTGAGGCTTGAAAAGGGCACTTGGGCCTTGAAAAAGGTGTTTCAGCCTAAAAAAGCTGCTTTGGGGGCCCAAAAAGATGCTGGTGGGGCCTTAAAAAGGCATTGAGGCCTGAAAAGGTGCTATGTGGCTTTAAAAAGGCACTAGGGCCTGGAAGAGGTGTTTGAGGGCCTTGTGATCTCTCAAATGTATGCTTACTTATTCTAAGCCCCTATTAAATGATGATGAATGTGTCTGACAAATATTTGGGCCTTTTGGGATAACATTGATATATTTGTTGAAAGGTTGTTGGATTAATCATGGTCTCTACAACATAAATAAGACTGTAAATCCATTAGGAGTTGTGGTTCTTGATAGAAGGAAAGAAAATAGACTCTATTGAAACCTTTTTAGCTATCTGCATTGTGCTAGATATTCCAGAGCCCAACAAGATGTTTCAATACAAAACTATGATGTTTCTTAAGAAAGGAAGCACCTATTTATTTATTTTTCTGAAGGTAATAGGGATATAAAATATGCCATAAAATGTTTAAATATTTTTGAATATAGTGTGCCTCACCATTGATTTCATATAAAACTGGTCAAGGTACACAAACTTGTCCCAAAGGAGCAACAATTATAGACGAACATGAGTTTAACATGAAATCAATGGATCATCAGATTAAAAAATACAAAAATAATTCATGCAAAATTAAATAACCTATTTGGGATGAGGTTGTTATTGTTTGGCCTAATTTTTGGGTTGTTTTTTTATATTTTCAAGATTTTTTTGACTATTTTAAAGAATTTTTGAATGTTTTTGACAATTTTTGAATGTTTGACAATTTTTTGAATGCTTTTGACAATGTTTGATAATTTTTGGATGTGTTTGACAATTTTTGACAATTTTTGAATGTTTTGGACAAATTTTGATAAATTTTGAATATTTTTAACAATTTTCTGAACTAGTGGGAGTGGAATGAGGATGCGAGTGAGATTTTTTAGAAAATGGAGATAACTAGGGCCTTGTTGGAGCAAATGAAGAGTGAAGGAGACCAAAAGTGGGCCAAAAAGTGGGTTTGAAAACTTCAAATGGATTTTATGAAGGCTAAAATAGATATTGGGAACTAGTGGTCATGACAGATATTTGAGATGTGCACTAATTTTGTCATGCCCTGATTTTTACAAGGCGAAAACACAATAATTTTATTTATTTATTTAAAATTAATCATATTATTATTATTATCATTATTATTAGGATTGATATTTACTAACTAATTTAACAATTTAACTAACTCATTAACATCTATTAACTTCCTAGCTAACTAATATTTAGTAGCCTATTCTAAACTACTTTAGGACACATAAAATACATGTCTAGACTCTTAGCTAATACCCCTTCCAAGCACTAATAATCCTTGACATGACTTTTGAACAAAACACCTTTCTTACCCCTGTACATGTGCCCTTCACTCCATCTTAATTACATGGGTTTTAGATTTTCCCTTTCCCCCCAAATTTGACTTTTATAAAATAAACACCTCCCCTTACATTGAAAAAAATGTCCAATCCAAGCTCCCTCCCCATATTCTTTCATGCAAAATCTTCCTAGGCTTCGGAACTTGTGCCAACTTATTAATTTCTTGCAAGGTGTATGTTGTTGAAAATACCTTTAGACAATTTGTTGCATACTCCCAAGGTGGAAGCAGCATTAAATATCTCCTTTTTGCTATGAATTTCCTCCCATTTGTCAAAAACTACCCCTCCTTCCCTTTGAAATCACACAGTCTCTCCTTCCAAAGTGAATTGGGGATGTGGAAGGATGAGTTTGGCTTGGGGATTGGACTGACATGAAGTCAGAATTGCACCCACCCTACCTTGTCTTGTTGGGTGTGTTTTATATAGAATTTTTGAAAAAGATTAATAAAGCCATGCTTAGCATGATATAGGGTAGAGTAATGTACGTCAGCTCATTTTCTAACTACCCAATAAATTCATAATGCAATGTACTTAGATTTGATTTCTTGGGTTGTGTTATTCTTTATTGTCTAGAGGTTTTAATATGCCTTCATTTAGAAGATACGTTAGTATATTCCCTAATTATTTTATTGGTCTGTAATAGCTGAGTTTTATATTTCACTTCCTCCATACAAATTCTAGAAAGTTGAATTGGCACCTACAACAAGTTAATTTCTTATACACTTATGCATTCATGTCACCCTTTTAATTTTCTATCCCTATAGTCTAACGTATTTTGATATGTTATTTCCATGATAATTTAGAGTTACTCTATATACTAAGTTTAGTCTACGTTGATGATTCATCTAGCTTTTAAACATTGAACTTAATGCAATAGATATACATTTCATTATAAGATTATACATGAGCTATTTGATTTGTTCCTAACTATAACTTATGAAGTTTAGAAACCATTTTCTCAAGAGCTAACATTATATTCACATGCAAGAATCCAATTCAATGATGCATATACAATTATTATTCAAGAGAGTTTAAATGATAATATCATTCCATGAATCTAATCCTCCTAATATTACAATTCTTCTATGATTTTTAGATTCTTTCTACATAGAAGTGAAGGAGCACAATAACTTAAAGAACCAATATAACTTATCTCCCTACAAATAATACATGCTTCCTCCAATAATTATTACATAACATAAAAAGGTGGTGATATCTCATTGTATGTTAATGCAATGGAAATGCTATACACTAAACATAGATGTTTCACAAAGTCTCCTTGTCAATGAGAAGCAAAACACTACTCTCGTGATACATTTAAATGAACACAACAAGATGTATTTTGCTCACAGCCTAAAGTCAAATACAACAAATAAAAGGTCTTCATCTCTTATTCACATGGAAGATAAAAAGAACTCCTAGTTTCTAAAATCCTTCAACAAGAACTTGCAAATGATAGATAAAAATGATGAAACATGGAGGCTCACCTCCCAACCTAGGATTTTATGAAGCCACCCACTAAGTAGAGGAAACAAGATCCAAATGGATTTTCACACATACATCTCTTACTAATAGAAGAAAACAACACAAAACACAACACAAATCCCATTCCAAGGTATTTCAAAAAGATTCACCAATGGAACCTTGAACATAGGGTGAAGGTGTGCTCGCAAGGAGGTTTGCCATATCATATCATATCTACCATAAAACAACTTTCATGACCTCTCAGGGATTCATAATTCAACAAATATCATACCCTTTTAGGGCTTCATAAATATCCTCCATCACACACTACCAACAACTTTAGTTTCCTTCAAACCCATACTTTATTTACTTCCTTTCTCCACCATTTTCCCCTTATCACCCCCAATGTAGAATATGAATGAAAATGGCATACAATGGAGACCATACTCCAAGGTCCTCAATCATGAAAAATCAACTACTATCCATTCACCCTAGACTTCTCTTCCCTTCCCACAAGGGTGAGTGATGCCCTCACACACATGATCACATTCACATCCCAATCCAACAAGAAACAAAACCAAGAAGAAGAACCAAGAAATCTTCAAGAACACCACACATTCCCACAATGCCACAATACAATATCAATATCCATAATGTAACAAGGACTCAAAACCTACACACAATGCCAAAGCCCATATCTCAAAATTTACAATGCCATGCATACTCCATTGATAAATCTTCACACTGTAGATTTGCTTAACCATGCTAAAAGAAAGAAATGAAAAAAGAAGCAAATTTTGAGACACCAACCTTTTTCCAAGCTAAGGTAAGGATGGTTGTAGTAGAGCTCCCTTCAAAACCTAACTGTCTCTAAAATTAGAGAGTGGGTGAATACCCCACTAGTTTGTCCAAGACCCTCTAATAAGGCCTTCACACTAACTATTTTAAGCAAAAACACAAAGTCACTTTCTCTTACAAACTTGTCTCCTCTAATGTTTCTATTTTTGACTTAGTGGGAACATGGGGGAAAACCCATATGACAACTCCAAATTCGAATTGATGGAAGAATGCATGGGTAAAGGGGCTTCCTAGGCTATCGAGGCACTCACATGATAAAAATTAGGTTCCTAACTTGATATACTATCATATGGCTAACTTATTTTAACATAAAGGACACCTTGGGACCACCTAATGCCCCCCCTAAACCCTAGTCAAGTCTAAACTCGAATTTCTTATGATTGAGACCCATCCTTCCTTTGTCAAGTGGGTTTAATTACTTATTAATATGGTAATTAGTTTTAGGGTAAATTGACACCATGTTCCAACCCAAAATGATATGTCAATCACACACAAAATTCACAAGTATCAAGTGACACATAAAAACACATTCACCTTACCATGACATACCCCTAATGCATCTTTATGATCAAGCAAGCAACCTCACATTTACGAAGAATAATACTTTCACAATGAGGCTTTTGAATCTTCCAAAGATTCATGTTGGTTAAACTGTATTCACATAAGTTTGGAACTTGTTTCCCCCAAAAAAATTCCATGGCTCAAATTTCCTACACACTAAACTTAACCATCAGTAGTCCAATGAATTATAGAAATACATACAAATAAGTGCAAAATGATCCAATATCACATAATTGCATTAACATATTCAATTAACTTCCATCTAATCATTTCCATAAAGTATTCAAAATATTGAAATGTTAAGATATGTATAACACTAATCTTTCTAATGATAACAAAACTACCATTCTAAATACCATCACAATCTTTTTCTATCATAACAATGAAATGTTGAAGTTCTATCTCTTAAATTATTAAAACATGTAAAAGGGATCTTAGTATATATGTCATAAATGAAAATCACTATTGTGTAGACCTGTTAACTAGTATCCTTTCAAATCAACTGATCAAAGTAATATTTCTAACAATGTCCTTTTATCTTGTTATGAGGTGTGTGTGTGTGTCCCTAGGGTTAATTTCTCATGCCATTGAATATTTCCAAATTATGTCATCATATTTTAAAAACAATCTTTGAGTGAAATCATTATGTTTGTTATCATATGATCTATATTTTTTGTTATTTTTTATGAGACTGAATGGTAATTCATCTCCCCTAATTTTCTAGTAAGTCTTATCTTGAATCTCATGACTACGTTCTTAGCTTGAACATGTTGAATCTCATTTTCACATGATCCAAGTTTATTGAATAGATATTACACTTATAATAACCCAAATATACATTAGTCTCTAATAGGGTCTCATAACTATTATTAGTAACATAATTTCATTCATAACCTAATTGAATCCTAATTGCATTCATTTCATCTGATCTATAAAATGGTATTAATGTGGGCATTACAAATTTTCTTGCAATTAATGTCTTTGATATCTTAGAACATAATCAGACTCCATGTTTCCTTTGAGTTTCTTGTCTTTCTTTTGTTATTGGTTTGTTGTCTATCTTCACTACTATGAACTATGTTTGATGCCCAGAAACCACTGAACTATAACCCACAAGTGATTCTCAATTGGATATGTGTGAAACTAACTCAATTTTACTAGGGAGGCCACAAACAAGAAATTTTTTTCTAAGAGGGAGTTGCTTGAGTCATGCCTTCATTGTCTTTCTGCATTGAAGGACTTGTGTTGTTTAGGGAAGTCTAAAGGTGTTATCTCTCGCTTCTTTTAAACCAAAGATGGTATTTCTCATTCCTTTTGTACCATATATATATATATATATATAAACTTTTGATAGTGATGGGGACACAACCCAAGCACAGAATGAACACAACAAGAAAGGGGAAATTTTATTAACTTTGTAAATAAGCTAATACATTCAATACAGAGAAAATAGACTTCAAAACATGCCCTATGGGCTTACAATAGCATAAATCTGGAGATAAATTCTTCTCCCAGTACCTTCTCTCAAACTCCACTTCAAACTACCTTTTACAATGCTAGAAATGCTCTTAAATAGACCCTAGAGGGTTAAGGATTAGAAATAAATTTTAGAAAGTGCTAGTTGGCATCCACCGACCAAATAGAAGGCTCTAGAAGTCACATTAGAAGTTGGCACAAAATTAAAAGAATCCAGAAATGGTAACCGAACTTCTGGGAGGCATAACTTTTGAACCATAGCTCTGATTGATGAACTGTTTACATTTTCAGAAAGCTCTCAAAGTGTTTTATAGCCCTATGGACCAGCTTTGATTGTACCCCATTTTTTGGCCCTTTTTGAGGTCATTTAATGTGCCTAACCTAACTTTGAAGCACTCTGAGGAGGTTTCCAAAAATTCAAAAACTGCAATAACTTTCAAACCGTAGGGCCTTTTGACTTGATTCTTTTTCTGGAATGCTCTAAATTATAATTACAATCATTCGACCAATTTACACCTTCGAATTCACCAAAATGATGGCTCAATTACATACTCCTATTTTTTTGACATTTACACATATCCCAAGGTGCTCAAATACTCTATCTTAGAACACTGATAGTGAAACTTTAAGAGTTGGAACCTTTATTTGACCCAAATGGGTATCCAAAAATGAAAACACATGAAACAAAAACTAAGTCTAAGTATATTTTTTTGGGTGACATAGGATTGCCCTTATACCTCTGGATGCTCCTAAATCAAATGGGCTCTACTAGTTCCTCTCTATCACAATCTGAGAGTCTATAAGTACTAGTCGTAAAGGTTTCTATGATGATGTAAGGACCAATCCAATTGGCTTCCCATTTTCCCTTCTTCTCCTTGGTTGCCTGATTTTTAGGGGTTTCCTAAAGAACTAAGTCTCCAATTTGAAAGACATAGGGTTTAACACTTTTTTTTGTAGTGTTTGGACAATCTATTCTAATACATGTTGTGGTGTCCACAACACATGCCCCATTCCTCAATAGGAATGGGGACCCCCTACTTTGTTTGGCTCCCAGACTCATAGTTCGAGAGTCAGGAGAAGAAATTTTAGGTAGGAATTTCAGAGTGAAAAAAATAAAAATAAAAAAATAAAAAAATAAAATAACAATAATAATAATAATAATAATAATATAATTAAAAATTTTAATTTTTTTTTTAAAAAAAATAATAATTATTAAAAAAAATCATCTCGCACGTGCGTGCATCAACATGCGACGTGCTTTGCAAAAGAGAGAGAGGGTTATAAAACCCTCCCCCTTCTTGCCTTGCTCATTTTTCACAAGAGCAAGGAGGGAGAGGTATGGAGACACCCCCTCCCCACATTTTTTTTTCTTCTTAGCTAAGCATGCATGTGCGCATGCAAGGCCGCACCACTGCGCCCCTTTTGGGCGTGCAATGCGACGCTGTGTGCATGCCCTTTGGGCTACGTGTGCGGAAGCACCACAGTGCCCCTTTTGGGAACACAACACCACATCATGCATGCCCCTATGCATTACGCACATGGTAGTGCCACCGCACCCCTTTTGGGCACGAGGTGCGAAGCCACACTTGCCCTTTTGGGCTATGCGCGTGGTGCCACTTGTGCCCCCCTTTTGGGAACACATAAGGCGAATGTTGCCCTCATGCAAACCCTAGCCGTGCGTGCTGCCGTGCCTCCACCCACACACCTCATTTTTTTAAATTTAATTTTAGTTTAATTAGTTTTAGAGAAAAAGAAAAGAAAAGAAATTTTTAAAAAATAATAATTAAAAAAAAACAACCAAAAAAAAACAAATAAATAAGTTCCCAAGGGGGACTTTTTTTTTCTTTTACATTATTTTTCTTCGATATCAAATAATTATTCATGTTTTCTTTTTCCCGTGATGTCTAGGTAATAGAATCAGATGGCATCCACATTCGGATCAACATCAAAACCAATTGTGTACAAGTTCCAAGGCATAAACCCAAAATCACGATTACATGATGAATACTCTGAGATCAAAGACACAAAACTTGGACACACAGACTTGGGAGAATTCTTGAGAGTTTGTAACAATCCAACCAAAAGATCATCTTTGAGATCTACCATAATCTATTCTGGATTAGTAAATGCAACATCACATCCTAGGATTGTGTAGTCTTCTGAATTGATTATAACCCTATCTCGGCATTTTGTTCTTGATGAAAGGGTGGTAAAGAGAATCATTGGGGAAGTGGTCTTGGATCTATGACCTAATAATATTGAGAGGGTTTTTCATCTATCTAGAGCCGATTAGTTCATTAGGCTTTCATATGAAGCAGCTGAGAGGTGGCATAAGGATCATTACCAGGAGGCCATCAACATCATATATTCCTCATACTTCATTGAGAAACCACCTCGGGGGAAGAAAATAAGAAAAGTGGATATGACTCAATGATACATGAAGGATGACATTGGATATTCAATCATTCTCCTAAGTAGAGTTATGGGATTGCCTATAGTAGGTCATCTCACTCCATTCATGGTCGACTTCATTGAGACCATCAGACACACAAAGATGCCACTAGATTGGGCCACCACACTTAGTGAGAACTCGTGTGACCAGTTGTAGATAATAAAGGACAAGAATAAGTTCTATATGACTTCTTATGTGGTATATCTACTTGTAGCAAGGGCAACTGACTATCTTGGGTTGTACAAGAAGGGCAGTATGCAGGATCCTAATGCATGGCCATATATAGTCTATCCTCAACTGGTGAAGAAGAAGCTCTCACCGCAGAGAAACGAGTACAGAATTGTGAACGATACCTTCATCTTTGCTATCATTTGATTCATTGAAGGGGATTATGGAAGAGGTTTTCTAATGAAGCCAAGATGCAGATCACAACTCTTGGTGCATATTTCATCCAATTTTAGATATTCACAGACATTCGAGTTGGTGGTGCATCCATCAATCCAAAGAAACTCCCAAGGTACCCAAGTGACAAGTTGGTTCTAATGGAAATTTCTTGGTAGATTGAGTCAGCTTATGAGGGGATAAAAAAAAAATGGAGGCCTTGTTGGGATTGGCCTTTTGTAATAGGAGCATACTAGGTAAAGAAAAAGTAGAATATCTTAACTTTCAAGTGGTAATAGGAGAATTATCCTCTTGAACAATATAACTCTCCTTAGACATTCTTTGACAATGTTGGTAAAGTGGAAAACCTGGCAAGAAAAGAGTTCTACCACAAGGATACCATTGAAGATCATTGGATGAATGCCACAAATGACTACAATGTTCATATCAGAGACTATTGTAGAATGACTTTGTATTTAGCAAAGAAGACTCTCCACTTGACCATCCCAGATGAGATAAGGCTATAGGACTTGTAGGAGCTACTAGATCCCCTATTTAATGTAGATAAAGTGGGTGAGAGGCCCATTCTAAATGCAGAAATTGACAGAGAGGAAGGAGATGATATTAATCATCGAGCGAGACTTGTCATCAGAATGACAAAGAGTTAGATCAAGCAACCATTTCCACTTGATCCAATTCTAGATACAATGGTATTCCATGCACATGCTTGCCCAAAAAGGGGAAAGGGAAAGAAAGTCATAGTTCCTATCTTTGTGCTCTAGTCTCCTATCAGGCCAAAAATAGTCTACTAGCTTGATCATCTAGTGGGATACTACCATCCTTCAGAGAAGAAGAAGGAAAAGAGGAAGAGAGTCTCTCCTCAGAGGATTTAGGTAGAGCATGTTGAAGAACAGGCCCCTTTGTAGTGACAGGAATCCACTCCCCAATAACCCTAAGATGGTAGAGCTTCTCATATCCAGGTTGAATTTCCATTACCTCTAATTCTATTGAGTCAACAAGAAGAGGGAGAAATTCTAGAGACATCCATTCATCCAGTGCATAAAGAGCCCGCTTCTCCTATGGTTCCATAGAAATAAAAGAGGATCAAGGTTAGAATGAACAAGAGGCAAAGAGTTCATAAAAGATTAGTGCCTAATCTGTCTATTCCTAAAACCATTACTGAGGAAGAATTAGATGAGTGAGAAATGGAGTCAAATGAGGAGGAGGAGCAAGTGCCTCTACAAAAGAGAACTCGACTGGCCAAAGCTACAGAATTAGAAAAAGGAAGAGTGTCATGAATACCCCACCACCCACCCAATCTAAAATGGTAGAACTCTCTTCTTTGGAAGATGAAGTACAATGGTGGGTGAATGAGAAAAGGGAGCTAGGTGATGATGTTCTCTCCATCCCAAATTTTGATTTCATGCCAGTGGGTATAGAATTGGTTGGAGATAAGATTAGAGATAATCCTATAGGTGAACTTCAATAGCAAGATTGGATGCAGATGCCACTCAAGACACAAGGTCCTCATCTCACTCCCCCATCTCCACCTCAGGTTATGATGGTAGATAAGGTTTCAATGACACCTCCACCTTTGAGTTTAGAAGAACATGTTCAGAAGGAATCATCATTACAAGGAGAACCAAAACCGAGGGTTACTAATGAGTCATCAAAAGAGGCATAGGTAGTCAAATGTATACAACAACCTTCTCAGGAAGTTGAAGATCAAACTATGCGATCTACAAAAATTGAGACTACAGAAGAAGAACCCTCACAATAGGAGACTCCAAGAAAGAGTGATAAAGGGAAGGAGGTAGTTGAACACATCCCTTCATCATCTAGAGCCAAGGTTATAGAAAGACATATCTCAAGATGGTTTCAGAAAGAGATAATGAGGAGTGCCAAGCATCAATTTTGTACTTCAGAGGATGATATTTGTGACATTGCAGAGATTTTGAACAAGCCTAACTCTCCATTACATGATGCAATGCCATTTGCATTCATTACTACTACCCAAAACTAGGACTTATTTGCACAAGTGGCTCACCTTCTGAAAGGTATAGATGAAGAAGTTGTTAGTCTTTAGGACTATGGGAGTCAAGGAGGTTCTTAGCCATATGGAACAGGATGAGGTTGAAATTAGAACACTTTGAAGGCAAGTTGAGATCTCAAAGGGATATTTAGCTAAAGTTATTGGTCCTCTTGATTCTGAATGCCCTAAGGAGACTTTGAATACCATTCTTAGAGAAGGGGAAGGTGTATGGCTTAGTCCATTTTTGAGAGCTTGTTAGGATTGGTGAGACAACCTTGAGGATAGGGGTGTTACTATAATCATAGGAAGTCTGAAGTTATTGCATGCTACACAAGAGAATATTGATAAGATTGTGGCAATTTTGAGGTAGGACTTCAATATCATGGATGAGGTACGGGCATGGAGTAAGGATTTACAAACTCTACAAGCCATAAAAGGGCAAAGGTGTTGCATTCTAATTAATGTATATACCAGAGAGGAGTTAGACATGATAGATGATTGGATATACAAGATTTTAGATGGAAATAAAGTGATTGAAAAATTGCATGATGAGATACACAGGCTCAAGGACTAAGCCCGAGAGAAAATTTTGGAAGCAAAAAAGTTGTACAGTGATGCATGCTTGGACATTTTTGAAGATGAAGAATGAGAGAAGCTTTTATTGATTGAGGTAGTTATGGAAAATTTTAGAAATACTTTAGAGGAAGCATCTAGTGATGAAGACATCAGACAAGCCTTCAAGACAGAGGAAGCACTGTTAGAGTTGGACACCAAACTCAGAGATTTTGTAGAGACTCGAATTGAGATAGACAACTACAGATAGAAGGTCAAAGAAAAGTATGAGGCTTTGGATCTTTTGGATGCCACTAAGATTACTGAGATTATAGAGAAATTCAAGGGCAAAAATCCAAACATATCTTTAGAATAAAGATGAGCAAAACCCAGATGCCAAAATTTCAATTTTGATACTTAGTAAAATTTTGAGATTTTTGACCCAGTTGAGGTCCGTAGGTCTGTAGCTTCACAAATCTGTAGATCCACAAGTTTTTAGGTCTACAGGTCTGCAATTCAGAGGTGCGTTGACAGTTGATTACCATTTCTAAAAATAACACTTTCCATGCATCAAGAGCACATTCTGACGATAGTTTAATTCCAACACATGCCTATGAAGGGGTAGCTTCTATTTTTGGTGTCTCCATGCACTTCTACTTTGACTGATGGATTCCTCCTACTTTCTCTCTCATGCTTTCATTGGTTTTGACATGTAAAGGTCTCATGCATCCAATTAATGAATAAAATATGGATGGAATCCCTCTAAGCACTAGTTAGATTATTAGTTTGTATATATTTAGTTTGTTTAAATGTTTTAAAAGCATTTTATTGCATCAAGATATCTCTCACTCTCAACACAAATTGAGGAGACAATTTCTTATAAATACCCCACTGTAAAATGTAACAAAGGCTGCCATTATTATGCAATAAAATTAGTCTTTTGGTGCTAGCATTCAGAGTGTAGTTATTCTTGCCTGAATGTGTGTCATTATTTTTTGGATTTTATTCATGAGATTGTGATTGTGACAAAGGTTTATTGCATTGTTTCTAGTTGTGTGATCTTTTAGTTCTGGTGTTTGCTATAGATATATGAATTCCACTGACGTAAGGAGCTTGAGAAGAGATCACCCTATTGTGTCTACATAGCTTTTTAGCTCACATGAGCACACTTTTTGTGGCCTTTCAATTTGATGAAGAGTGAAACATCATTCGATTTGTTAAAGATTCTCACTAACAATTGCATTAGTGGATTCTAAGAAGCACTGCTCCTATTTTCATTGGTTTCCTGCCAATTTCTTTGAAGGTTCAACTTGCAACATGTTGTGTTCTATAGCTTATGTCCATTAGGAATTTCAATTTCAAGTTATTTGATTTCATGTTATTTGCTTTTAGTTTCATTATTTTCTTTGCTAACCCCTTGTTAGATTAGGACCTCATAGTAGTTGTATTTTTAGAATTTCATACATTAAAAAATAGAAAAAATACAAAAATATTGTTCTTTTGGTGTGATATTTTGAGACAGTGAACATATTTTACTTCGATTCCAAGATAAAAAGAGTTTTTAGAACCAGCAAAGGCCCCCTTGTGAACACTCACATTTATCTTCTACTAAGCAGATTTTGGTACGTCACAAGACAAACACTAAACCTTGGAGTGGATCCTTAAAAAGATTTTCTTTTCAAGAGAGGAATTACACTATGGATTCATGTCATTGATCTCCTAAAAAATGAATGCCCAACAATACACTTTGAAATGCTCATGCACTATATGTTGATGTTATTTTAAGAGTTCTAGCTTCTCTAGATGGGCCACTATATAGGCTTCATCTGATAGGATTTCACATAGGGTAACTCTCAAAGATGTGATGTCAACCTCTAAAGGAAGAACGACTTCACAACCATAAACCAAGTAGAAGGGTGTGGTTTCTGTAGGCATTCAAATACTTGTCCTATAGGCCCATAAGGCAGGGTTTAGTTGTAAATTCCAATCTCTACCAGTATCATTCAAAATTCTTTTAAGAATGTTGAAAATGTTCTTGTTGGTGGCCTCTTCTTGGCCATTGCCTTGGGGATAAAAGATTGACATTGAATGGTGTATAATGTGAAAGTTTTCACATTACTCATCAACTATTTGATTTTTAAAATACAAGGCATTGTTTGTTAGGATGGCATGAGGTATTCCAAACTAACAAACAATATGGTTCAGTATGAATGAAGATATTTTTTTTCTTGTAGAGTCTGTAAGTGGCACCGCTTCAACCCACTTGGTGAAATATTCAGTTGTGGTGATGATCAATTTATGTCCACTAGGGGGATGTTGGTGGATGGCTCCATTCAAATTAAAGCCCCACTAATGAAAAGGCCATTGTGTAGCCAAAGGGTTTGTTGGTCATGTTTTTTGTTTCATGTTTCTTTGAGTATATCTCACAATGAATGCTATTGGTTTCTTTTGTACAACTTAGGGTTTGATTTTTTTAAAAATTCTATTAATCCTATAAAACCCTAGTTGGCATCCTACAAATTTGTTTCCCTAGGAAAGCCTTTAGGGTAATATGAACTCACCTTATGATCAAGCAAGAAAAATCCTTTTAAAAAAAAGGGGAGAGTTCCTTTTCAAGAACCTTTTAAATGAGACTTCTCTTTTTTGTTACATAATTTTCTGAAATTATCCATGCCATTAGATTTCTTCAAAATCTATAGTAGGTGCCAAGTCACTATCAAAATTTGTATGTTCTTTTACTACATGTGACATGGCAACCAAGTGGGACCTAGTTAGTTCTTAAGCATGGCTTCGAGGTGAATCACCTACACTGTCAGATCTCTCAAGGATCAATGGTGGTTGCTATATTTCTACAAAAAGTGGCAAGGTTTCTACCCTTTGTGACATGGTGACCATCACAGAATAGAAACATAGCAGGACCCAACTCCAAAGATGGGTGCCAAGATTTTAATTTCTATTTATAATTTTTGGTAGCACAATGGAACTATCATAGATGTTAGAGTCAATTAGGGATATATTTTAATGAGAAAAGCACTATTGATCTGCACCATCATATTTCTTTGTGATCAATGGTAGTCGCTATGTTGCTACCAAAAATTGTAAGATTTTACTACACGTGACATGGTGACCTCTTGTGAAATAACATACAGTGGGACATAATTTCTAAAGTAGCACTATAAACATTACCTATCATAAATGGCCCTATCAGCATGAAAAAATTATATGACATCATAGGCCACCATAGATTTATAATCAGAGAAGTGCACCATTTTTATTTGCACTGTCAGATCTCTCCTTGATCAACGGTGGGCACCATTTTGCTATGGGAACTTACATGACCTTTAGTACACATGACATGGTGACCAAAAGAAATTTATGGGAACCACCATAGTTGCAATAGAATAATCATGAGATATGAATTTTCTGATCAAAGTTGCATCAACGATGGTTGCTATGTCACATACAGGAGTTGCTTGATGCTTATGCATAGTGACATAGTGAGAATGTGACATGTGTCCAAAGGTGCAAGTGGGTCCAGTAAAACTTACTAGAAGTGGAAAGAGTGGCTTATGTGGATAATTTTGAATAGGTTGACTACCAACCTGGATGATTGAAACTGAGTCATCTCCTAGATCATTGTATTTTTTGAAATCTATTGCTTGTTGACAAAGTTGGAAGGTGATGCCACTTGGTTCTTCCTTATAGTCCATTTATGAAAATTAAGGTTTCCTATGTGAAGCAAAACAAGAAATATATTGCAAGATTTCATTGAGTTATTCTCTATGTAAATAAATTTTAGAATTCCTGAGAGTTGAGAACCTTTGAAGAATTGTTCCTTGTGAGATTAAAGTGCAAAATAATTCCTAGTATCTACCATGTGTTGCAAAATTGTAGTGAAAGAGTAACAAACAACCAATTATGAGGGATGATTTGAATGTTTTAAAGAGGCCCTTGACAAAATCAATACTTTCCTCCACCACTATAATTTGTCAATCGACCCTTATAGAATGTATGATCTCAACAATTGGATCAGGGATACCTCAAAGAAATGAGAAATTATATACTACCTAGAACCAAGGAATTTCCCTATCAGGATGTCATTCCTAATATAGTTGTAGAGGGTAAGAAAGCTGATAGGCTAGCAAAGCTAGATGATGTTGTAAGGGTGGAGAGAGAATCGAAGAGAGAAGATCCAAAATTTATGGAATTTTATATGGATATCCCCTATCCTCAGAGGATTAGGAAGATGGTCATAGACCATGCTAAGATTATGGCCAAGATGCTAGAGGGATCAATGAGAGAGGAGGATAGGGTAAGCCTAGACAACCTTGAACTTAATATAACTTTAGAAATAGAAGAAGAAGCTGATGTCCCTCAAGCATCATGGGTTACAAAAGGAAATAAGAGCCAAAAGGTTGTCCATATCCCTACTGAGGTAAAATAGAGGACATTGCAGGTTCCACCTAGTAATAGTCAGCATTTTGCAAATTTGAGGCAAAACTAGTTCAATATTTTACAAATTAAAGGTAAAACTATCTCAAAAATAGGATTAATGCAGCTAAGGGTATACTAACTAACTTAGAAATAGTAGTAGCTAGGCTAGATGATAGAATCATCTAGGCACAAAAATTCCTTGAGGATGATGAATTCGTCAAGTCCACTAAGTTCAAAAGCTTTCTATACAAGATAAAATAGAGTGAGCTTGTATTGAAGATGAAGCTAGGAGAGTTAGATGAGTAGAAGATGGAAATGGTGGAGAAACTATAGGCTTATGATCCTAAGAGTGAAGTCATGACTCTAGAGGAGGTGAGAGATATTGTATAGAGGAGTAACATGTTATTGGTGCCTAGATGGGATTTAGAACAAGCTTTCATGCTTGATCAAATAAGGAGGTAGGAAAATACCATTTCATATGAGGTATTTGGTGTGGATGGATTATAGAGAGGAACTAGTTTCAAAATTGATAACAAATCTCTATCAATTTGGAGTATGGCTCCTTCATCCAAAAAGCCAAAATTAATGGATGTATAGAGCACTGAACTAGGTAGCGTGATTGTGTGGACTATATAGGGCTCCTCTAGCATAGATATTTCTAAGGTATTGAAACATTTTTCATTTATGAATGAAGCCAAGGTAGAGGAGATGGAGACTAGATTATCTAATTCTATACATGATTACATAGATGTGACAAATCTCTATGAAGATGAGCTAAGAAAGAGTCATGTATACAAGGAAATGATGGTAAAGCTTGAGGTCAAGGTCCAAGCACTTGAAAATGAAGTTTCATCACTTAGAGAACAACTTACATAGGAAGAATAGGTGGTTGCTATAGAACAAAGAGAATAACATGAAGATCAATAGAAGCCAACTAGTAACACAATGGAGGGCCCAACACAAAAATAGGATTTGGGAGAAGAGGAAACATCATAACCTAGGAGGATGAGCATTGATACTCAATCTACTTAGCAGGAAGGTGAGATAAGGACAACTATCCTTAAGAGTTTGATGAGCCATAGGATTGAAATTTTGAAGAATATTTCACAACAAGTTCATTCTTTCTTTGTTGCTTTACAAAGTGCTGAATTTTTTTGCAATAAGGCACTTACATGGCTATCACCCACATTTAATCTTTGGGGGCCATATACACAATTTTTGGATAGGCTCATTGTACTGATGGCTAAAAAGAAAGATTTGCTTGATAAAATAATTTTAGTGAAGGAGGGCTTAGATATAGTCAAAGAGTTGATTGGCTTCTTTGATGGAAAATTACATATTATACAAGGAAAATTGAAAGTTTTATCTTAGGGAATACAACCTTGTATTCCATCAATTTTGGATGCCACTAATACAGTGATAGATTGGTAGGAATGGTCTAATTCCTTTGATATCATTATTACTCACAATGACATAGTGGAAAATTTTGAAGATATTTTTGATGTATCATATAATAAATTGATTGATTCCATTTTTAAGGTAGAAGTAGACTTAAATGAGTTTTTTTATTGAATCTAAAACCACATTGAATGCTAGGTGAACTAAGGCCACTCAAGACTTAGAAGAGGTTAAAGATATGGAGTGGCCCACAAAAAGAGAAATTTTCTATTTGGGAAGTGGTGAGAGAGATCAAAGCATTGCCAGCAAGAAGTAGCTGAGATATTACTCACTGAGAATAGATAAAGACAAAGGGGAGTAAAGTCAAAGAGCATGACTTCAATTTTCACCAGTTGACTTTCTCAACTACCTCACCTTTTCTGATTGAACATCTAAAGAATGTTTTTGTATATCTTTTTTTCCTATCTTGCCACCTTTGGTATCCATTCTCATTTAGACATGTGTCCTCTTCCCATATGTAGTTTTTTTGCAATCCTATAAATGGGTTCCAAGATGTGGAGTTGAGGTCAACTATCTATAGATTTTTATTTTTCTTATGTCTTTTAAAAGTTCTGTTCATTGTTTATTCTGTAATCTGGTGAATGTAATAATTTCTTCAATGCTTGAATACATATGGTGAATACCTAGTATTAATGGCTTGTCCTTGAGTATTCATTGAGTCTTTGTTAGTTTTCATAAGTAAAATTTAGAGGAAATCAATATAAGAAGGATTTTCTAGATATATATATATATATATGTATATATATATATATATGTATATATATGTATATATATATATATATGTATATATATATATGTATGTATATATATATATATATGTATGTATATATATATATATATGTATATATATATATATATATATGTATATGTATATATATCTTTGTCTCTAAGTTTTTGTCTCCTTTCTTATACATCTAGAATCTTGAGATTGAAATGAACAAGTTTCATTTAGTTTAATGCAATTCATACAAATTTTATATCTCTTATTGATTGTTGTTGATTCAAAGAGTCAGATACTCACTCTTTGTAATTGATAAGGTTTAGGGTTTATAAAAAGGATATGGTAAGAATGAAATTTAGAGCTCATTATTGAAAAATTTAATTACAAGTTGATTAAATAGGTCCAAGATGGCTGATTATTGACTCTATATATCCATGGATAAGACATTGATCATATTAGAGAGCAAGAATAAGTTGATGATTCACCTAAGTGTAGGAAATAGATAACAAACAAATAAAATAAATTTATCATTTTTATGTATTGAAGAACTTTAAGTGTTGGTCACTACTTATTTGCATTTAGTTTTTGGTTATAGTTAGCTACTATGCCTAGGAAGTTTATTTGCAAATCATAGAAGAATATTGACCATTTCTGCTATAGGGGATAGTCTTGTTGGAAATCTAATTGAAAAGCTCATTGTTGTTGAAGATCAAAGAGGGAGATTGTTGTAAAAGAAAGCTTTCAATCATTGTTTTGTCATTGATGTCAAACTTGCTACTTTTAGGGATGATATTTTCTTATAAGATCCAAGTACTATCACTTAGTTGATTGATGAAGAGGATTTGATCAACAAGATGTAACAAGAGCACCTAAGGGAAAGGTTGAGTTATAATATTGTAATGGAGTGCAAGGATTGGTTAAGACAATGGTCAAGTGATGTATTGATAACATACTCAAAGATACAAAGGATGGTTACACTTAGAAACATTGGAGGAAGAAGTCGTAACAAGGTTGATTGCAAAGCTTAAACTAAAATCATTAGTGGGTGCCGAGCAAGTTAGTTAAAGCTGACCAAATTCTTAGTAAAAGCCAAGAAATAGACATTTCAAGTGTGTGCCAAGTGATCTCCATGTGCCAAGTGAGGATTAGGTGGCAAGCATCAAAATTTTTTTAGATGGTGTCGAGTGATCTTCAGGTGCTGAGCATCAAAAAATTTAAACACAGTTGATGTTGAATAACACAGTATGTGCCGAGCACTAGTATTTTAATAGTGTTAAACTACTACATTATTTCAAAAGATGAAGATTTTCCAAATCTAAGCTGACATAATGGTTGCATTGAATTTTGTGAACAAGTTGGAGGATAAGGATGATGAGCTAGTGGCATAGAATCCTATATAAACCATTTTTGGGTGAATTCTAAAGAACTATTCAAGAAGTTTCTAGAGGAAACAAAATATGGGTTAGATGCAATGAATCCTACCTAATCCATGCAAATTAAAGTTGAAAAATGGAAGAATCAAGTGGGAAAAGGTACTCCAAGACTTCTATTTAAGAATTCATAGGCCAAGAAGCAAAGAGCTACTGATACTATTGCTGTTAAAGTGCTAAATCTGCAAAGTAGTTAGAAGGGTGTCAAGAAGAAGACATCTAGGAGAAGGAAGAGCACAGAGGCTCTATTTATAGGAGTGGTCATGAAGAGATGATTGCACTGGTACATTGAGTATAGAGACTTAAGGAGATAAACTTGAAAGGAGGGAAAGCTATTAAGTGTTGTAGAGATTGAAGGCCAGGCAAGGGTATGAGCTGAGAAGTGATCTAAAATCTGCAAGATAAGTTGTATGTTGTAGTCAAGTAAAATTTTTCTAATACTCTCTAGCAATTTTATTAGATCTAAAAATTCTATGGACTTAGGTTTTCCTAACAACCATTTGTAAATCATTTAACAGGGTGACATTCCAAGTGAGTGTTCTAAAGTACTTTAACTAGACCCACTTCTAACAGGGTGGTTAAATCCTTTAACAAGGTCACATTTAACAGTTTGTTGTAAGCCTTTAATAGGGTAGGCTTTTCATAGGGCATCACTTCAGAAGGGTGAGAATCGAGTAGCATGTTACTGGTGGTTTTTAGTAGGGTCACCATTTTATTGGAGTTCTCTCTAGTAAGGAGCATACTAGGTGGGTTTAAACCTAATACCAGGAAGCATAAGATAGGGACAAGCCTAAGGATGAGCTAAATTGTATATTTAGTAGGGCTAAATATTAGTTTTGGGCCAACATTAATAGAGTCATCAAGACTCACTTCACTTTAGGCTCTACAGGGTGAAGGTGGGAAAACCTTAGGGATTAATCTTTATTAATTTGATATTCTTCTTTGCAAGAATTGTTAGAATGTCCTAGTCGAACCTTTTCACTAAGTTTAGTGCACTAATTCAACCATTCATTCATCCAAGCTTTAACTTATCTAATCAACAAGTTACTATAAATCAACATGCAGTTATAACACACAAGAAATCAACACATGACACAATGATTTACGTGGGAACCCAATTTGGGAAAAACCACCAGTAACATGCTACTCAATTCTCACCCTTCTGAAGTGATGCCCTATGAAAAACCTACCCTATTAAAGGCTTAGAACACACTGTTAAATGTGACCTTGTTAAAGGATTTAACCACCCTGTTAGAAGTGGGTCTAGTTAAAGTACTTTAGAACACTCACTTGGAATGTCACCCTATTAAAAGATTTACAAATGGCTATTAGGCCAACCTAAATATACAATTTAGCTCATCCTTAGGCTTGTCCCTATCTTATGCTGCCTGGTATTATGTTTAAACCCACCTAATATGCTCCTTACCAAAGAGAACTCCAATAAAATGGTGACCCTACTAGGGACTACTTTGCACCAATATTGAGATATTTGAACTAATGTTTTCTAGTCAATTGCTTGGTGTAGGGTTAAGGTTTTCAACCTAACCTTGTGGCAGAGTTATTATTATAAGTTTTCACTATATTTTTCTTTCTCAAAGCTTGATTCTATTATTTTCCCTTCATAGGGTGACAACTCAAGTCTAAGGTTTTGTAGCTAGTTTTTAAAAATTTTCGAAAATCCTAAAAAGTTGGCTAAGAAGAGGAAAGATACATGTGCCTTTACAAAGGACCACCCCAAAATACCACTATTTACTGAGTTACCTACTGGGGGAAAAAAAAACCAAAACAAAAAGAAATCTAAGTCAATTCCTACATGGATTCCCAAAGGTAATATGTCAGCCCAATCACTATACCACCTTGTTGTAGAAAAGTAGTCATCTTCCAAAAGTACTGACTCTAAAGGGGATACTTTTTTGGGGGAAGAATTCACCACTCCATTTAGGGAACAAAGGGTTTTTCATGATAAAAATATGTCTTTTATGGGGGATATCCCTTATAGACAAAACCTGGTAAATGAAATGAACCACAATTGGGGTTTTAGAGAGAATTTGGATGAAAGCTTCAATCCTAGACAAGAACTGTATGTAGCAAAACTTATAGATCTGGATGATCTAGTGAATTCTAAGGCCACCACTATAGACCATGAGGACCTATATCCAAAACCTATCTTTCTTAGGAGGATAATTGTATAATAGGAAGCCAAACACATTCATTTGGAAAAGGAAAAAGAAAAAATCATTTTGAACACCATTATTGGAAGAGATAATTTACTTAGGAGAATGGCTTCCCTACAAGAATCAAACAAGAAATTAGAGGAGAGATCTTCCAAGCTAAACTCTAACATATTTAGAGATATGGAAGCCTTAGAATCTAATGTCTAAGAACAAGAGTGCCTTCTCAAAGAGAAGGAGACCCCTATTATTATACAATTCAGCCTTATAAACCTTTGGAGACTAGAGTTATAGATTTGAAAGGGAAAGAAAAATGTTTTTGGAATAAAAATCAATGAACCCCATGTCCCTAGTAAGCCCACATGCCTTTTCATGTCAAAAATCTAGCAAAAGAACTTGAGAAAGTAGAGAATCAAGCTTAAGAAGCTTAAACTAGGAGAAAGATCCAACTTATTAAATCTAACTCTACCTTAGCTTTTTAGTCAGGCCAATCCTCTCAGGTTGCCCCCTCTATCCCTAGTATTGGCCCTCTAATAATAGGCCAAGGCTCTTCAAAAGTAGCCCCTTTTTCAACTACTACTACAACTTCCCAAGCCCCTCTTTCTCAAAAAACCCAACAAACTTAGATTCCTATCCAAAGCCAACTTACTAGAGCAAGTACCTCAAGTGTCCCAATTTCCCAAAGGAGACCAATTTATATGGAGAAATATAGACATATGTATTTCTTAGGTATCCCTGGTTTTCCTCATCCCATATCTAATGACCTTAGAGACAAGATCAAAAAGTTTGTTGGAAATAATGCTATTACTAGTGAAGAGAATCTTAAAAAGTTCATTGATATGCTAAATGATTATGAGGTGGAACATGAAGACGTAGTGATGAAACTATTTGTTCATTCACTAATTGAGGATGCTAGGGATTGGTTTAGGAGATTGCTAGATGATAGCGTCAAATCATGGAATGATTTGGAGAAATTATACAAAGAGAAATATGGTGATAAGAGCAATGTTGTTTTTATGCTAAATGATTTCAACAATATTAAGAAAAACCCTAATGAATCAAATTTTGATTTCAATGTCATATTTCAAAAGGTAATGTACAAGTTGTTCCAAGTGATGAGGTTGAATGAGGATGTTTGTCTTACTACTTTTTTAAATACTTTTGATAGTAAGATGGCCTATGATCTTAGGGACAAGGATCCTAATACTTTGAGGGATGCTTATACAATCATTGTAAACATTGAAAGTAATAGAAGAGTTGCTGGTAAGCTTGGAAAAAAGGATGACCCCAAATTGTTCAATCCTAGAAATAAGAAAGATGATGAAAAGCCTATTATAGGAAAGAAGCTTGAAGATGATACAATGGGGCAAGTTTTAAATCTATTGAAAAAATTGACCCCCCTATCTTACCAAGAAATCAAGCCAAGTACTATAGGAAAGGCTTCTTTCAATAATAATTTTAATAGGCAACCTAAGATGCAAAACTATCCTTATACCACTCAATGGAAGGATGGTAAGAAAATCCCCAATCCCACTCACAAGGATAAAGGAATACCAGATCCTTTGCAAAAGAATTCTATAAACATGGTAGAAGAGATGCCTTGGTGTATTATTTGTTAATCCCCCCATTCCTCTGACTACTATGTGACATGTAATATGATCCAGGTTTGTGACAATGATGGAGAATCTGATATTGAGGAATTTGAACATGATATTGTAGACCAAAGAAATATGTATAACATACATCATCAGTAGGTTTTTTCTAAGAGTAAAGATCAGGATGAGAGCACTATATGAAATACATTGGCAGCAATGGATCACATAAATATGAGAAAACCTTCAAATAAAGATATTGACAAGATCACTTTAGAGATGGTGGCTCAAGCCTAGAGTACATACAATTTAAGAAATAAAACTATAAACAATACTCCACTAAAGCCAATTGGTATCTTTATCAAGGAAACTACTACAAAGGTTACTAATGACAATAAAAAGGGCACTCCTGAGACTTCTAAGATCAAGGATAAGAAGAATAAGAAGTGGGAGCCCAAAATGAAAGTACATTTTCAAGGAATTGAAACTACTAAGAAAAATGCATAAGAGAAAAAAATCAGACCTTGATATAGTCAAGCAAAAGGAGTCATCTATTGCTTAACATTCTATATCCATAGGTATGTCTATTGAGCCTACCAATTATGACCCTGTTGACATGATTTCAATGTTATCATAAATTACTGTCAAGATTCCTTTATCATAAATGTTTAGGATAAAGGAACACAAGAACAAGGCTCTCTCTTGGTTAGGGGGAATAAAAGATAATAATGTTGTTACACAAGAACCAATAGTTATACAATAGCTCCCAATCTTAAGAAAAGAAAATGAGGATAATGGAGTCATGTCAAAAGTAACCCAAATGTATTTGGATAATTCATCAGTTGCATACTTGCAAGATATTGACCCCCTTTTCATTAGCTTAATCATAAAGGGTAGAACTTTAAAGAAATGTATGATTGACTTCGATGCATCAAATAATTTAATTCCTTTTAAGGTATGGAGGCCCTTGGTGTAGGAGTAGACACCAATCAAGGTAGATGTAGGGAAATGGATGCTAGGGAAGTACCTATCATAGGTATCATCAATGCTTTCCCTTTCAAACTTGCTGCATGTCCTGATGAAGAATTGACTATGTCAGTCCTTGTAGTAGATATTCCTTCCCACTATGGGATGTTTCTCTTTGGGAAGTGGAGTGCTGCTATGGAAGGTAGTTTGCAGTGTGATTTTTCATATGCTACTTTCCAAGTAGGGGAAAAGGCTATCAAGGTAAATAGGGAACCAAGGGTAACTTATGTTTTTGAGGAAAATATTGACAAAAATACAACTTGTTTCTTAGACATAGAGGTGGATGCATTTAGAGATGAATTGATTATGCAAGAGGTTGAGAAGTTGCTTGCACTAATTGGACAAGAAGTCATTTATTGTATGGACTCACCAAAGCTATGGGACATGTACTTTGATGGAGCGAGCTCAAAAAAGGGTCAGGAGGTAGGATAGTTTTAATATCCCTAGATAAAAATACATTTAGGTATTCTTTTTCCCTTAACTTTGCATGTACCAACAATGTTGAAAAATATGAAGCTTTGTTGCTAGGGTTAAAGTTAGCAGTGAGCCATGGAATCAAGAAAATGCATGTCATTGGTGACTCTGAGTTGATTATATCTCAGGTTAGAGGAGTGTATATTTCAAAAAATAAAAGATTAAAATAGTATAGGAATGTTGTTTGGGTTATGATTGAGTCATGAATTTGATGCTTTTGGAATAATGTGGAAGGACAAAAGTAACAATAAAGTGGCTGAATTATTCATAAATGTAGCTATAAAGCTAGATGACATATCATTTGCTAGTTTGTCTACTACTGAAATGCAGGGAAAGTTGGCAAGTTTTTGAGGATGACAAGGACATCCTACATTTCCTCCTTAAAGAGGACAAGTACCATGGACAAGAGCTTGACTGCAGTGCTTGGATAGAAACAATAGATGGAAAAGAAAAGATTTTTGGCCAAGAGATCATGCAGCTCAAGACCAACAAGGTGCCTAAGGGACTGGTCATTTTGGAAAATATTTTTGATAACCAGGAACAAGTATATTCAAATGCAAAAGACAAGAAATTACAGTAATTAGAAGAGATTAATTTGGGCACAACTGATTCCCCAAAGATAGTATACATTAGTAAGACCTTATCCCTAAGATTAGGAAATCCTTGATAGGGCTATTAAGAAACCTTAGACATGTTTATGAATGGTCTTATGATGACCTTAAGGCTTATAGGCAAGACTTTTTCTAGCATGTTATACCTCTCAAGGAGAATGTAAAACCTTTCAGACAGAAGCAAAGGCTAGTAAATCCCACTTTAGCATTTACGATGCAAGAAAAACTAATGAAGCTTAGGGATGGAGGGATAATAAAGATAATTAGGCATTCTTCATGGGCATATAAGTTGGTACCTATCAAAAAAAAGAATGATGACATTAGGTTTTGTGTTGATTTTAGGAATCTAAACATTGCATCTTTGAAGGATAACTATGGGTTGCCTAATATGGAAGATATGTTGTAGCAAGTGATTGGTTCAAAATTAATGTTGCTAATGGATGGTTTCTTAGGATAAAACTAGGTTCTAGTTGATGAAAAAGAATAGATCAAGACAACCTTCGCTACTCCCTATGTAATGTCCCCTTTCAGGATATTAGGGTTTATAACCTTGCTCTGTATACATTTTCTCCTTTTTATCTCTGATTGCGAATGATTCCTTTTTATTTCCCTTGTATTTCTCCTTCCTTCCTTATCCCTTAATGATAAAATCTTCTATGTATATATAGCTTTCAATTCTAGGAGTCATGTCTTTTAATTAGTTCATTATAGTTGTGTCATAATATGTTTTGTAATATATTATCCCTATTATTATTATTATATAATATTAGACTATTTACTTTAATATTTATATATTCACATTGTATTTATCATTTTATATGGTTGTACCATATTTATTAATAGATTTATATCGATTAATATATTTATTTAATCTTTGGTTATAAATAGTATTTATACTCAAATGTTATAATATTTAAATATACCATCATCTTAGAGGTTTATAATATAATTATAATATTTATTTATTTTTATATTTTGATATTATTATTGTGAATAATAATAATATATATTATTATGAATAATTAAGTAGAATAAATATATCATAAATATTTATGTATCTAGTTCATCAATATTATTTATTTATTTTTAAATAATCAATAATAGAATTATTATTATATTTTATCCCATTATAATTATAGGATTCTCTTTAGGAGGGGTCATGACAGTCTCCCCTTCTCAAAATTGTTTGTCTTCAAGCAATATCACTCATACGCGAGCTCTTTCATAGACAAGAAACATATTTTCATATAAAAGGCCTAGAAGATTTTATAAAACATAAATCTTTAATGAATGAAAACACGAAGAAGACACGATGTAGACAGATGAAGACATGAAGCAAACACGATGCAAACGCATCACACATTTTTTATAATTTTTCACAATGAAGTAGAGTAAAGTGAATGATTTATAATGTATAGTTCCCCAGTACATCTTTTGATCATAGATCCTACAACACAAACAATTATTAGCATGTACATGTATATAATAGCTCCAAAGAAGAGTTCAGTCATGATAAATTAGTTCTAAACCAATATCCTACCAAGCCCAAGAGCAAAACTTTGGCCCTCTTGGCCTTGATGGCAGCCATTGACATCCATCAAGGTGGTCTACTTGGAAGATTCTCAACTGAATAGAGTTGACATGATGTCAAGTCTTAATCAATCTAAGCCTAGGAGTGGAACTTTGGCCCTCTTGGCCTTGATGGCAGCCATTGACATCCATCAAGGTGGTCTACTTAGATGGTAATCTTATTCTTCTTGCCTAAGCCCAAGAGCGGAACTTTGGCCCTCTTGGCCTTGATGGTAGCCAGTGACATCCATCAAGGTGATCTGCTTAGGAGGTAATCTTATTCTCCTTAAATATCCTACCTAAGTCCAAGAGTGGAACTTTGGCCCTCTTGGCCTTGATGGCAGCCAGTGACATTCCTCAAGGTGGTCTACTTATGAGGTAATTTGATTTACTAATTATTAAAATTTTATCACCATTAAATTTGTAGCTTATCTAGTTCTGGCCAGTCCTTTGTACCACCATTATTCTCTTGATTATGCTCGAGATTATGTTTAGATCTCTTGTTCATCCTTTCCTTTGCTCCTTTATTAAGTTTAGCATCCATTCTTCGAACTTGGCTTCTCTTTCCCACTTTGAAACTTATAGTTAAAAATCTATCGATATCTTAGAGATTACATAATATAGCCTTGAAAATCAAGATATGTATATATCCATCAATTATGATATAAATAAATTATACTAATTCAATTTTATTCATTATCACTTTAAATAAATAAATAAAGTGTAAATACAATTTTACATGTATATATAATGATAAAACCTACTAATACGTAAATTAAATAATAAATAACATACTTTAATGCATTTACCTTTAGTAGTCATATACTTTTACCTCATTGAAAAACATATTTATTTCTTATATCCTTGTATAATGTGTGGGGACATGTATCCACGTCACCACCCACACTATTGTCATACCCAGTCAGAATCAATGTGAAACCCAACAAAGATTGTACGAGCTCCGGTGCTAGCTCTCCTTGTTCCACATTTTCCATGTGTTTAATATCAGGAGGACTAAAATCTTTGAGCAAAATTCTAGTTGCCTCTTCCTACGGTAGAATAACCACACCATGTTGACAATGTTCAAGGCCTACTAATCGCTTTGGGAAAAGCTCTTGCAAGTCTTCTATGTGAAGAGCATTCTCAGTAGAAAGAAACGCTTCATTCCTTGTCTTCCTAAGCTGCTACTCATAATAATGACATTTATATTTCCACCTATCTTCATCCACTTTACACACTAGCGCTTCACGAGATGGTTCCCAAGAATGAGCATATTTAGGATAATAATGTCCTCCCGTAATGTATATTTCTCCCTCAAGCATGACACAACATTCAAATTTAGTTGGAAATGTACTACCACAATATATAGGAATATCAGTACCTTGCTCCCATTTACCATATAAAAGATCATATATCAGAATCTTTGCATTTGCATCAGAATGGCCATAATTAGATTTCTGTATGCTGCCTAACAACACAATTTTATGTTTGACACAGATTATAATGTGAGAATCCCACACGATTGAAAACCCATTTGGAATTGGTGGGAGCATTTCACAGGATTGATACCCCAACACCTTGGAGGATCGACACGATCATATAAAGATACCCAAGCACCTTGGAGGATACATAGTAATTTCTTTCCATTCCAAAGCCCAAGTTTATCTTGTACAAATTCTGGACATTCAATAATTTGTTTAGTAGATTTTAGAATCCCCTTAATCTTTGACTGGAATTTACATGGTATGCGTAATAAGATGTCTCAAAATGTTTTCTTTAGGGAGTTCAAACAAAAGCTCCATAGTTCTGATTTAAGAATTTTCTTTTCCACATTTGATATGCTCTTTTAATCATGGTAATTTTAGCAATGTGAAGAATTCCTTTAGCAGTGAGCACTATAATGAAACTGACTATGCAGAGGTCAATGGTTTTACAAAGATTTGTTCCAATGGTGCTCCATTACAATTTCCTCCTCTATTCATTAACCATTTCTATTGGATATGACATGACAAAGGTGGCCCATCGGTGGCTTGAACTTGGTGCTACTATGGGGTACAACTATGGTGTCTTGGTGCAATGGACTATGTTGTCACCACAACTTCCTTTACTTCTTATTGTTAGTCCTGGCTTTTATTTCTTTCAATTTCCTCTTCTCAATTTTTACAAATATTTCTATTGATGAAACATTATCAAACTTGCTGGTTCTGAGTGCCACAAGCTGGCAGGTTCAATGCTCTGATACCACTTGTAATGTCCCCTTTTAGGATATTAGGGTTTATAACCTTGCTCTGTATACATTTTCTCCTTTTTATCTTAGATTGTGAATGATTCCTTTTTATTTCCCTTATATTTCTCCTTCCTTCCTTATCCCTTAATGATAAAATCCTCTATGTATATATAGCTTTCAATTCTAGGAGTCACATCTTTTAATTAGTTCATTATAGTTGTGTCAAAATATATTTTGTAATATATTATCCCTATTATTATTATTATATAATATTAGACTATTTACTTTTATATTTATATATTCACATTGTACTTATCATTTTATATGGTTGTACCATATTTATTAATAGATTTATATCGATTAATATATTTATTTAATCTTTGGTTAGAAATAGTATTTATACTCAAATGTCATAATATTTAAATAAACCATCATCTTATAGGTTTATATTATAATTATAATATTTATTTATTTTGATATTTTGATATTATTATTGTGAATAATAATAATATATATTATTATGAATAATTAAGTAGAATAAATATATCATAAATATTTATGTATATAGTTCATCAATATTATTTATTTATTTTTAAATAATCAATAATAGAATTATTATTATATTTTATCGCATTATAATTATAGGATTCTCTTTAGGAGGGGTCATGACACCCTAGGGAACTTATGTGTATGTGAGAATGCCTTTTGGTCTCATAAATGTAGGAGAAATCTTTCAAAGGACCATGTATGTAGCTTTCAAAGAGTATATTGAAAAATTCATGGTGGCATATTAAGATGACTTGATTGCATATTCAAAGAAAGCCGAGGACCATTGTAAGCATCTTGAAAAGATTTTTATTAGGGCATTAGAATATGGTGTTTCTTTGAACCCAAAGAAATGTACTTTTGGAGTCATAGATGGGAAGCTTCTAAGACATATAGTTTCAAAAGATGGGGTAAAGATTGACCTTGAAAGGGTAGCAATAATTGATAAAGTGACAAAGCCAAAGAATGTCAAAGGTATACAGTCTTTCTTTGGGCAGGTTAATTTCATAAGGATATTTGTGACTAACTTTCCTAAGGTTAGTAGGCCAATTTCAAAAATGCTCAAGAAGGGAGCTACAATAAGTGGGGAAGGTGAGCCTAATATTGCATTCCAAGGAATTAAAGATGATATAAAGAATGATCTAGTCCTTAGAATCCCTAATTATGAAAAGCATATGCATATTTTCTCTTTTGCATCTTTTCATACTGTTGCAATAGTTTTACTTTAGAAAAATGAAAATGGTTATGAATAGCATATAGCATTCTTTAATAAATCCTTGCAACCTATAGAAAATAAGTATGAAATAAATGAGAAGTAGGCATATGCTTTAATCAAAGCTACTAAGGCCTTCAGGTGTTACCTAGTAGATGCTATTATAATTTCTTTTGTGCCTAGTGCAACAGTAAAGAACATTTTCTCTCAGCAAGAGGTGTCTAGTAGAGGGTGTAGATGGATCAACAAAATCTAAGAGTTTAACATAGATATCTAGATTACCAATTTGGTGAGAGACAAAGGATTAGCTAAGCTTATGGCATAGAAAAATTTAGATGCAAATCAAATAAATGTTGAAGATCAAAACCTCAATACTAGTACCTATTGTATGGATCAATGTGATTGGTACAAAGATGTGATATACTATTTATTGCATATGCAATCTCCATCCCATCTAAAAAATAATGAAAGGAGGACTGTAAAACTGCACATACTCAGATACATTATTATAAATAGAGATCTATGGTGGAGGAATTTTAAGGAATATTCTTGAAATGCATTGATCAACAAAAATCAAAAGAGGTGTTGATCGATATGCACTCAAGGGTATGTGGTGGATATTACATGGAAAAAACTACTACCCACAAGATTATGAGAGCAGATTTTGGTGGCCTAGCTTATTTAAGGATACTCAAACCCTAGTTAGGAAATGTGATCCTTGCCAAAGATTTGTAGGAAAATTATAATTTTCTAGAAACACACCTTTGAAATTAGTTGAGACCCAGGCACCCTTTCAACAATGGGGATAGATTTTATAGGTTAGATTTCACCTAGTTCTAGTGGTGGTTACTCATGGATACTAGTTGCAATTGATTATTTCAAAAAATGGGTTGAGGTAATCCCTACTAGAAATTGTACCAGTAAAGAGGTAAACAATTTCCTATTGAATAATATGATTACAAGGTTTAGATGTCCTAAAAGAATAATAACTGACAAGGATATGCATTTTAGGTCTATGGAATTTATTAATTTCTATGATAAGTATGGCACTACTAGATCAGTTTCATCACCTTATCATCCACAAGGAAATGGACAAGCAGAGTCTTCAAACAAGAGTTTGTTAAAGATCATAAAAAGGACCCTGGATAATAACAAGAAGGCTTTAGACTCTAAAATGCAGTTAGCCATCTAGGCTGAAAGACTGATAGTAAAAAAGGAAATAGGTGTATCACCTTTTGACCTTGTGTATGGAATTTGGGCCAGAATGCCTCAAAAAATTTGATGGGTTTGTATAACTATATTTGGAAGTATGATGATGATATTGTTGATGATATGCATGAAAGGTTAGATGAATTAGTTGGATTAGCTAAAACAAGGAAAGAGGCCTTTGCAAGGAATATGAAATTACAATTATAGACAAAGCATTTATATGACAAAAAGGTAGTGATTATAAAATTTCAATCTAATGATCTTATCTTAATGTGGAATGCAAGGTTAGAAGATAAAGGTAAACATGGGAAATTTGATCCCATCTATCTTGGTCCTTATTTGGTTGATTTAGCTTGGGGTGAAGATTCATACTTCATTAAGGAATTATCAAGAAACATTCTAGAATTTCTAGTTCATGGACAATTCTTGAAGAAATACTTCTATTGAAGGTATTTATCTTCCATGAATAGTAGTTAGGTTTTGTATTTGTGTACATTTTTGTAATTATATGTACATATGTGTATAACCTTTGTATATATGTATATTTTTTTGTATAGTCTCAGAAGGTTGCCTTAGGTTGTGTCATGTTTGTGGTCTACTTCTCCTAGGGATTCTGAGACCTCGTATGAATCTTACATATTCATTGTCCCTAGATAGAACAACTGTTGGTCATTTTTTTGCTTCATGTTTCTCTGAGTATATCTCATGACAAATGCTCCTAGTTTATTTTGTACAACTTAGGGTTTGGTTTTTCTTAAAATTTTGTTAATCCTATAAAACCTTAGTTGGCATCCTACAAATTTGTTTCCCTAGGAAAACCTTTAGGATAATATGCATTCACCTTATGATTGAGTGGGAAAAATCTTTTTTAAAAAAGGGGGAGAGTGCCTTTTCAAGAACCTTTTAAATGAGACTTCTCATCTTTGTTACATAATTTTTCAAAAAGATCCATGCCATCAGATCTCTTTGAAATCTATGGTAGGCACCAAGTCACTATTAGAATTTGCATGGTCTTTTACTACATGTGACATGTTCACCAAGTGGGACTCAGTTAGTTCTTAAGCATGGCTTTGAGGTGAATCATCCACACTGTCAAATCTCTCAAGGATCAATAGGTGGTCACTATATTAGTACCAAAAGTTACAAGGTCTCTACCCTTCACGACATGTTGACCATTACAAAATAGACACATAAAAAGACCCAATTCCAAAGATGGGCACTATATTTTAATTACTATTTATGATTTTTGGCAACATGATGGAACTATACAAAATGTTAGAGTCAATCAAGGATATATTTTAATGAGAAAAGCATTGTTGATCTGCACTGTCAGATTTCATTGTGATCAATGGTAGTCGCTATGTCGCTACCAAAAATTGTAAGATCTTTACTGCATGTGAAATGGCGACCTCCCATGAAATAACATATGATGGGACCTGATTTCAAAAGTTTCATTATAAAGATTTCCTATCATAAATGGCCATGTTAGCATGACAAAATGATATGACATCACAAGCCACTATGGATTCACAATTAGAGAAGTGCACCTTTTTTATTTGCATCGTCAGATCTCTCCTCGATCGAGACTAAGTACCATGTCACTATGGGAACTTGCATGACCTTTAGTGTACACAACATGGTGACCAAAGGAAATTTATGGGACCCACACTATTGCAATAAAATAATCATGAGATATGCATCATCTGATCAAAGTTGCATCAATGATGGTCGCTATGTCACATACATGAGTTGCTTGATTTTTATGCATAACAACATAGCAAGAATGTGACATGTGTCCAAAGGTGCTAGTGGATTCAATAAAACTTTCTAGTAGTGGAAAGAGTGGATTACATGGAGAACTTTGATTGGGTTGACTACTAACCTAGATGATTGAAATTGAGTCATCTCTTGGATCATCAGATTTTTTGAAATATATGGCTTGTTCTCAAAATTGGAAGGTGATGCCACCCTATTCTTCCTTACAGTCCATTTATGAAAATTAAGGGTCCCCATGCAAAGTAGAACCAAAAATATATTGCAAGATTTCATTGAGTTATTCTCTATGCAAACAAATTTCAGAATTACTGAGAGCTGAGAGCCTTTGAAGAAATGTTCCTTTCATGAGTAAAGTGTGAAAGAACTCCTAGTATCTACCATGTGCTATAGAATTTTAGTGAAAGAGTAACAAAGAACCAATTATGAGGGATGATTTGAATGTTTTAAAGAGGCACTTGACCAAATCCATACTTTCCTCCACCACTAAAATTTGTCAACTAACCCTTATAGAATGTATGATCCCAACAATTAGATGAGGGCCACCCACAAAGAAATGATAAATTATATACTACCTAGCACCAAGGAATTACCCCATGAGGATGTCATTCCAAACATAGTTGTAGAGGGCACGAGGTAGTTGATAGGCTAGAAAAGCTAGATGATGTTTTAAGGGTGTAAAGAAAATTCAAGAGAGTAGATCCCCAATTTATGGGATTTTATATGGATAACCCCTATCCTTAGAGGATTAGGAAGATGGTCACAGACCATGCTAAGATTATGGCCAAGATGATAGAGGGACCAATGGGAGAGGAGGATAGGGTATGCCCAAATAACCTTGAACCTGATGTAACTTTGGAAATAGAAGAAGAAGTTGATGTCCCTCAAGCATCATGGGTTACAAAAGGAAATAAGAGACAAAAGGTTTTCCATATCCCTACTATGGTAAAATAGAGGACATTGTAGATTATACTTGATAATAGTCAGTAATTTTCAAATTTAAGGAAAATGAATCTCCAAAATAGGATTAATGTAGCTGAGGGTACACTCACTAACCTAGAAATAGTAGTAGCTAGGCTAGATGATAGAATCATCCAGGCTGAAAAATTCCTTGAGGATGATGAATTCATCAAGTTAATTGAGTTCAAATGCTTTGTATATAAGATAACATAGAGTGAGCTTGTATTGAAGATGAAGCGAAGAGAGTCAAATGAGAAGAAGATGGAACTGATGGGGAAACTACAAGCATGTGATCCTAAGAGTAAAGTCATGACTCTAGAGGAGGCAAGAAATATTTTATAGAGGAGTGGCATGTTATTGGTGCCTAGATGGGATTTGGGACAAGCTTTCATGCTTGATCAAATAAGGAGGTAGGAAAATGCCATTTCATATGAGGCATTTGGTGCAGATGGATTACAAAGATGAACTAGTTTCAACATTGATACCAAATCTTTGGTAATTTGGAGTATGGCTCCTTCATCCAACAAGCTAAAATTAATGGATATACAGAGTATTGAATAATGTAACATGATTGTGTAGACTCTACAGAGCTCCTCTAGCACATAGATTTCTAAGGTATTGAAGCATATTTCATTTATGAATGAATCCAAGGTAAAGGAGATGTAGACTAGATTATCTAAGTCCATACATGATTACATATATGTGAGAAATCTCTATGAAGATTAGCTAAGAAAGAGCCATGCATACAAGGAAAGGATAGTAGAGCTTGAGGTCAAGATCCAAGCACTTGAAAATGAAGTTGCCTCTCTCAAATAACAACTTACATAGGTAGAATAGGTGGTTGCTATAGAATAGAGAGAAGATAATGAAGATCAATAGTAGCTAGCTAGTAACACAATTGAGGCCCCAACACAAATAGAGGATTTGGGAGAAGAGGAGACATCATAACCTAGGAGGATGAGCATTAATACTCAATCTACTCAGTAAGGAGGTGAGATAAGGATAGATGTCCTTAAGAGTTTGATGTGCCATAGGATTGAAATTTTGAATAATATATCATAATAACCTTATACTTCTTTTGTTACTTTACAAAGTGGTCAAAAATTTTGTAATGAGGGACATATATGGCTATCACCCACATTTAATCTTTGGGGGCCATATACACTATTTTTGGAGAGGATCATTGTACTAATGGCTAAAAAGAAAGATTTTCCTAATAAAATAATCTCAGTGAAGGAGGGCTTGGATATAGTCAAAGAGTTGATTGATTTCTTCGTTGGAAAATTATAAGTTATACAAGGAAAATTGAAAGTTTTATCTTAGGGAATACAACCATGTATATCATCAATTTTAGATGCCACTAATACAGTGATAGATTGGTAGGAATGGTCTAATTCCTTTGATGCCATTATTACTAAAGATGACATAGTGGTAATTTTGAAGATACTTTTGATGTCCCATATAATAAATTGATTGATTCCATTTTTAAGGAAAAAGTAGACCTAAACAAGTTTTTTGTTGAATCTAAAACCACATTGGATGCTAGGTGGACTAAGGCCACTCAGGACTTAGAAGAGGTTTAAAATATTGAGTAGCCCACAAAATGAGAAATTTATGTTTGGGAAGTGGTAGGAGAGATCAAAGCCTTTCCAACAAGAAGTAGCTGAGATATTACTCACTAAGAACATATAAAGACAAAGGGGAGTAAAGTCAAAGAAATGACTTCAAGTTTCACTAGCTGACTTTCTCAACTACCTCACCTTTTTTTATCAAACATTTGAAGAATTTTTTAATATATATTTTGTTCCTATCTTGCCACCTTTGGTATCCATTTTCATTTATACATGTGTATTCCTCCCATCTATAGCTTGTTTGTAATCCTATAAATGGATTTCCAAGATGTGGAGTTGAGGTCGGCTATCTATAGATTTTTATTTTTCTTATATCTTTTTATAGTTTTGTCCATTTTTTTTTTGTAATATGGTGAATATAATCATTTCTTGAATACTTGAATACATATGGTCAATACTTAGTATCAATGACTTGTCTTTGAGTGTTCACTGAGTTTTTGTCAATTTTTATAAGCAAATTTCAGAGGAAATCAATGTAAGAATGATTTTCTATATATATCTTTGTCTCTAAGTTTTTGTCTCCTTTCTTATATATGTATAAGCTTAAGATTGAAATGAAAAAGTTTCATTAAATTTAATACAATTCATACAAATTATATATCTCATATTGATTGTTGTTGATTCAAAGAATTAGATAATCACTCTCTGTAATTGATAAGGTTTACAGTTTATAAAATGGATATGGTAAGAATTAAATTCATATCTCATTAATGAAAAATTTAATTATAAGCTGATTAAATAGGTCCAAGATGGTTGATTATTCATTCTATATATCCATGGATAAGACATTGATCATATTAGAGAGCAAGAATAAGTTGATGATTCACCTAAGTGCAAGAAATACACAACAATCAAATAAAATCAATTTATCATTTTTATGTATTGAAGAACTATAAGTGTTGGTCACTACTTATTTGCATTTAGTTTTTGGTTATAGTTAGCTATTATGTCTAGGAAGTTTATCAACAAATCATAGAAGAATATTGACCATTTCTGCTATAGGGGATAGTCTTGCAGAGAAGAATATCAAATTAATAAAGATTAATCCCTAAGATTTGCCCACCTTGGCCCTATAGAGCCTAAAGTAAAGTGAGTCCTGATGACTCTGTTAATGTTGGCCCAAAACTAAGATTTAGCCCATCCTTAGGCTCTTCCCTATCTTATGCTTCCTAGTATTAGGTTTAAAGCCACCTAATATGTTCCTTATGAGAAAGAACTCCAATAGGGTTGAGTTCTTGTGTTGGTGGATGAATAAGGTTGCCATGGATTTGACACTTTTTACAAGTTTTTACATAGTCAATAGAATCCTTTTCCATGGTGGGCCCCAATTTGCACACAATGGATTCACATATTCATGAGACCTTAGAGCATAGTGCAAATAGAATGACAAAGAACTAATCTAGAACCAAGTAAACATTGTCAAACAAAAACTCCATGAGCATCCTATGTTTCCCTAGCTACAACCACTAAGATTTCTCTTAGACCAACATCTTAGTGGTAGTTCTAGAATAAGAGTATGCTATAAATGCAAATTTACAAATGTCTATGCAAGATCTATATGAGAATGCAAATCATATGAGTATAATAACCCTAGAGTGCTATGATATGAGTATGTAATAGACTAAAAAAGTGATAAATGATATCAAATAAACATCATAACAATTCAAAAAGGATACTAGAATGACATGAATTCTCTATAATAACAATGCTAACATGCTCACATGATAACTCTAAATATGCCTATAGTGCAGATGCATCAAACTTGGGTCCTTTTACTCTTGAATTTTCCTCCTATTTATAGGATTTGAAAAGGGGTTGGGGGTAAATATTAGGATTTCACTTTTGACTAGAGGGTAATGGTAAAACTATAAATATCTCATAAGGCACCAAGAGGAAGAGTCCAACAGACTTAGTTTGTGAGGATAAATGAGAATTTTTCCAATTATTTTAAATGTAAAAAGAAGGATTTTCACTTTTGTGAGGATAAATAGCTTTATTAATTTAATAAATGTTTCATTTATTTTCAACTTTTACCTTTTCCTTTTTCCTTTTTTTTGTTTCATTTTATGATTTTATGAATTACTTTTCCTCTTTTTAAAGTGATTTAAGTCCTTTTTGATTTGATAGCTAATTTGATTGATTAATAACTTGATGTAATCCTTGATTTGAAATTATGTTGTTGTCCTCTGATTATATCCTTAATTTACATTGTTTGATCAAATTTTGCATAGTTTTAGGTCTTTGCAAATTTTTGGGTGTCTATAGTTAGTTGGCACTTTTTGATTTGTAGGTTGCCTATAATGGTTTCTAGCTAATTCCTAGGTTTTCTCACATCATAAAAGATAGTTGAAATTATTGTTAAATTAGGAACTAATAGAGTACATGAAGGAAAAATGGTGATATTGCTAGATTGTAATATTCTACTACTAAGGAAGGAGAATCATTTAAACGTGGTGAACAAAGGAGTGATAAAAGAAAGAACATCAAACCTACTTGTCATTATTGTGGAAAAATGGACAACACAATAAATGTTTGTAGAAGCAACACTAGAAGCAAAACCCTAACTAGAAAAACAAGGGATAATACCATTAATTCAAGAAGCAAGGATATCAGGCACATGAATGCAAGACAAAGACCATCAATATTTAGAAATTTGAAGGATATTGTACAATTGTCAAAAGTATGGACAAAAAGCATATGAATGCATATCCAAATCTAAAAGGACATCGAAAAAAAAAGAAGAAGGTACATCATCATGGAAATTCCTATAATTGGGATTACAATACAAGTTACAGTTTCACTATTGTGGAGAATATGGTCATGTTGTTATAAATTGCATAAGGACTCACTTTAGAGACAATTAAAAAAAGTGGTTAAATGGAGAGATTGTATGCTTTAGTCTTAATGTTGGTCATGTATACAAAAACTATCCAACTTGGTCACCTACATTGAGTAATGAAATCAAGAAAGGAAAAGGAAAGGTAGATTCTTAGAAAGTAAAGATGTAGATGATAAAAATATGGAGAAATAAAGAAGATTGCAGCATGTCAAGCCAAGATGAGGTTATTTTATCCAATTGATCAGGTGATCACATCACCCCTAACTAGGAAATCAAACATATGTGTGGGATTGACATCTAAAATGATATATTTTGCATTAGTTCCAAGCATTTAAGTAATAAAAAGAATTTATCTGCATGTATTAAGATGCAATGAAGTGATTAGAAGAAAGAGACAATCTATCATTATCATATTCTCTATGTTATTACTGAGTATTGGAAGAATTGTAGTAGCTATCAAGTAATGAAGCTAGTAAAGTAACTGTCAAGTTAGCTATGTTGACGGAGTGTATCAGAAATCCTATAGAAATTGAGCTTACAATTGTATATGCACTAAGTATTAATTATATGATTTTCAAGGCTATTTAGTCAATTTTTTGAGTCATTTTATTTTACCAAAATATCAAAGATAAAAAGGAAAAATTGTGAAAGGGATTCTAGTGACTATAGATGAGATTTAAATTCTATATGACAATCCTCATCAAATTGAAAGGTATTTAACTTGTGTTGAGTTACATTGTTTTTCATTTTGCAAACCTAGCGATATTATCCATGAGAATAAGGAAGGAAGGTAAAGAGGTTACTAATTTTCAATTAATCAGCAATGGCATTAAACAACCTCCAATTTTTATAATTCCTGAGATCACATACAAGGGTGATCTATTAGGAGCTTTATCAATGATCCCAACCAAGGTTTTAATTATTCAAGATGTAATATGTTATTACACATGCAAGGTTTGTGAGGTTGGAAACCTAGAGATTAGATAATCTTACCAGAAGTTGTGTAAGAATAAAATCTTAAAGGAAGAAAACAAAATTTTAGAATGAAAAGGGTTAATGTGTGCCCTAGATTTTCTCCAGGTATTCAAAATAGAGTGGATCAATACTGTATTGAGAGGAAATCATGACAATCAGCTATGGTTAGAGGATGGTCCCATCAAGATCATAAAGAAAATAATTCATAGGGTAACAGGGTATCCTACCCTAGATAGATTGAAGATATCAAGACATGATGCCAAGGAAGCAATTGAAAATATTTATGGAGTACTATGGAACAAGAGGGGAATGTCAATTGATACAATTATAGACCCTATTATTGCATTTTTAGTGTGTGATAGCACAAAAACTCTAACATTCAAGATGACTCAATAGTGTGCCATGCATTTCCATTGACCTAAGTTATAATATTGTAAAGAGAGATCATATCTATGACCTATGCGAGTTACAACTTTAACAACTATCAAAAAATCTTGGAATAATTAGGAAGGCAAAGAGTTCATCATGTAAGTTTAGCTCACTCATTATTTTCATATTCTTCTATGTACAAAACACATTTCCTACATTTGGAAAGGTGGCATAGAAGTCCAGTCAGTCTATTACTCAATAGATAGGAGAATTATTTGAGAAACTAGGAGAGAATTTTGATTCAATAATGACTAGCTACTTTAAAGATTTTAAGAAATCAATGAAGCAAAGATCAAGAATTCTTGTATCTCTAGTGGAGAAACATTATAATGATGTTTTTTTCCTAGTAGATGCCAAATTAACCTATGTTCAAGAAACTATTCCAAGGGTAAGATGGTTGAGACCTCTACCTTATGAAGTGAATGTAGATGAGGCTTCAAAAATCATCACTTCACTATTGCTAGAAGACACAGACAAGGATGCTAGAAACTATGAAGAAGCTAAGTATTACCATAAACTTTCAAACTACCATGATTATCACAAATAAAAACAAAATGGTGAAGAAACTTAAGAAAAAATTTGGTGAAGGAGAAGAAGGAGAAGAAGAAGAATAGGAAGAAGGTCAAGGACCTCTATAGATTACATAGGGACAAGGAAAGGATCGAGACTCAAAGGATGAAGAGGAAGCCAAGGAAGAACCTAAGAAAACTAGAAAGAAAAGGCATAAAAAAAAAAGTGTAGAAGCTAAAGAATATAGAAAATAATAAAGAAAGTCTTTTGTACCTTTGACAAGGTCAAACATAAGGGTTGCCACTACACAAGCAAAAGAAGCACAATAAACTAAAGGAAAAAGGAAGAGTAATATAGAAGAGCCGAGCAAGCTTGCTAAGAAACTAAAGAGGAAATATAAGCCTCAAGATGAATCAAATAATGAGAAGACTAAATTAGACAACACTAGTAAATTGAAAGTGGTAAGCCACAATCCCTCATCTGATATTGAAAATCTATGTGAGAATGTAGAAAAAAACTATAGATTTATCTAGATTTCAGCATTTTGATTTTGATAAGTTAAATAAGGGAGACAAGAATAACATTGAAGAAGATATTATTGATATAATGACTACTTTTAAGACTACTCCATTGAAAATCTATGTGAGAATGTAGAAAAAAACTATAGATTTATCTAGATTTCAGCATATTGATTTTGATAAGTTAAATAAGGGAGACAAGAATAACATTGAAGAAGTTATTTATGATATAATGATAATTTAAAGACTACTCCACTGGAAATTTCTAACTCTATACCTAAAATCTTATATGAAAGAGTTGAGTAGAAATAGAAGTTTAGTATGATGACTAGAAAACAAATTAGAGAGGCTACTTTAGCTCATGTTATGCCTACTTTAGATAAGTAGATGATTACAAAGGCTATAGAGAAGTACAAAGGGACATTTTCTCCTAATTAAAGAGCTTTTCATATGTTGAGGAATCAAGTTGAAGAGGTGGTAACCTAGAGTGAACTACTTTGGAAAACAATCTATGTATTGACCACAAAAACAATGGAAGTGAAGGAAGGAACAATGGAAGAAAAGCAAGAAATAGTGCCAGAGAAGGATAAAATAGAAAAGGATGACACACAAGAGACTACATATGTCAATTTACTAAGTACCAATTCTCCAAAAGTAGAGGAAGAGAGTCAATAAGACTCTGTGACTATTAAGGACATCACTAACAAAACTATATAGAATATTAATCCACCCAGTGATGAGGACATCAAGAAATTAGTACAAGAATATAATGATGGACCTATCCCATGTGCTAATCTTATATTGATAAGGATTTATGAATCTCAAAAGGCTGAGATTTCATCCATTGAAGACTAATAGCAAGACACATCTACTGTACCCCCACTTTTTATAGAGGCAAAAGAGATAGAGTCACATGAACAACCTATATGTCAAGTTGAAAATTTGGAGAAGAAAGATGAACTTAACAATGAACCATCTTCAATCCATACATTTTTCATTAAGATGAAAGAGAAAGAGATAGATACACCAACTACATCACTACCCACTCTACAAAGTTCGAGTTTATTAGCAAATTAATAAAGATGGAAATGAAGAGAATAAGGGTAGGAAGATAGTCCTAAACCCATGTCACTAAAACTTGTTGAAGATAAAAAGAAGGATGATCAAGAAGAAGGGGATAAAAGAATATTTTGATAGAGGAATAGGTAGAAACATAGATACTAGTTACTTTACTAGAAATTACATCTCCTCCCAACATCCAAACTCTTCAAAATCTAAGTACTTAAGAAACTCCATTGCAGATATCAGTTTTGAGTACTAGCACACCCAAGAGTGCTAACACTACATTAGTGGAGGATGTTAGTTTGGATGAAGTGATTGTTTTATGCCAATTTAATCCAAAAATAATCACACTAGAAGAAATGGAGATACTCTAGGAGGACCTACAAAGAAAATCAACACAAGAGAAGCTCAAGAGAGAGTACAAGAAATAATAGGTTTTACATGCGATCAAAGATATTTTTATTGATGCTTTTGAAATTTTAGATTCATTGTCCAATAAGCCTATCATAGAAAAAAAAATTCATATAGTTGATAGGATAAAAGATGAAGATACAAAGACCAATGTAAAATTATTAGAATGGTCTAAGAAGAAGTTTCACAATAAGGTCATGGATAAGATATCTAGTGCCATTAAACTAAGATAGGTTGATTTATCAACAAAGATGGAGAGTGTGAAGTAATTTTTGGATAAAATCTATTCTCTATGTAGTACATTATGCAATGTTAATTTCTTTACTCAATAAACTCATGAAAAAATTGATAGGTTGCAAGGATATTTACAGTCTACTAGAACTACATTGAAGACATCTCCTAGCACTAGTCAGTTACATTTTAAAAAATTATTGTTGACACAGAGTAGGCTTACCAAGTTGCAAGAAAAGGATGCAAACATAAGATCAACATTGATAAGTATTCAGTCCATGTTGACCTCACACATGGATGTCTTGTAGAGAGCACTAACCTTTGCAAAAACATTATTGAAGAAAGATTCCTATCTTTTAATACAAGAAGGTCTAGTTGATATGGCAACAAATCTAGAAATTATGATTCAATAATAAGATGCAGCCAACGACAATTAGGATTCTGCCTTAGGAATCATAATGTAAGAAAATGAAACATTTTTGGATAAATATACTATATCACCCTCAAAGACATAAGTGTCAAAAAAGGGGGATTTTAAGAATTTTGAGGATTTTGAGAATTTTTTAAAGGAAGATGTCTACTCAAAGGGAGTTACAAAACCAAAATGAAATATTTACTTAGGGGGAGTAACATAACAAGGTAATGGAAACATTTTTTGCAAATTTTGTGATTTTGAAATTTTGTATAGAGACCAAGTAGAAGATTATACATTGTCTAACTTATGCATGAAATAATATTATATATGTTATGACAAATTTTTTTTGTCACTCATCTCAAAGGGGGAGTTGTTAATCTCATTATGGTTTTGACAAAGTAGTGACAAAACACTTAGTCATTATTTAACATACTTGGTTGGTCATTACTATGAATGAGCCACTACTTAGGTCAAGTGTGTTGGCAATAGGGTTAGATAGATGTTTTCATAGTTGTCATTTATGGAAACATGTATTCAACATTTTATTTTTTTATTTAGAGATAGAAAACTGCCTAAGTGTTAGACAGTTTGCAACAGCATAGAGAGTAGATGTTATTCACATGTACGACTCATTGAGAGTTATCTTATGCATAGTTGAGGAAAGTTTTATGATAATGTCATGATGAAAAATACCAATATATATGTGTGTATGGATAGTATGTCACAAGTTATGATTGAAATACAAGTGCACATATTAAATAGTGCATAACAAAGAATAACAGAGAATTGGACTGTATGACTTGAGGAATTATTTTGGTGACAAAATAATTACAAAGTTATGATGAGATGACTATGTGGATATTATTTCATAAGTTATTTTATATTATGCTAAGCATGTGAAAGCATGAAGGCTGACTAAGTGTGAATTGTGAATGTTGGAGGTATAAGTAAAGATCTTATCTTGAGAAGATAAGTGTGTGAAATATGTATGATCTATGCAATATTTATGATTGATGTGAAGTTGATGAGATGATATACGAACCACATCTTATGTATGATTAGAGCAAGTGAAAATTAAAATAGATAAAAGTATTGTATGTAAATTTATTCTTGTGAAGAACTAAATTTTATAATTGCACGTTAGGGTAGTGGGCTCTTCTTGCATACATTGTGTTTGATCTACCAACTCCTAATAGGGTTGGGGCTTCTAACAAAGCCTAGTCCTCTAACAAGGACTCAAGAGAATATATGTACTTCATAGAATCCTAATAAGGTCAATATACTTAACATGATCCTATTATTTAGTGAGTCACCTAGTGGGTATCATCTCCACCAAGGTTTTCCCTTGGCCAGTGTTTCCCTAGTTAAAAAATAATGGTGTTATGAGTTCTCTATGTGTATGGTTATATTTACCGTTCAACATTATGTTGATCTCAGATTGGTTTTGACAAGTGAGTGTCTATACACTTAAGTCATTTACTTATTTCATACCAAATAAGTAGTATTTACTGGGCACAACATGTATAGTTAGAGCATGCTAAATCAACAGTGAGTATCGAGTCACTCATTTACCAAGTCACCCAAGTGCTGAGCAAAAAGTGTATACCAAGTGATTCTGGAATTGAGCAAGCAGTGCATGCTGAGTCATTTAGATGCTAAGTCACAATATAAAAATTAGTATATGCCAAGCACTAGGGACAACAGATGCCAAGTAACAAAGTTTGTCATAGTTCTTTGTATTTGCACAAACTACTATGTAAATCATTTTTTAGCCAACTTACATATTGAATTATGATATTTTGGTGATATGGACAAACCTTAAGTTGGAATCCCTATGCATTACATACATCCAATTAGGTAAAGCAAATATTTAAGTGGAAAATGGATGAATCATAGTTATTGATTCATACCTAACCCTAAGCCACCTAGGTCTTCTTATGGAGGACGAACCCTAAATTTCAATATAGAGAGAAGGGAATGTATGGATGATCAAGGACTGTTTTGTATGCGCAAACTAGGTGTTCATGGTGATCAAGGTGTTATGATCTAAAATTTCATTATAGAATCAATTAAAGGAGAATAGAGGAAGGAAATAGTGAACAAAAGAGAGACATCTAATCAAGAAGGATCAAGAGTGCATTAGTTTAGAGGTGATATGTCATCAAGCAATAAAGTGCTAACCTTAGGATCAATGCTGATACATTCTAATAGGTGAATCAGTTAAATCTCTTAATAGAGTAGTCCTAATAGGTTGTATTGAAATACTCTAACATGGTGCTTAATTGTGAGTTGAAGTCCTTTAAGAAGACACACTTTTAACAGGGTGTTGAAATCCTTTAAGAGGGTAAGACCTAACAATCTTTATAAGCCTTTTATAGGGTAGACCTTTCACAGGGTAGATCATGTTTCATGGTCAAACATTGTAACCTTTATTAGATATAATTTATTATTGTAGTAGTAAAGATTTGTGGGTGTCATCCCAACCCTAGTTTTACCTTCTCATTGGAGGGTTTTTGGGTAATCATATCTTGTGTCATATGTGTGAATTCTTACTTGTTTACATGCTATATATGTACATGCTTTACATGGTATTTTAGTTTACTTATTGAATATGTGAGATGGATGTGTGGTGAATATTTTATGGGTCAAAGTTTGAAGTACTAATGCCCCACCCCCCCAACCCTCTCAAAATTTTACCTTTCCTAATTAATTCCAACAATTGGTATCAAAGCATTGGTTCTCTGAAAGAGAAGCATTGCAACTTTGAGGAAAGATCTTGAAATAGAAGTCTACAAGTTGGAAATGATAATTGAGAATTAGGGAATTGAAATGCAACTCATTCTACATTAGCTGAATAAAATGGACACTACTAAGCTATTTGCAAATGGAGACTCCAATGAATTTGATGCTGTAATTGCAAATCTAATGGAAAAGAATAGAGATTAAGAAAAAGAAATTAGAAATCTCAAGTTAGAGAAAGAATCACAAGCCATATTGCTATATAAGGTGACTAAATAGAAAAAGAAAGTAGTGGAAGACAAAGCCATGATTTAAGATGAAAAAAGAGTCTTGACCAAAAGACTGGAAGAGAAATCATCAGAGGCAACTAGGATTCTAACATGCAATTGGATACTTTGGGTCAAATGATGAATGCCCACTATGAATTGAATGTCAAGGATATTAAGATAACAATAGTGAAATTACAAAATGAATAGTTGAGTAATGATCTAAAAAGAGAAAAAGAATTTGATAAAAATTTCAATAAAACTAGTGAAGCCATCAAGTACTTTGAACAATTGATGAGATCTCCTAGATCTAATAATAATACACATGGACTAGGATACTCAAGTACCAAAGAAGGATAATCATCCAAAAGTGCTGAAAAAAGGAACAAAAAAGGTAAGAATTCCAAACCTACTTGTCATAATTGTGGTAAGAAAGCACATGCTACCAATGTGTGCAAGAGCAAGACTGAAAATCATAATGATAAATAGAAGAGCATGGTTCACTACAATAAGTGCAACAAATAAGGTCATCAAGCACATGAATGCCGAACCAAGACCATGCACACTAAAAAATTTGAAGGATATTGTTAAAATTGTTAGAAGTATAGACATAGAGCTTTTGAGTGTATATAGAGCTCAATATGGTCATCAAACAAGCATACAAAGGTAAAGAATAATGGCAACTTTTACAATTGGGACTATAATATAAGGTATAGTTGTCACTACTATCACAAGTATGGACATATTCCTAAGAACTATATTGGAACACACTTTAGAGGTGACAAAAAAAGCTGGTTGAGTCAAACCACATGTTTTAGCTATTTGAAGATTGGTCATGTGAGTCGATATTGCCCAATAAGGTCAGTGACACCAAGTTGTGAATTTAATAAAGGAAAAGGTAAGACAGATATTGAATATTTTAGAAATGAAATGAACAAAACATGGAAGAGAAAGGAGGATTGCAACACATCAAGTGGAGAAGGGATCACTTCACCCAATGGGTCAAGTGATCACATGTCATCAAACTAGGCAATCAAGAGGTATGTCAGACTGATATTCAAAAGTCATATCATAGACCAGTTCCAAAGAATTTAGTTCTAAAAAGATTACATAAGAATGAATAAACATGCAAGGTGTTATTAGGAATAAAAAAAAATCTTTAAGTTTTGTCAAATTTTTCATGTTACTATCGTCCGTGAAAAGTTTCCCATGGATGCCAAGTGAAATTCTAGTGGACACCAAGCTAATAGACTGGCTAGTTGTTACCAAGCTCATAATGGTTGCTGAACAAATGAAAGGAACAATTGGATACTGAGTGATCCAAAAATTAGTTGATGGCAAGCTTACAGTTGTGTAAGCTAATGACATGAAGAAATAGAAGTCTTACTGGCCCTTTTTGTGAACATTTGTCTATAACATACTAAACTTTATCATCTTTTAGTATAAATGTTTTGGACTTTTGATGTATAAAGTATGGACATAGGGCATAAAAATGATAATTGGAATTATATCTAAAAAAAGGTTTATTTTTTGGTAAAAATCTTTCTTCATGAATGTTTGATATGGGTAGATCTTCCTGTAGCTGAAGGGATTGCAAAAATTATTAGTTGAATAATTAATGCCTTTTCTTTATAAACTAATAAAAGTAAATAAATGTTTGTAAGTAGTCTTGTGTGTATTAAATGTTGATCACAGGAATACAAGCTGAACGAGAGTTAATAAAAAACAAACTACAAAGGAATAGCGCTAAGACATTGATGGTATTAAAGAGAAGCATTATGACACTGGTGCTACTGGAAGACTTGGCGACAAAGTTAGAAGGGACTTGTTTTAATGAATAACAAAGAGGGACCTGATAAAGTGACTGAGAAAGGAAGCAAGCATCAAAGAAATTAGTTAAATATGCAACACACGATACCTGGATTCCTGGAAGCTATTTAAATTCAGATAAAAGAGCAGATCTAGCATTTGCTATGATCTATTTGTGAGGAATTTAAGGGATAATTAATGTCTTTACAATTGCATGTTTGTAGTCTTAAGTTGTAACTGACTTTCCTTCATGAGGAATTCATAGTTATAGGAGTTTTTTGTTTATCCTTCCTTTTAAATAAGACCTCATCTATATCTATGAGGTTAAGTAGTGAGTAGATAGACAGAGTTGACAGACATCTTGTTATTTTTCCCAAGTTATTGTAATATTACATATTTGAATGAATACATGACTTTGCTGAGTTTCTACACTTTTATATGAGCTTATCTTTCCTTCATTTTTCCATGGGGACCCATGCAAAAGGTGGAGTTTACTTTAGTAAGTAGGAGTTAGACTCAGTTTTCTAAGTTAAGATTAGAACTGTTGTTCCTATAGCCATTGGAAACAGAACTAGTCACTGTTCCTGTAGTAGTAGGTGCATAAATGTATGGTTAAATAATTAGAATTTCCTTCCAAGTATTTGATAGTTTTATTTCCTTTGGATAAACTATATTTCCTTAATGGTTATTGCATTTGAGGTAGTAGTGACTTTTAGCAAAAACTAGAGCATATACTTTGTAGACATCATCTCAAGTTCATGCTCCCAGATTGACATTTAATGAAAATTAGCATAGTACTTTGGTAGTAAGGGATGTCCAATCCTACAACTAAAAAGGTGTTATATTGATTAGACATATTTTTGGCACCATTTTTGGGGATGGTGTCAGTCTATTATTCACTATTGAGTCATTTAGTTTCATTTTTAGCATTCTTGCATGCATAGAAGAAGAGACCACCTTGGAAGATTTCTTCCCATCTTCAATCAGGAAGATCCTTTTTACCGTGACCTTGAAGAAATAGAAGTAGAACTATTTGAAAACATATTTGTAGAAGTGCAAGAACAAGTACAATCACCAACCACATCTAAAGAATCCTTCCATTTGAATAATCTTTTTGCTGAGCCAAAATATCAAGATAATCCATTAGCTCTAGTCATTTATCAGCCACCACTAGGACATCCACAAATGGCAATAGCTCAGCCTACCTTTCCCTTTCCAATTCCTCCTTAGTAGGGTAATCAAAATCTGAAAAATATACCCTCAGCTGCCTTGCCTAAATTTTATGGCCTTATTACTGAAGATCCAAAAACTTTTCTCTTTGAATTTGACATCCTTTGTCAAAGTTATGACTACACAATTGATGCCCATAAGCTGAAATTGTTTCCATCAACTCTCAAAGAAGCCACTTTGAGATGGTTCATGAGTCTAGGTGCCAATGTTGTGACAAATTGGTCAACTATGAGTAACCTATTCCTTAATAAATATAAGGAATATTGTAGAGGCCATGATTTGAAAGGAGATAACATTTTTAAAATGTCACAAAAGGAGGATGAGACTTTGGAGGACTATGTTGCCCAGTTCATGTTTAACCTACAGTGCAACACACAACATCAACTGAACGAGGAGTCCCAAAAGCATCTCTTTCTAAAAGGAGTGCATGACAGGAGTATGAAAGCTTTAGACTGAATGGTTGGAGGTGACATTACATAGAAGACATGGGCTGAAATCTAGAATATTTGTTTGAACTATTCCACAACAATAACAAAAAAAAGATGAGGTTTGAGGGACTTACTCCAAAAAACTCCTGGGGTGGGAGTATCTAAGATAGAACTGTCAAACCTCTTGTTGGATTTCAAGAAAGAAATCATTAATGATGTTGCTACACAATTGGATACCATGCAAGCACGAAGGAAGAAGGAGGATGCTGATAGTATGTTGGTAGAATATTGCCCCCATTGTAGAGAAAAGAAACACAACTGTTGATGTAAGCCTATTGATAGCTTGGGTGTCTACTAAGTTCAAGGCAATTGATGAAGACAAGGAAGTCCTCTATGTTGCTCAAAGAAGGACATGGGCTCCAAGATTAGGTATTCCTCAAGACTCACTCCAGAATTATGGTGGTAATAGTCAATGGAACCAGCATCATGGTAATTATAATATTTGGTAGCAACCTAACCAAGTTTGGCAGCAGCCTAACCAAGGGTGGAAGCAGCCTAACCAAGGGTGGCAGCAACCTAACCAAGGTTGGCACCAACCTCAGTAGGGTTGGCAACAACCTCAGTAGGGTTGGCAGAAAACCCAAAACTAGTAGCAACACTAGCATCAACCAACCTTGACTCAACCTCCTCATAAATAAGCCTTAATGCCTCCTATAGCCAATACAACCCATCCAAAATAGCCATAGTTACCTGCACAACCTGTGCATAATCCTAATAGTGCAAAACGTTCAACCCAACAACAAAGTTATTCCATCACCCTAAATGATATCCATCTATGATCTAGAACAATGATTGCCTCACCTTAGTAGTCCATTATAATAGAAATATATGATAGAAATGTTAAGTCAGTTCAAAAACCTACCACCACTATTACTCCTGCAACCAAGACACCACCATTTCCTAGTAGGTTAACAGAGCAAATCTTGCCAAGTGAAAATCAAGCTACACTAGATTTGCTTGAGCAACTCAAGAAAATGATGGTAAAAATTCCCTTGCTTGATGTAATAAAGGGAGTACCTATATATATTCAAAAGCCATCAAAGAAGCCTGCTTTAAAAAGCCAGGAAGGAAAAATAAAGACCCAAAGACTATTCATGTCCTTGGGCAGCTTTCTGATCTTATGCTTGATAACTGCAAAATGCCTAAGTATGCAGACCCTGGAAGCCTAGTAGTGACCCTCACCATTCAAGGAGTGCAAGTGTAGAATGTCTTAATAGACCTAGGAGCATCCATCAATGTAATGACCAAGGAAGTAGTGTCCAAATTAAGGATCATTGGTCTCAGGAAAACACCAACAATCTTACAACTAGTAGATAGTTCTACCATTTCAGATGGAATGAACATTAAAAATTTAACCTTGTATTCTGTTGCTTAGCCTTTGCTGTAGGATGATCAAGTTGTCTGGCCAAATATGGATGACTCTGATATGGACATAGATTCTATTCAAAAATTTATGATGATCTCATGGGACTCATTTGTAAAAATTAAAGAAGAAGATGATGTCATTTCTTCTATCATACTGAATGAGTATGGAACACAACCTGAGACATCTTCTAAACAAAAGTGTATCTTAGAAAGCATTCTACCTTTATCTGCTGAACTTCATTATTCTGAGTCTACACAACTTATGTATTCACTCCTTCCACATGAGATGGATTCACAACCAATTGTGCAAATTTCAATGGTTGAGAAAGTAGTCAAAAAAATAATCATTCTAGGAAGAGAATTAAATATAAGCAAGTCCTTATCTCAGGCACAACATCATAATACCCTGTAGCTGTTACAAAAGCACCAGGATGCTTTTTCTTGGGAGTATACAGATTTGAAAGGTTTGGATCCTACACTCTGTATCCATAGGATTTATATCAGTATGGATTACAAACCTATGAGACAACCTCAACGTAGGATAAAACCAACATTAAGGGATATTGTCAAAAATGAATTGCAAAAGCTACTCAATGTTGGCTTTATATATCCTATTTTAGATAGCCAATGGGTGTCACCATTGGTTAATGTTCCCAAAAAGGGGGGAAAGTGGTGAGTCTACACAGATTATAGATAACTTAACTCGGCTACCAAGAAGGATCATTTCCCATTGCCTTTTGTTGATCAAGTTCTTGAAACTCTTGTAGAAAAAAAATACTTTTTATTATTGGATGGGTTTAGTATTTTCTTATGTTGACCTAATTTAGGACAAGACCACATTCACGTGTCCATGGGGAACATTTGATTATGTTTTCCTACCATTTGGTTTGTGCAATGCACCTGCAACTTTCCAAAGAGTTGTTATTAACATTTTTCTAACATATTTGTAGATTGTTTGAAAGTGTATATGGATGACTTCACCATATATGGACAAACATTTCAAGAAGCCAAGGGAAACTTGGACAAGGTTTTACAAAGATGCAAAGGCTACAATTTGTCTTTAAATAGTGAAAAGTGTTTTATGATGATGCAAGAAGGAGTGGTGTTGGGACACTTTATTTCCCCTAAAGGAATTGAAGTAGATCCAACAAAAATAGAAGTCATACACACATTGTCTATACCAGTTAAATTGAAAAAAGTCAAAAGTTTTCTAGGACATACGGGATATTATCGGTGTTTTATCAAAGATTTCAATCAAATTACAACACCTTTATATAAATTTCTTCGAAAAGATGTAGAGTTTGTATGTGATTTAGAGTGTAAAAAAGATTTCTTGTAGCTTAAGGAAGTCCTCTCAACAACACTAGTACTCCAAGGACCAAATTGGGAGTTACTTTTTCACATACACTTAGATGCTTCAGATCATGCCATTGGAGCAATACTTGGCCAAAAGATAGATTTAGTAGAACATGCAATTTACTATATCAGCCAAAATCTTCAAGGAGCCGAGTATAACTACAATGTGACAGAGAAAGAATTGCTTGCTGTAATTTATGCTCTGAATAAATTCAAACATTACATTATAGGATACCAAATATTTGTACATACAGATCACTCTGCTATCAAATATTTGATGAACAAGCCAGAAATCTCTAGACGATTGGCTTGATGGTTGTTACTAATGCAAGAATTTAACATCACCATTATTGACAAGCTAGGTAAAGCAAATGTTGTAGCTATTTTCTTGTCTTGTCTTCAAAAACCTAATGATCCTACATCCATAGAAGATAGCTTTCCCGATGAACATCTCTTTCTTTTGTCAGCAGAAAACCCTTGGTATGCTGACATTGCCAACTATCTAACTACTAGCAAAACTGCCCCACATTTCTCTGCAAAAGAAAAGTGATTTCTGGTAGAAAAGAGTTTTAATTTCTCATGGATATGAGGATTCATGTTTTATATTGGACCAAACTAGCTAACATGAAGATGTCTCATAAAGGATGAAACATATGATGTTCTTCATGCTTGTCATGACGAGCCTTGTGGTGATCACTTTACTAACAAACAGATTGCATTAAAGATTCTAAATAAAGGTTATTATTGGCCTACACTTCACAAGGATGCGGCTCAATATACAAAAAAATGTGATAAATGCCAAAGAATGGGTCGACCGAAAAAAAAGGGTGAAATGCCCCTGCAGCCACAGATAGTAGTAGAACCATTTGATAAATGGGGAATTGATTTTGTTGGCCCTATTGAACCACCATCAGAAGGGAAAAGTTACATACTGGTTTGCACTGATTATGTTACTAAGTGGGCTAAAGGAAAACCCATGAAGCATCCTCATGACAATAATGTTGCAAAGTTTCTGTAAGAATGTATCTTTACCAGATTTGGTGTTCCAAGAGAATTAAAATTAGATCAAGGGTCTCAGTTCACATCTAATCTAATAATGACACTCATGGAGGAGTATAAAATTTGCCATGGAAAATTGTCTCTATATCATCCACATGCCAATGGACAAGTAGAAGTGACAAATAGAGAGCTAGAACATATTCTCACTAAAATAGTGTCTTTGCATTGAAAAGATTGGGCAACTAGACTTCCTAAAACCTTATGGGTGTAAAGAACAACATGGAAATCCACTATTGGGTTTACACCTTTTCGAATCCTATATGGGAAGATAGTTGTTATGCCCATTGAATTTGAACATAAAACTCTACAGACAGCTTTGGAACTTGATATTACCCTTCCTGTAGCACAACAAGATCACATTTTGCATCTCAATGAGTTGGATGAATTGAAAAAATCAGCTCTTCATAACACAAAATTAATTCAGAGTCAAAGATAGCAATGGCATGACAAATTCATTAAAGACAAAGAATTCTCTATTGGTGATTGGGCACTCCTGTATGATTCACAATATCAGCATCACCAAGGAAAATTTTAGAGTCGATGGCTTGGTCCCTATGAAATCATTACAATTTTAAACAATGGAGCAGTTTAACTATACACAATTGATCCAATCAAATTCAAACTCCTCATTAATTGGCATCACCTGAAGTTATATCATAAACTAGCAACCCAGGAAGAATTTCTTCAATAGTTCACCATGATAGAAACATCTCTTCCTACAACCACTCCATCTAAGTCTCCCACTTAGACACTTGCAACCCCTTCAATTTATTTTCAAGGCCTTCATAATAAACATTTCACACTCATGCAAAAATTCATTCCTTTTCCACCTCATTCCATCCCACCTTCTTGTCTTTCCATCATCATGCCATCTCACTTTCTTTCTCTTGTATGACACTACTCAGACCATCCTTCCTATCACACCTCAGGTCAGTCACACCTGACCCCTTTGCATTTATTTAATTTATTATTCATCTAGAAAAGCATATTATTTCAATTTTCAAAATTTGCAATCTTTATGGTTTGGTGGGACCCAATCTCTGCTAGGTTGGGGGGTGGGAAAATTGAAATCATGAATGCAAATCAAGGAAATCTTAAGTTGGCATGTAGGATGTATAGGGAAGGGTCATTTTGGTAATGAGCTAGCACTCCTTGGTACTTCCAAAATGTGTGAAATAATTTAAAGAAGGCTAACCATTAAATCATGATTTCACATAACCCCTCACTAATATGGCGTATGTTTTTGAGCACGATCTTTATCCTCATTATGGTTTGGTGATTAAAATGCCATCATAAAGTACTAAAGGATGTGATGTTTGGAAAGTATTGAAGTATTTCAATTTCCCTTTGTTGAAACCCCTATAGCTATCACCACCCATACTCTCAAAATCACTTGCAGTGAATTTTCCTATAATAGCATTTTTTTTTCCAGAAAATATGGGTGGAGAACCTTAGCGACATGAACTAGTAGACCACAGAGTCTTACTGGCAGACCCAACAACATGTAGTTTATTTCAACAATGATGTTGGTTGGCTTGCTGTCTCAGTTTGAAGTAGTTTGATCAGGAAATTATGCTCCAATTTCATAATACATTGAGGGATGGATATGTAACTATTAAGGGCATTCAGATAGAATTCACCGAAGAAGTGGTGGTAGAAGTTTTTGGTTTTCCCACAAATGGAGAATGTTGGATAGAGGACATGGATACGCGATAAGCAAAAGAACAATTCTCAGTACTTAGAGATCCTCAGCTAGAGGAAAACAAAAAGGAAGGTACATTATGATTATCTCTCACTCTACAATTCATCCACCCTACTGAATTTATCATAAGATATTTTACCTATGAAGGAAGGTATTCCTATTTGCATGCTGTTCATTTCAAAATTTTGAGTGGTTTGTAGCATGAATTTTCTTTATAATAGTATCAAAAGGCAAGCTACCTATGTACAACAAGGAAAAACCCAATCAATATCCCACCATTGCTTAATTAGGGCTATAATTGAAAGGGAGTTGACTAGGCAGCATTTGGGAACATGGGAGGATTTTGTAAAACTAAAGACAAAGGGACCTAAAAGGGGTGGACCTAAAGGGCAAGGAATGGGGACAAGAGAGAAAACTGCTGTAGGAGTTAGGAAAGTAGTATATAGAACGGTTCAAGAAGCTTCGGCTTCTACCTCTGTACCTAAAACTACAAAAAGGAAAATTCTAGCTGCAGAAGCCTCAACTTCTAGAAAGAGAAAATCAGGCATAGTTGCCACAGAGGAAGGTTCAAAAGAAGTATCTCCACTATCACAAGAACTTGCACACAACCCGAATAAAGAGAAATTCATTGATAAGGGAAAGAAATTAATTTCTGCCCCAATTTCTCTCCATGATGAGTCACGAGAATGTCTAGGGTAAATTTGAGAACTAAACCTCCTACACCACCTATTGAACCTCCTATACCACCTATTAATGTTAAAACTCTAGTACCTACACCTGCACAGTCACCAAAGCACACAACACCTACTCCTGAACATGAAAATGATCTTGAGAAAATTCTCACAAAGCCAAGTATCCCTATTAATGTTGATTGATGTAGGAGCATCCAGAGTGTGCTAGAAAATCTCAAAAAAATAGGAGCATGTAATTGGGCCATCATTTTGGTGAACTAGAAGGTGTGAATTGGCCAGATGAATGTAATTGTAATTTAGAGCATTCCAAAAAAAGAATCAGGTCAAAAGGCCCCATGGTTTGAAAGTTATTGCAGTTTTTTGAGTTTTGGAAACCTCCTAAGAATGCTTCAAAGTCAGGTTAGGGGCATTAAATGACCTTGAAAAGGGCCAAAAAATGGGGGACAAGTGAAGCTTGTCCATAGGGCTATAAAGCACTTTGAGAGCTTTTTGAAAATGTAAATGGTTTGTCAATCAGAGCTACGGTTCAAAAGTTATGCCTCCCAAAAGTTCAGTTACCATTTCTGGATTCTTCTAGATTTGCACCGACTTCTAACGCAGCTTTTGGAACCTTCTATTTGGTTGGTGGATGCCTACTAGCACTTTCTAGAATGTACTCCTAGTCCTTAACCCTTCGGGGTCTATTTAAGGAGATTTCTAGCATTGTAAAAGGTAGTTCGGAGTGGAGTTTGAGAGGAGGTACTGAAGGGAGAAATTATCTCCACATTTATGCTATTGTAAGCCCTTAGGGCATGTTTTGAAGTTTATTTTCCCTGTACTATTGTACTAGCTTATTTTCTTAGTTAATATAATTTCCCTTTTCTGTTGTGTCCATTCTGTTCTTTGGTTGTAGCCCCATATTCGTCGATAAGGGCAAGAAACCAATTTCTACCCCAATTTCTCTCCATGATGAGTAACTAGAATGTCTAGGGTAAATTTGAGAACTAAACCTCCTATGCCACCTATTGAGCCTCCTATACCACCTATTAATGTTAAAACTCTAGTGCCTACAACTGCATAGTCACCGAAGCACACAACACCTACTCCTAAACATGAAAATGGTCTTGAGAAAATTCTCACAAAGCCAAGTATCCCTATTAATGTTGATAGTGACATAGAGTCCTTAGAGGAAATAGTGTTTGGGTTTGAACAACCAGCAAAGGAAACTAATAATTTACCACTAGAAGAATATCTATCTATTGCAGAAGAAATGGTTCATGAAATTGTTGAAACATTTTAAGTTAAAATGACTATTGCATCCTATCTTGTAGCCATTGCCCCTTCAAAAAAAGTTCATAACACTGTTGCCTCTCAAAATAATAGCTTTGTTGAATGTCAACATTCTCAAGATGACAACACTGCTGACCACCATCATCTTGAGCACCACCTTGAAGATTATAGACCTATTGTCTGTCATCATACATCACTGGACATTTCTACACCATTAACAAATAGCTTTAGTTTTTACTAACAGTTTCAATGAGAAAAAGAAAACTGGGACCTAGAAAGGAAGCAATTTCTTAGAACTATCAAGGAACAAGCACAACAAATTGAAGAGAAGGATAGTGAAATTATGGTCCTACAACAACACATCACAAAGATTACAGAGCTCATTCTAGAGCTTGTAAATTGCAAGTCACCATCTCCAGTTTACACACTATTCCTAAAGGAGAAAATGATTAATTTTTAATTGTCTCAAATTACTCAAGGTTGAATCCTTCCTTACACATTCCCCAAGAATTCTATGCAGCATTCAAATTAGTTCTAATGACTCTGCAAAATCTCCTCTGTGAGTTATATGTTCATAATCTTGTTGTTCCAGATGATAAAGATTGGAATTCATTGTTATATGTAGGAGATGTATAGTTTGGGGCCATTATGTCATGGATGTAGAATGAGATTAGTCGAGAGAACCAGGCTATTCCTTATAGAGAAAAGGAAAATTTTGAACCATTGTACATTCAACCAGAGGTACAAAATACTCACAGAGTATTCTTTGATTGGCTTTCTGTTAACAATAATCAAAGTGTTGCTGCCAAAATTCACCCTGTATGTGAACGGGCATTTCTAGATTAAGAGCAGTATTGTTCTACAAATGCCCCTGATGCTATACAAGCCTCCCTTCAAAGATGGATTCGATTGCCAAAAGATATGAAAATAAGGGAGTTGCACTCTCCCCAAAATCTAGAGTTGGCCATCAGCAGGATGCCCAGGTATATGATGTTAGGTAGAAGTTAGAAAAATTATTGGGTACCTCTTCATTTCCAACAACCAATACTCTTGCATCCTATGCTTGGAAAGTATGATTCATTTGCTGAATACAACATGATTTCTGAAGAATAGAAATGGGAAAGGTTGAAACAAAATTATGGATATTTTAATTACAAAGCTCATGAATCAGGGGAAAAAATCACCAATGATCTCAGGCTGTGGATGAGGATCAGAAACCTATAGATGCTAAAGGTACTAGCCTCAGGATGGCTAGGGGGAAAAATGATGACATGAAGAAATAGAAGTCTTATTGGCCCTTTTTGTGAACATTTGTCTATAACATATTGAACTTTATCATCTTTTAGTATAAATTTTTTGAACTTTTGATGTATAAAATATGGACATAGGGCATAAAAATGATAATCATAATTATATCTAAAAAGGGGTTCATTTTGTGGTAAAAATATTTCTTTGTGAATGTTTGATATGGGTAGATCTTCCTACAGCTAAAGAGATTGCAAAAATTGTTAGTTGAATAATTAATGCCTTTTCTTTATAAACTAATAAAAGTAAATAAATGTTTGCGGGAAGTCTTGTGTGTATTAAATGTTGATCACAAGAGTACAAGCTAAGCGGGAGTTAATAAAAAAAAAATTGCGAAGGAATAGCATTAAGACATTGATGGTATTAAAGAGAAGTTTTATGACATCGTTGCATTTGGAAGACTTGGTGACAAAGTCAGAAGGGACCTGTTTTAATGAATAAGAAAGCAGGACCTGATAAAGTGGCTGAGCAAGGAAGCAAGCATCAAAGCAATTAGTTAAACATGCAATGCATGATACTTGGTTTTTGGAAGCTATTTAAAGTCAGATAAAAGAACAGATCTAGCATTTTCTATGATCTATATTTGTGGGGAATTTAAGGGATAATTAATGTCTTTACAATTGCATGCTTACAATCTTAAGTTGTAATTGACTTTCCTTCATGAGGAAGTCATAGTCATAGAAGTTTTTTGTTTTTACTTCCTTTTAAATAAGACCTCATCTATATCTATGAGGTTAAATAGTGAGTAGACAGACAGAGTTGATAGACATCTTGTTGTTTTTCCCAAGTTATTGTAATATTGCATATTTGAATGAATACATGACTTTGCTGAGTTTCTACACTTTTATCTGAGCTTATATTTCCTTCATTCTTCCATGGGGGCCCGTGTAGAAGGTGGAGATTACTTTAGTAAGTAGGAGTTGGACTTAATTTTCTAAGTTAAGATTAGAACTGCTATTCCTATAGCCACTAGAAACAAAACTAGTCACTGTTCCTGCAACAGTAGGTGCATAGATGTATGGTTAAATAATTAGAATTTCCTTCCAAGTATTTGATAGTTTCTCTTTCCTTTGGATAAACTACATTTCCTTAATGGTTATTGCATTCAAGGTAGTAGTGACTTTTAGCAAAAACTAGAGCATAAACTTTGCAGACATCATCTCAAGTTCATGCTCTCGGATTGACATTTAATGAAAATCAACATAGTACTTTGGTAGTAAGGGATGTCCAATCTTGCAACTAAAAAGGTGTTATATTGATTAGACATAAGCACTTAGCATTAATTGTAGCATTCTAAAGGGGTATTTGATCAATTTTTTCTCATTTAACATCATTCAAGATCGAGAGATAACAAGGAGAGATAAAGGTAATCTAGTAATTTCATCTAAGGTGTTTGTAGGAGATTTTAGCAACCATTCAACATTGTTTTATCATATTTTGCAAGGTATTTATTGTATGCCAAGGTATGGTATTTTAAATTTTGTGAACCCTAGATTTGTAAAATGCCATCTAGTTCAAAAGGTGTAGAGGGAAAGAAGTTTTAAATGTTCAGTTGGTTAGCAATGAGGTAAAACTACCTGTCTTCAAGGCCATTCTAGACATAGCATACAAACAAGATCCCTCTAGTGCACTACCTATGATACCACCAAATGTTCTAATGATTCAAATGTTAGAAAGTGCTATTATTATAAGATTGGTAGTATTTGTGACATGGAAATTAGAGAAGCATATGGAAAGCTATGTGAAAATAGTGTGATAAGGGAAGAATGCAAGATTGTGGAAAATGAAGGGTTAACTCGTGCCCTAGATTTCCCTAATATTTTCAAAACTTAATGGATTAGGATTTTTTTGAGTAGAATTCATAGTAGTTTAGTGTGGTTAGACAATAGGCCAACCAAAATTACAAAGAGAACAATCCATAGGTTAATACAGTATCCAACCCTAGATAGGCCAAAAACTATGAGAAGTGAGTCCAAAGAAGTCATTGAAAATAACATAGGAGCTTTGTGGAACAAGAGAGGAATGACCATATAGATACCATCATAAATCCTCTAATAGATTTTTCAGTAAGGGTAATTGCTCATAAATTTTATCAGTAAAGTAGATTGAATAGTGTACCCTGCATTGCAGTAGATATGGGCTACAAGATTGTGAAGAAGGATCATACATATGATCTTGTCGAGCTACAGCTACAAAAATTAATTGGAAACCTAGGAGCAATAAGGAAAATAAAAAGTGCTTAGTATAAATTCAGATCTATTTTGATATGTATCTTATTTTACGTTTAGAACACATTTCCTACTTTTGGTACTTTTGCATGGAAGACAAATAGGTCTATTTTAGTTCAAATAGGAGAGTTCATTGAATAGTTAGGTGAAATTTTGAGTCGGTAATGACTAGTTATTTTGAGGATTTCAAACAATCCATGAAGAAGAGATTAAGGATTCCAATACTATTAGTTGAAAGATATTATGATGATTTTTGTTTCATAGTTGATGTTGATCACACATTTTTCTAGGTATCAATTCTTAGAGTAAGATGGCTAAGGCCATTGGGTTATGAAATTAATGTTGATGAGGCCTCTACAACAATAAAAATATTACTTGCAAAAAAAGTAGACAAAGATGCCAAAGCTTTTGGTAACTATGAGATGACCAAATCAAAGATTACTATGGATTTGAAGATTGTCTCTATCATCAAAAGGAAGGAGAAATTGGTATATAAATTAAAAGCAAAATTTGGGAAAGATGAAGAAGAAAAAGACACTCAGATTCAAGAACCACTTTCATTGACACAAGGTTAGGGTAAGGATTAGCAAGAGGAAGAAACAAAGATTGTAAAAGGTGTCAAGGAAGAAGAAGCAAAGTATTGGTGTAAATAAGTATTTTCTATTTACACTTTACTTAAGTTTACCTAGGTTAATGCATTATTTTATTATTTATTAGTTAGACACCTAGGAGTATGCGTACTCATATGAGTTGTCTTGTTGACAACACAAGAGTTAGCAACTCTTTGATGTGCGTGGTGTCTACAACATAGGAGTTAGCATCTAATTTAAGCACATGGTATCTACAACATCTCTATATGAGATACAACTTGTCATACTTATCCTCTCATTGATGCATGTAAATTCATGCACAATGGAGGATAATCGACTTCTAGTGGACGTGTGCTTATTGAGCTTATCTCTTCACTAACTCCTAGACATTCTAGAAGCATTATAAAGGCCTTTATATATAGGCACTCCTAAATTGTATGTACACATCATTTCATTTTTGATATTGTTATTCTTATCATACTTTATTGGTCCATTCTGTACTAGTGCTTGAATTCTTTAATCTTGGGTGATTTTCCCCTAAGGAAAATTCTTACATGGTATCAGAGCTGAGGGAATTCCTCTTCACATAGCCATTTTGTAATGCCCCACCCAGAGATCCTTGGAATAAGGATGAAATAAAAGCAAGATTTTTTTTTTTAAAAGTGTAAGTGCACAAGATAACAACGTACACAGATCACATAGATCACAATGGAAGACTTACCAACAACCAAACACATGTTGGTGTTTGAAAATGTTGGAGGGTTTTCAATTATCCCACTGAGAAACTAACACGTCTATGGGCAGCTAACTCCCATTTTCAACATGCCATTTTTGACAATAGGCCAACTATAAAGCATGACCCTTCTTCTTCTTCAGGCTCTGCAAAACCTAGGTGGGTAGACCTCAGATTCAAATGATGTTGTACCAGTGCAAAAACATATCCCTAAATCTATTAAGCAGATACAAGCCCTTATTTCTCCTAGTAACTCATGAAATGACATAGATTTGCAGTAGCTAAATGCAAATCTAGAATATTCAAAAGTTGAGTGAGGGCATTCTATTTAGGTCCTTCAACATGAAATGAAAGAACATTTGATTGATAATGTTGATTTCAACAAACCCTCAGATATGCAGTAGCAAAAACTAAGTGACCCTGCAGTTGATCAGTGCCTAGTCCATTGGGCAAATTCATGGATCACAAACATACATATGAATATCTGAGACATATGTGTATCTTCAGATATAGATCTATCTATTTAACTTGTAAATAGACATCTATGTTTAGTTCAAATCTCATTCTTACCTGATATCCTCCTCAATAAATTTGCAACCCTGTTGATTTCTATGAAGCATTTATACAATTCCTTGAATTATCAACAATAATGAAACAACATACAGTCTTAAGGGATTGCAACTATGACCTAAGCTCTTTGTTTAGAGATCATAAAACATTGAAACTCAATGAGAATGGAGACAAGATTCAACTGAAACTTAATCATCTGCTGCTCTTTGCATTATTTCCTTAAAATTATGCAGTCATATGCATGAAATGAAAGACATGAAATAACCTAACAAATCTGAACTATCTATATTTATCTTCCTACTACTATTCATACAAGAAGAATTTGCTAAAGAATGTGGTCACAGTCATGGGAATGCATCAAGAACTGGATCCAAAACCTTGGTATCACAGTAATGTGCCAATTTTCTCCAAAGAATTGGAACCAGTTGGTTTCTCAGTAACAAAAACTAGAACCCTTACAATGAGAAAGAAAGAGATAGATAGAGGAAGAAAAAAATCCTAGATCTGATCAGGAAATGACAAGTGTCCACCTAGAATTCCTTCCCAAGAAGATGAAAAAGACTCTCTCTATCCTCTCTCTGTAACTAAAAATTAGATCCCTTCATTTTGGCTCATAAAATATCTCAAAATATAATGATGAAAGGATGTAATTGACTTTTGATACTAAAATACATTCATCGTAAAAGTGAAAATCAGTTATAATGTGGCCTTCATAATGCAATGCAACCTTTTATGCTTGTTTTCTCCACAATCATGCTTTACCAAGCCTTCAAAATTGCCTTGTAACTGATTTAGATGCTCAATAATCAAATCTTCCCTTTTTGTTACCAATGCCCCTAATTTCACAAACTGACTTGTAGCTCAAATTGATGAATACCTGTGCAAAAACTGACTTCAAATTCAAAAAGTTCAAGTTCTCCCAGTTCCAATGATATATTGGAGTGCCCCATTTGGTTAAAAATTACTCTAGTTATGGCTATTTGAAAATCAAGCCTCTGCTCTAAACTACCTGATCTGCACTACTTTGAGATTATCTGAAGTTCGACTTTAGAAAATACCTTTTTTCATTTAAAAATGCTGCACGTGCAATCCATTTGAAAAATAATTTTTTAACAAAAATAAATTTTTACCCCTTAATATTTCCCCTACCCTTCAAATCCATGGTCAAACTTCCTTTGACCGAATGCCACGTGGCACATTCTGATTAGATGCCTGCTCAGTGCCACGTGTCATCTTCTCACTAACTCGTAATGTTATCTTGTGAGCAACTTCCCCTCAACGAGATAGCAAGGACTGACAAATGTGCCACATGGCATGATCTTGTTCAACTGCTCTAAATTTGCCACATCACTACCCAGTCACTCTATCATTGCCACTTGCCATTAAATAGTTTGTTGATGGCACTGCAATCGGACCCACGTCGCATTCGCCAATTTTTTTGAACTTTTCGGCTAGTCATTATGTTGCTAGCTAGAATTTCTTTGATTTTTCAGCTAGGGACATAGCAACTAGCCAGATTTCTTAACATTTTTGGTGCCATTGTTTGCCTGTGAGTTCATTCAAAATTTTATGGTTAACATTCTTCGGTGGTGTCCTACCTTGCGGGCTCCTCCAAGTGGAACTTTACCTTTGAAAAGTGTTGTCTTGAAGACATTTAAGGCTGGAGTGCGATTATACTTAAAGGGCTAAATCACTTCATCTCTAGTGAATGTGGGACAAAGAAAGTAGACTGTTCCTCCCTCTATATCATGCAACTCCTGGTTTCTTTTGTTGCTTCCATTTTCTTTGCATGTGCTCATCTCATTTCTCCTTTAACACATGCTACAACTTCATATTTTTGATTCCTTGCCTATTTAAATGCATGAACGACTTTTTCCTTATGGTGTGGATGCTTACACTAATACATTTGGTACCAAATTGCAATGACAGTGCCGTTGCAGTTTTCCCATCACAACCTTGTCGTCGTCACAATTGTGACAGTAGACCATAGCAATTGCAATGACGACAAGGTTGTGATAGAAAAACTGCAACGACACTACTGTTGCAATTTGGTACCAAATGTATTAGTGTTAGTTAACATGCCTTTAGCTTTTGTGAGAGGCTCCCTCCATATTTTGCCCTTACTCTGTTATGGGCATGGATCCTTGTTTTAAACACATGGGTTCTTCTTTGAAAATGTGTGAGCTGCGTTGCACACTCTTCTACTACATGAGTATTTTGTTTCTAAACTTGGCACTCTGCTCCATTTCACCTCCTGTTGCCACTAGATTTTTGTGAGCTATAGGCATTTTTTGCTTAGGCGTGGAGTGTCTATTCTATCTACTACGAGTGTCATAATAAATGCATGCTATCTGCCTCAACTACTAAATACAAAAATCTTCCACTATTATACAATGTGTGAGCTTCTCTGTTGAGGTCATGAGTGCCATGAAGGATTAACATAGGTTTGAAACAAAAATCCTTTGTTTAAAAAAGTAGACTGCTCACTCTGATTGCATGGCGAGCTACAAACGTCGTTCCTTTGCTATCACGAGGCTTGGTTTCTCTCCTTTCATACTTAACATGACTGTTCTATTGACTTAGCATGAACTTTTTATAATGCCACAACCTTTAACTCTATTTTGGTTTCTTTAAAATGGTGGCTCACTTATGCGTTGATTACTCTTGAGGTATGTAGATTCTTTTGATCAATGTGGCTCCTTTCCCTACAAAATAGAATGTTCCTCATGTGTGGGTGGCTCCTTGGCATGGAAATTCCTCTTCCTATCATGATTCCTCCCCTATTCATGTTGCCATGGTCTCTTTTCATGTGTCAGCTACCTCCTTCTCTAGCTACCTTAGCTTCAACTCCATTTCAAGCCATTTAAAAGCTCCCTTGTATGTGTTAGGAGTGTCTTTTAACTTACGACTCTGCCCTCTTTGACTTTAACTTGCCACTCTTTGCATATCTCTACATTTAGTGTGGATTCTTCTTTGAACAAGGCATCTTGGACTGCTACTTTGGTGATACTAAATGTAACATCAATTGCCAAGGAAAGTCCCTTACTGTAGAGACTTTTAGCCTTGTACAAATATCAGAAGTGCTTCTTCAGTGCATTTATATTTATGACAAGATCACAAACAAACTTTTTAGAGAAAACTCTGATGAAATGGGCTTGAAAGTTAGAGAGATTGCCTAGAGGGAACCTCTCATCTGACAGATATGGAATCCTAAGTATAGAAGTGCTACCATTTTGGACTATTCCTTTGAATGTTTGTCAATTAAAATTTTTATATCCCATGTAGCTCTTTGGTGTGATTTCCTTTTCTTTTTCACTGAGATTTCCTATTCCATGTGGATGTATATTTTTTTAGAAAGGCCACATTTTTAAAACTCAAATCTTTGATATGCACATACTTCATTGCCACATTTAGAAACAACCTTCAAATATCACTCCACATGAGATTCAGTAGTTCCTTGAACAATAGGCATCTGATCGGGCTTTAAAACATATTGTCCTTACAAATTTCATAAATCTGATGAATTTAGCCAGGCCCCAAAGCGGGTCTGGGTAAATTTTGCTTTTGTTTCGAATGACTAAACCATCAAATTGATCCACTAACCACCCAATACTAATTGAAAATTAAACTCAACTGCTGAATAAAACTCTGAGATTTATTTTACCACTTTCTACTAACTATCACTTTGGTACTAGGAGGGCAACTGACTGGCCTTAAAAATTGATATAAACACCTGGCCGAGCTTCAAAAACTGGTTTGCTGACTCTTTGTTTTGCATACTTTCACCCTGTTAGATCTCATCTTATGATGAATTTAGGGTCAAAAGATATTGACCTCCGAAGTTTCCAACTTAAATTCACCTACAGATAAACACGTTAGAAAACTGGAAAGTGCATTTGGAAATGGCTTGGAAAACTAGGCAAACTGACACTTGGGAAGAGGGAACTTGGGACACTGAATCTCTGTAATGAGGTGAATATGAGTATTCAATTTTGGCTCATGAAAAAAGCGTTCAAAGTGGGCTACTTGGATTTTCAAATTGAGGCAATGGCAGAAAAGTGATTTTTGCAAATGGAATTGACTTGAAAAAGTGTGCAAATGGATTCGTCATGACCTAAAAATTGGCACACTTAAAGTATTTTTAGAGGAAAACATAGTGGTACAATCCATTTGATCTCACCAATAATATATTAGGAGTTATAATGCCATGAACAGGGGTACTGACAAATCTGCAAATGCTAACACCAGTAAAAAGATAAAAATTGTCTTTGGAATCATGTTTGAAAACTGATCAAACGGATTCGTCAAGACTTAAAAATTAAAACATAACAAGTCTCTGACATTTACAATACAATAAAAAAGGGATTTCAGAATTTTGATCAACTGGTCAAAAGTTATTACAAGTGAAATAGGGCTTCCCAAAAATGTGTACAATTTGCAAATGTGTGAAAACAATAACTGACCAACTTTGAGGGATTCAAAACCTAGTCAAACGGACTCGAAATGACTTGAAATATGAAACATAGGTTATTGAGTATGGAAAATTGACACTCCCAAAATGAAAAGTCACAAAACATTCTAGATGCAAGATATTCACTAGCAAACATAGCCTTCTGTCACTATTTGACACTTTGGTGAAAATGCAAATTAGACATTGGCTCAAAACAGGACTTCGCCAAACAGCTCAAAATATCAATTTATCATCATGGAACACTTAGACAAGCTGAATGAAAGGTGTTAGAAACATTTAACACCTTTGGGGCTTTACAGGTATAGATGTGTATACAAGCATTTATGGGGCTTGATTTCTCAAAATTTCAAAATGGGACTAAAAATGAAGCATGCAATTTTTCGTCCCAACAACACCAAAGATCTCCAAACGTCACCACTGACTAAAACATAAAAAGAAAACATAAGAGATCAACCAAGCTAAAAGACAAATGCTGACTCCTAAAAATTAGCTAAGTCTAAAATCCTGAAGCCCTGAAATTTGGCTAAGTCTGAATTTTTGAAGCCTTGAAATTTCCCAGAATCTTTATCTTAGCACGTAGAGGTCTGGAACCTATCTCAAATGAATCATCACATATATTAAAATATATCTTGAGTATAAGGAATTAAAAGATATATACTAAACACCTAAGAAATCTATTTTGAACTAGGAAGGTGTAAAACCAAAAAGGGTATCCAAAATCAATTTTCAAACTTTTTCCTAACAACCCTAGATAGCCCCTATTTTTCATGCAAAGGTAAAGAACACTAGATTCTCATGCAAAGAAGTGCCTTCTCACATGAAGAAGTGAATAGTGTCACATGAAGAAGTGCATTCCCACACGAGGAAGTGCATTTCTAACAATATAAATTGATACAAAGTTTTGTGCAAAGAAGTGCCTTCTTGCGTGAAGAAGTGAAAAGCTGTGCGAAGAAACCCGCCATGTCATGCAAAGACTTGCACTCTTGCACAAGAAAGTGGAATCTTGCATAAGATCTTAAATCAAAATGCAAACATGAAACACAATAGAAAGCTAAGGAAGCTATGAAACAAAGTTCCTCCACACCAAGGAGTATCAGATCCATATTTCAAAGCAATAACACTTGACATAAATAGAAAGATAGGAAGCTAGAATCTAACCATCTAATAAACATTGAAGGAAATAACAAAAAGAAACATCATAGTTTAATAAAAGCAACATTGCATTAAAACATAAATAAAAAATAAAGTACGTGGTTCCTCCCAACTATTAATGGCATCATAAGACTGTCATGGGCACTAGCCATCCCCCATGCATAAGATCCCAAGCCATCGATCAGATCATTGGTACTATTGTGATAGAGATGTCACTAATAAAACATGCTACAACATGAGCATAAGGAAATCTAACATGCTAGTAGTAAAGCATAAGATAATCCTATAAAGTAGATAACTTCACCTATCACATGCTAATCATCATAATAAGGAAATTCAATAGTAACTATCATCATCTAAACATGATATACAAGCATATCAATGAAAACATAAATTACAAGGAAGCATACTCTATAAATTGAAGCACCAAGTGAAAACATCCAGCAACGGTTGCACTAGGATACAAGACCATCTCTATACATTGATATCTAGTAGTGGTGAAGGTAGCTATACCTCCCAACCATGTAGCACCTATAGGTCCACACCCACCATGTTGATGGAGATAATGATCCAACCACAAACCCACGCAAAGCAAACATCCATGGCTAACACACATGCCAAGTAGTATGATGACTGAATCCAAGATAAAGACAATGCATAACCTATAGGTCCTGATCAAACATCTCAATGGGATACTATGTAGGGGCTAACATCATGGAGAATCACTTGGCATCGAAAAGCCCAAGCTCAGATCATGTGTCCTTAAACTGAAATGGGTGCTCACACATTGTGTCCTCAAACTTAATCGGGTGCCCACACATTTTATTATCTAAAGTATTATTACCACCCATGTTTTCTTTAGTTATCACTTAATTAAAAACTTCCTTCACCAACCCTATGGGAAATGGTCAACAGGCTATGCAGTAGAAGCCCCCTCCATATGCTACCCTACCCTACCCATGTTCATCCAATGATGAGTGCCCATAGGCATAAAAATTTCCAACCCAACCCCAATGATCATAATTTTAGAAATACCACGGAATACTAGGACTCACAAGCCACTTGGTAATTGTATGTGCACATACTCATGTGTGGTGCACCACCATCATGAACATCAAAGCACATAGACTAGATGAGAAAATAACGTAGAAAGTCAATCAATCAAAAACATATTCGGGATGACAAATGCTACATGCATCCCATTGCAAAATCAAAATGCAATAAAGGTCTAACCGACATCCAAATAGATCATCCAAGCCCATGACCAAAATTGTGCTAAGAAAACCCAAGAAAACTAGGCGGCATGAAAAATGAGGTAAAAACTCCAAAAATTGGAAAATTCTAAAATTAAAATCCAAATGGTTCATGGGTGCAAAAACCCTAAAAAATCCAATAATATTTGGGTTTGGACATCATATGCAAAAATGGCCAGCATAATGGTTTGAAACCCCAAAACCCCAACCCAAAAATAGGTAAAAATGTTCATACCTATCCAACTGGTTAGAACTAGCAAATAGAAATAGAGGGGGACACTAGTTCTTAGCCTCCTATCAAGTAGCAACCACAAATAGAAGCTGAAATGGAGTAAAGACCACAAAATGAAAAGGCCCTATCTAATAGCAAAACAGACAAATTTTGAAAATAGCCCAATAAAATAATGAGCCCATCAGAATTTTCAAAAGTGGCGACAATGCAAGGTATCCCTGAGCCTGATCCAATGAGACTGATCTCATGCAAAATTCACACTCATAGCTCCCAGAATGAATAGAACAAGAATCCTACAGAAGAGGATTTCCAAATCTGCTCTCAAATTTTATTTCTAAAATGTGGCAAGTGAATAATGAATTCACTTTTCCAATACGTATTCACTTTTTGAGTGAATAGTCAACTTTTGAAATTAGCCAACTGCAATAGCTAAACTCCAAATTAACCCAAACAAAAATAGATTATTATTTGTAATGAAAATTCACCTAAGGCAAAGCTACTAGAAATAAAATCCAAAAAGATTTAAAACCCAAAAATCCAATATCATAGAAAATCACTTAACACTCTCATGACAAATGCAAACTTCTAAATGCATAAATACACTTACTGGTCTAATCACATAATGCAGATGAGTTCAGATTTACCAATCACAGAATAGTTTTAATTAAAATAATTTAAAATAAGGATACGTCAACCATACAGAGGTGACATTGGCAAAATATGAACAGTTGAATCACTAACTCCATGGGCCACTACCAAGGATATAACTCCTGCACACTAAAATACATGATCAAGTACAATTGCATATAATATAATAGTTGAAGCAATTGATGCATTAAATAACTAATTAATCCATTTACACCGCTCACATTCATAGAAAGTGTAAAGATACATGAATGAAGTAAATCACCATAACATAATCAATAAATATGTCCAATAAACCATAAAACTAGATATCATTACAGATCTATTATCATCTCAAAATAGCATCAACATGCAAGTGTGATAAACTGAACATCATAATAGTAAAGCATCTATGGTATTGAATCAAAGTATAACATTTGACCCTTAGGTCATCTCAAAGTACATAAACAATAAGAGTATCAAGTATCTCTTGCATCAAAATAGACAAGGTAAAGACTGCAAACATGAGAGGCACTACACATTCAAGATTATTTTCTTGCTTCACCTCTCAAAGGACCTCAAGTCAGATCCAGAGTATTGTAGTCATTGGGAGTGTCTAGAGCCAAAGTGAACCTCACCATTATGTCTAGAGTGTTGATTCAGTGAATTTTGACAATAATTTTTCCTACCATAGCCTATAGTCAATTTTGAGGCAAAATGTTTTGTGCAAACTGACACCGAAATGCCCAATTTGTAGTATTTGATATGATCATTTCTTAGATTTGTGGAATTCATTTTTGGATCTATAATTTTCTTTGCAATATTTTTGAATTCTTGGATTTGTATTTTTGAAAAACAATTTGGCCTATTAGGCCTACAACAATTTTTTTTTTGCAGGAACTAGGTGGTCAAATCTCGACCCCCACAAGGGGAATATTCCTCCCTCATGAAATTTCATCATATTGGTAGGCACATTAGATAACTAGTGGGCAACATATAAACTTAGTAGCCACGACACATTTTGGAGGCTTCAACTTGTTTTAACATTTGTGGGCTATTTCTTTTAAACAAAGTTTGTACCAAAATGGGGTACATGTGGGACTAAACCCATAGCACTGCATCAGACTTTCTCCCACCTCCAACGTGCTCCCATTGGTCATCACATCCTGTCAGCCAACTTTGCTAGCCACATTGTTTCCCACTAGCATCCTTATTCCTCCTAATAATGCCTTCCTACCACTGATGACCCGTGTCAAACCTCCAATGTTGGCCTCGACTCCCAATCTACCATGTAGTGCATTCGCACTCTAATAGTCGACTACTACCACCCCCTCCATGCGGTGCCCTTTACTGATGCAAAATTCATAGACCCCCTTCCATTTTCACAAGCATAGGCATCTAGTCAACAAAGACCCCTGTCTGCCACTTCAGTCAGAGCGGCTGCCCAGTCAACACTAACCGTGCCACATGATAGTAATGTCATCACCTACTTAGTACCATGTGGCTAACATAGTAGCACTTTTGTACACATAGTCTATCCTAACACATCGCCATTTTTCATACATTCCATACAACTAACATCAACATCCGTACATACCATGTCATTAGGTGGCCATCAAATGCTTCCGTTAGTATTTGATGGCATTAAATTTGATAGTTTTTTCACCATCGCAAGTAGGCTAGATTGCACTACTACAATAACCATTTGGACATAAAATTTAACCCAACATTTTTTTGATCAGATTCCTCACCATATTAAATTTTGATTTGATAGTCTGAATTTGGGAGGCCATATCTCAATCATCCAGACTCCAAATTAGGTGTAATTTTTTTAAATTTTGGTTTAAATTTTCTAAAATTGTTAGTGGTGCTATAATTTTCTACTTTTGGTGCATAAATTTGTTAGAAATTGCATTTTTTGGTGACTGTAATTGTCTAATCCTATATTTTGCAACTTCAAATGCTTTGTACGAGCTCATTTGGACACATTTTCAGGTTTTTTTTTTTTAAGTGCATAATTTTTTGTCTAATTTCTAGATCTGCAATTAGATTATAGGCTTGTGTGGAAAAAAATATCACTTTCAGAATTAGGCCCTTTTTTGCATTGTATTGCTTTGATAGAACTTCAAAATTATTATACATTTGAGCTACATTTCAAAGTACCAAATTTGAACTCCAAAAGGAGGGGTGTGTCTTGTGTTCTTGTGTCTCTCCTTTTTTCTCTTGTGCTCTTTTAATTTTCTGTATCATGGGATCACCTAAAACTCCACTTCTAACTTCACACAATTATACTACACAAAAAGATATTGTACAGAGTAGACTAATGGAAAAAGGTTTAAATCTATATGTTAATGGTACAATTGTAAAACCCACTAATTCTATAACACTAGTTGATAGGAAAGTTAAAGACAATCAGGTTTTAAGAATTATTAGGAGTTATGTTCCTAGAGATCTCTTCTTCCATATTTCTAGCTTTAAGGAAGCCAAGGGTGCTTGGGAAAAACTTGAAGGGTTGTATGGTAAGGTGGATGAGAAAAAGGGGTTCCAAATTGAGGATGATTTACTTCTCTTGGATTCTAAGAATTTTGACACAATTCAAGACTATGTCAACAAAGCCAATGAATTGAGAACACTACTTAAAGATTGTGGTAATCCCATGAAGGATGATAGATTGATTCATCACATCTTGAAGAGGCTACCTTTAGAGTATGCATCTTTTGTTTTGAGTTACAATATCATAGGTTGACCATGGGAAGTGCCTTTGCTAAGCTTACATTTGATGCATTTGTAGAAATGTTGATGTTGGAAAAATCCAAGTTGATAGATATGAGAATTCTCACATCATCAAAGACCAAAGCATTGGTGGCTAGTAATCAGAACCAATCAAATCAAGGCAGAAAAAGTTCTACCAACAGCAAGAAAAAGTAGTGGAAGCAAAAATCACAATCAGAGACACAACAATTTTCCTCCTCACAACAAGGCAATTCTTCTTCCAACAAGAAGGGAAACAATAATAACAAGGATAAACTATTTTGTGCATATTACAAGAAATTGAATCATGATGAGCATCATTGGAAGACTAAGAGAATAGATGAGTTGGAAAATTCACTTCGGAAGAAAAAAATCAATGTGCCAAATGCTTCCAAGGATTCAAATCCATCCACTTCAAAGGAAAAAGGGAAAGCATTTATGGCAAGTTCAAGTTCTTTAGGGGAATGGATTCTTGACTTAGGTGCCTTGTATCATATGGGTTCTTCAAAAGGACACTTTTCTTCATTGAAATAGTCTAAGGTAACTCACATCTTTGTAGGGAATGATACAAAAATGGAAGTTTGAGGGAAAAGATAAGTTGAGATGGAAAATGGAAATTTCAAAGATGCTCTCTATATTCCTAACCTTAGCACTAATCTCCTTTCAATTTACCAAATCACTCACTATGGAGGTGGCAATAAAGTTGAGTTCCTTCCTAATTTATTAATGGTGCAAAATCTTAAAGATGATTAATTGGTTGCAATGGGAAAAATCAATCATGACATAAAGCTATATTCTTTTTTCCACTTTGTGCCTAAGTCTCCTTCACATGCCTTGTTGACACAATCTCAATCACAAAGAAAATTATGGCATGAGCAGTATGGACATCTTTCCTTCTACTATCTTCATCAACTTAGCTCAAACAATATGGTCAAAAGTCTACCTACAATAAAATTTTCTAAAGGTGAATGTTCAACTTGTTCCATGGATATGCATCTAGAAGAAAAGGTCAACAAAGGGAAGTCTTCGAGAGCATTAGTTGTTCTTGAGTTGGTTAACACTGTTCTAGTAGGTCCTTTTGTAGTGACATTAGTTAGCAAGGGTCACTATGTTCTCACTTTCATTGATGAATTTTCACACTGCACATGGGTATACTTTCTTGATCAGAAGAATGAAGTGTTTGATAAGTTTCTAGCCTACAAGAGTCCTGTTGAAAAGAATTCAAGGAAAGCCATCAAGGTTCTTTGTATGGACAATGAAAGTAGATATGTGAACTGAAGACTTAGAGAATTTTGTGAACTTGAGGGTATTCATCTTTAGAATCTAGTAGCATTTAGTCTACAAAAGACAAATATTGCAGCAATGAGGATTAGAACTCTTAAGTCAATGGCAAGTTGTATGATTCAAGCTAAGTTTCTTGATCCATCACTTGAAGTTGAAGCTATAAGCAATGCCAATCACATCCTTAATAGATCTCCTCATAGTGTCTTAGATGCAATGACTCCTTTTGAGGCATGGTGTGGAATAAAAATAGTTGTAAAACACTTCAAAGTTTTTGGTTTTCTATCATGGGTACACATCTCTTCAAGGGAATGCAAGGTACCACCACCAAGGCCTTGTACTTTCATTGGATATGATGAAACTGTTAAGGCATATAGAATTATGGATCCTAAGAGTCATGAGATATTCATTGAGAGGAATGTTCACTTTGAGGAAAATTCACCTATCTTATCCTCTAATCCTCTCCATACTTCATACATTGTGGAAACTGATAGTGACAATAGTCATAGTGATTCAATAGATACAACTATGTGGGATCCTACTAATAGATTTAGAACAAGGTCACAACATCAACACATTTCACATGGATGCATTACTATAGTGATAGGCCCGTGTAATTCAGTATAGTTAGGTACACCTTGTCTTCTAGTTCCAACATTAGGGGATGACTACATAACATACATCTTAGGTTTGTTTTTGAAGTCATACATAGCAGATTTGGAAGACATCATTGATGATATACATCTTTTCTTTGACGAAGAATATGCTTCTTTAGTTGTTATGAGGGATCACTCTGACCCTCTTGTCCATTCTCTACATGATCAATCTTACTAGGTTGATATGATTGTGGATCCTTATGTATAATAGTTGCAGGAGGTCTCTTTATCATTCAAGGAGACAATTGGTTCTTTGAGATATGTTCTACATCCATATTTGCTAGATTTGCACTTGTTATTTTTAGTAGTGTTGGAAGGGGCGATTGTCAGTATCAACATAGGGATAGTTAAGGAATTTTTAGAGATACCATTCATTTTTTAGAATCTTTCTATGCATTGGGGAAGAATCTAATATGTACCTATGATATTGTTTCTTCCTAAAGGGAGGAACATTATTCAATAGTCATGGATTAGCTTCTACATTGGAGCAACTATCACTAATTGAAATTCTACATTTGGGATTGGGGGGAGGGGGGAGTGGAGGGGAGGGGGGGCTACCTTGTCTCCTTACTTCTCCTTCCTCTCTCTTATGGGGGGACCTTTTCCTCTTTTAGGATTGTGTTCTTCTCATACTTCTCTATTGTATATACATGATATATATCATAATGGGGGAGTCTTGATTACTCCATCCATCCATGCATCTTGTTTTTTCATCTCTCTTTTTGAGGGAGGGTTTTTCTCATGAGGTTTTCCATCTTTTTCCATTTTCAGAGAGATTACATTGTATTTTTCACATGGGTACCTAACATGGCCTAGTAGCCAGGACCCATCGTGCATTTTCATCCTAGCTTTCGTAATCTTAAGTGCATTCCCTTAACTTGCGCTTAAGGGGGGGTGTTGGTGTAAATAAGTATTTACTATTTTTACTTAAGTTTACTTAGGTTAATTCATTATTTTATTGTTTATTAGTTAGACACCTAAGAGTATGCATACTCACATGAGTTGTCGTATTGACAACACAGAAGTTAGAAACTCTTTTATGCACATGGTGTCTACAACATAGAAGTTAGCATCTAATTTAAGTACATGGTGTCTACAACATCTCTATATGAGATAAACCTTGTCATACTTATCCTCTCATTAATGCATGTACATTCATGCACAATGGAGGATAATCCACTTTTGGTGGACATGTGCTTAGTTGTTGAGCTTATCTCTTCACTAACTCCTAGACATTCTAGAAGCATTCTAGAGGCCTTTACATACAAGAACTCCTATTGTGTATGTACACATCAATTCATTTTTTATATTGTTATTTTGGTCATACTTTATTGGTCCATTTTGTGCTAGTGCTTGGGTTCCTTGATCTTGAGTGATTTTTTCCTAAGAAAAATTCTTACGCCAAGGAAGCACCTATTCCTACTAATCAAAAGAAAAGAAAGGCTAAGGCACAAGTAGTGACAAGACCTAAGAAGGTTGTTAAAAAAAGGCAGCCAAAACCTACATCATTGACCACAAGTTTCAACTCACGTGTCATTGCACAAAAGGATAAAGTGAAAGCCAAGCCTACAAAGAAAGAAGGTGGAGCATAGAAAAGACCAAGGAGAAAATATATTGCTTAGGCTGAAACTAATGAGGAAAGAACTGAATCTAATAACAAAAACCAATTCCAAGTGGTGAGTCATAATCCATCCTTAGATCTAGACAAATTATGTGAGAATATTAGAAATAATGCAAATTTATATGGTTTTTCTCACATTGATTTTGATAATCTTGGAAGAGTTGAAAATAATCAAGTGGAGGAGGCAATATATGCCATGCTGGCCAATTTTAAGAGAGTACCTCTAGAGATTGTCAACTCCATGCCTAAAAGTTCATATGAAAGAGTTGAACAAAAATGACATTATTGTTTGAAATTAGAAAGGAAAATTAGGGAGACATCTCTTGCTCAAGTTATGACTGAACTTGGTAAGGCACAGATAGCTAAAGCCATAAAGAAATATGCTATTAGATTTGTTCATAAATATAGGGCATTTGGCATACTATCAAACAACATTGAAGATGTTGTAAAGAAGACCATAAAAATGTGGAAAATTACATATGGGTTAGCTATAGTCAAAGAACGAGAGCAAGAGCCTATTGAGGTTAAAGATGATGAAGATGATGATTATAATGAAGCTACAATTGAGGGAGCTATTGAAATGAATATATTTGATTAGGAAACAAATAAGAAAGAGAAACAACAAGAACAAAGTGTAAAAGATACACAACTACCAAATTTCATCCATCCATACATAATAAGTGTAATTATTGAAACTATCAGAGCAAAGGATGTTTCTAATCTTACTATTTAAAACATCAATCCCCTAAGAGAGGAAGAGTTGAAAAAGATACTTAACCACTCTATACTATAGGCTAAATTGTATGGCAACCCTATATTGGTGAGTATAGATGAGCTTTAGAAATTAATGACTAAAACTACAAGGGAGGAGGTGAAAATACAAGAACAACTTACCATCACTCCTCAAGTCACTAGTGTTAGTGTACACATAGGTGCCAGTCCAATCTTAGAAACTATAACCAAGGATTCAACAAATAAGGTTGAGAGATTGGAGAAGATAAGGTAGATACATAGAGTCAAATAGGCCAGATAAATTCATCTACACCTACAAAAAAAATTCAAGGTGCAATTCAATGCAATGAGGCAGAATTGGACAAGCCTAAAGAGACTTAGTTGACACCCAAGCTGAAGGAGCAAGCAACAATTCAAGCATTGGTAGAACTACTAGTATCTAGAACTCCTTCTAGTTAAACTCTTCACAGGCCAAGCATAGATGCAACACCTTTGCAATTATAAATGCTGAGTCCAAGTTCATCAAAGGAAGAAGAGGTAATAACATATGGAGACATAAGCCTAGAAGAAGAAATTGTTTTGCCAAAATATGGTTATGCGACAATAACAATTGAGCAGATGGGTATACTTCAAGAAGCCCTGGCTAGAAAGAAACATCAAGAACTAATTAGAAGGGAGCATAGTTAGAAGAAAAATTTTCTTGATATCAAAGACATCTCCTTAGATACATTTAGTCTACCCACTCTAGATGAAAACAAGCCAATTCTTGAACAATTGACCAACATAGTGGAAAAGGTAAGCGATGGAGACCTTGATACTAATGCAAAGTTATTTGAATGGTTTGAAAATAAGTTTAAACATAAAGTGGATGAGAAGATATCTAGTAAGATAGGACTTAATGTAGTGCTTTTCCC